>OX465584.1:1497693-2097693 GCA_950022655.1 Alentia gelatinosa | reverse complement strand
AATGCAGTTGGTTATCGGGGGGCTTGGCAGAAACATTCATCAATATTTCTTTTTTGTAAGCATTAAACAATAGCTAAAAACATCTAGTAACATATAGTTACTGTATTTCTTTGGGGTAAATGCCAAAGTCAGAGGTTGATTCCTTGTTTAGATCAGGTTCTTCTTCCTTGCCTGGGGCCGAAGTAGAGGAGAGGAAAGATAGATAGTCCTAATTAGTCTGTGAACTACTCTCAACATGGAGGGGCATTAGAGCGAACTTGTGAACAGTAATGAATACAGAGGGCGCTTTCATAGACACATGCGCCCCCTATCGGACGTTTATAAGACCACGCTCGGTCACGTGACCTCCAGTCTTCACTTCGAACTTTATCTCAAGAAGACGTTTAAATTTTGCTCCGGTGTTTCACGGTGGAATTACACTTTAGATCTGTCAGGAAAACGCATCAACCATGCCGCCGAAGAAGTCAACGACTGCGGGAAAAACGAGAGTCCAGAAAAGCGCGGTTCCTACAACTACGAAGCAGACTAAAGCTGATAAAAGGATCGACGCGTTACAAGGACAAGTCGAGGAAATAAAAAACGCCATCATGGGTTTCATTAATACCCAGAGTGCAAAAGCCGCCAAAAACGTTTCTGAGACCCCCGAAGTGCAGGAGCAAATTACCACCAACGCACAAGCGCAACCACCACAGGGTAACACAGTAAGTGAAACGATTCCCATACAGAAGACAGTTACAGCTCAAAGTTTTCAAAATGGCGCCGTTCCCAGGACCCAGATCCAGGTCCCACTAAGCGCGGGAACTCAACAGGACTTTGTGACGTCATACCTCGCGCGGCAGCCGAGTGCCTGGGAGACTAAGAGTGCTGCAACCCTGCGTTACCTGGACACAACACTCAATGACAAGATCCAACGCATTCTCCAACACCCCAGCCACGTTTTGCGTCCTATCAACGGTAAGCGCTATCAGCCGTTTCAGTACGTATTCAAAGGTTTAAAGAAGGAAAAAACGTCTTTGGGATCTCTGAACATCCAGGAATATGTTTGGGGGATACTTCGGATGATAGATGACACCGACACAGATACGGCCATTAAGCCGCATCTACTTCAGCATCTCCGTGAGGTAGGTGAAGATTCCCTCGACTACGATTTCTCCTCGGTGAGGCGTTGGAGTGAGGAGACGTTTGCGAGGATACAAGAGGGACGTTTCCCTGACGGCTGGGCCAGCGATAACCAAATACAGCACCTCAGGACCGCTATATCACGGTCTGAGAGTGCCCGTCTACAAAAGCAGGATGTTGAGTCCACCAAACGTCAGAAATCGAAGCAAGTCCTCACCAACCCCTCTTGCGCGGATTATAACTCGGCTAAGGGGTGCACCTCGACACCCCCCCATACCAATGCTGATGGGGGGCTTGTCAGCCATATTTGGAATATTGCCACTCCATTCTAGGACTTCACCATCCTCACGTGATCCAGGAGTGTCGCATTAAGCAGCGACACCAATCCACCACAGCTCAGCCTACACCTGCCAAGGCCACGCCCTTTAGGCCTGTGGCAGGCCGAGGGTCTGCTGCAACCCCCTTCAACTCAGCCTGAGTACCCCCCTGAGGGGGGCGATCCACACTGTCTGAGTGACCACGGGACGGACAACCCGGTTATTGGTCACGTGTATCGCCCTAAGCGGGTCCAACCAACGTCGGAGTCGCCGGTTGGGAGGCCCCCCCCTCTTTTGAATGCCAGGTTAAATTCCCGGTTTTTGCCCACCTCTACTCATGCATTGTGGAGGAGGGGACATATAATTTTTGTGGTGCTAAGTGTGATGTTGTTTCCGCGTTAAACGTTCAAGAGTGGGAAAAACGTCTCCAAGGTTATCACGACTACGAAGTCTGCGCTTTTCTCAGGTACGGGTGGCCAGTTAGCTACGACGCCGACACCTGGCCTCTGCCCACCTACACCAACCACCACAGCGCCCGCGCTTTCAAAGACGCCCTCGACGTTTTCACAGACACGGAATTATCGCACGCAGCAATTCTGGGGCCTTTGTCAGACCCTCCCTTCGGGGACCGCACCCAAGTTTCTCCTCTTATGACAAGAGAAAAGAAGAACTCCAATGATAGAAGGGTGATAATCGACCTCTCCTTCCCTCCGGGACACTCCGTCAACGACGGGATTGCGGAAGGGATGTATCTCGGCGGTTCTGCAAAATACACCCTCCCCAGCATCCGGGACCTGCTGAATCATATCGAAATCATAGGAAAGGGGGCGTGGCTCTGGGCCGCGGATCTGAGCCGAGCCTATCGCCAGCTAAGGCTCGATCCCGCCGATACCTCCCTCATGTGTTTCAAGGTGGGCGATAATTTTTACATCGACCTTTGCCCGGCCTTTGGCTGCAGAACTTCCTCTGTGGCGTGTCAACGCGTGGCCAACGCGGTCATATACATCCTACGAGGCCAAGACATCATGGCCTTGGCCTACCTAGACGACTACGCCGGGGTGGAGCCTAATAAAGAAAAGGCTGACCTGGCCTACGCGACCTTTCTGGCCTTGGCTCGCGACTTGGGCCTCCAACTCGCTCTTGAAAAGTGTTCCCCGCCTACTACAAGCCTCACGTGGCTAGGCTTCCACGTGGATTCGGTCGCCATGATCGTCTCAATTCCCCCGGAAAAACTCCACGAGGTAATTGAGATCTGCCGCGCTTGGCGGGACAAGACTCATGCTACTCTCTGCCAGCTCCAGTCGTTGGCGGGACGGGTCGTACATATCGCCGCCTGCGTTAGGCATGCGAGGCGCTTTACAACACGCATCTTCGCAGCTTTACGGGCAGCTCGTTTCTGTGACTTCATACAAATAAGCCCCGCCCTGATGGGAGATGTCAACTGGTTCATCCACTATGCGGAGCGGGCCAATGGCAGACATCTGATTCAGCGACCGCAAGCGCACGTTTTCATGACCCTACTTGTAGCAAAGGATTCCGCCGAGGCACGAGTCGGCGCCAAGGCAGTCACGTGGTCTTGGTCTGACCTAGAGGTCAACGTGGCGCCTTCCAGTCTGCGGACGGGCGCCCTGGCTATTATCATAGCGGCCACGTTACTTTGGGACAGTCCGGTGAAGCGCTCGGTTATACTTATAACCACCGACAGCCCGGGAGCTCAGGCGGTTATTTCCCCTCACAGGATCAAGGATGTTTTTGTGGGCGCTTGCGCCTGCAATTTGTGGTTGCTTGCGGCTTTACTGGACTCCGAGGTGGTCCTGGCCGAGGGCCCGGTGCCGCGAGACATTTTTCCCACTCTCCGCGTCGACCGCCCCCCCCTGATCGCGATGTTAAGTGATTTCACCTGATTCCAGGTACAGACCCGCTTCTACACGCCCAGATGGCTTCATCGTTCATCGCAGCAGCGGCAAATTCGACGATAAAGAACAAGTCGTCGCAAGCGACGTTTTTTCTCCAGTGGGCCGGCCGACATGGAGTCGATCCTCGCCGACCCTCGATACTCCAGGCTTCCTTGTACATACAAGCCCTCGCCAACAAGCTGTCTTCCCCGGGTGCGGTGAAGAACTACGTATCGGGGGCGAAGTCTTGGATATCGGACCATGGGGGCGATATTTCTCCGTTTGTAATGCCGCAGGCTTCTGCAGTTCTCCGGGGGTCTGCTATACTCTCAGGACATGTTACCAACAGAGCCCCCCCCCATCACGTTGGATATTCTTCATAGGATCTGTGACCTGGCCGACGGGCTTACCGTAGGCCTACTCTTCAAAACGGCAGCAGTCTTCGCGTTTTATTCCCTCCTTAGGGCTTCAAACTTGTTCGCTTCTCCCTCCTCCAGGGCTTCTCACGTTATCTCCAGGGGTGACGTTATCGCCCAACAAGGCACACTACACGTACGGATTATATCGTCAAAAACGATAGCCCCTTCTTCCCCTCAGGTTATCGTGGTACCTGCGGCTTCGGATCCTCGTTATTCACCTGCGGAATTATGGGAGTCTGATAGAGTGGCAGCCCCTGCGGCCCCGCTGGACCCCATTTTTCTGGTCAGACCAGGAGTACCTCTCACTTCAGATGCATTCACATGTATCCTGCGTATCCTCCTCCACCGAGCCCATATCCCGCACCCAGCAGCCTACACTCCACACTCCTTCAGGAGGGGCGGCGCCCAACACGCATCCGCATCGGGTATGACGGCATCTGACATCTGCAAACTCGGAACGTGGTCTTCAGAGCAGACCTTGGCCACATACTTACAGAACTGACTTTATCAACGTTCCGGTTGGTACTTGTTTTTTGATAAACTCAACAATTATCCAATGTCATTTTGATACATTGTATTAATTTTCTTACACTATGTGTGTATCTGTATAACAATTGTCAAATCTGCAATTTTCAAATTTCATGTTACCAATTTAATACTTCTCGTAATACCTCGTCAATTGTATTACACATCGGTATTACTATACTCAATTGTTATACTACGTATAAATTGTCCAAAGTATAATAAATACCATACACTATAATGCGCTCTCTAGTTAATCATTAGAGCGAACTTGTGAACAGTAATGAATACAGAGGGCGCTTTCATAGACACATGCGCCCCCTATCGGACGTTTATAAGACCACGCTCGGTCACGTGACCTCCAGTCTTCACTTCGAACTTTATCTCAAGAAGACGTTTAAATTTTCCACTCACCCACCCTACATAAACTGTTTTATGGGTGAAAAAGGGTTTTTCACTTGTACTTGTTTTTTGATAAACTCAACAATTATCCAATGTCATTTTAATACATTGTATGAATTTTCTTACACTACGTGTGTATCTGTATAACAATTGTCAAATCTGCAATTTTCAAATTTCATGTTACCAATTTAATACTTCTCGTAATACCTCGTCAATTGTATTACACATCGGTATTACTATACTCAATTGTTATACTACGTATAAATTGTCCAAAGTATAATAAATACCATACACTATAATGCGCTCTCTAGTTAATCATAAATCCAGATACCATAAGTTGATATTATTGGGCTCCTTTCTTGTTCTTTCCAAACGATCCCTAATAAAAAGGTATAATTCAAGTTTGAAGTATCAGTTCTATTTAGGTGTGAAGACATTAATCAACAGTGGCGTCAGAAAAGGGGGGGGGGCAGGGGTGCGGCCGCCCCCCCACCCCACCCCTCACACACACACACACACACACACACACACTTTTTTGTTAGCCCAAAAAAAGTCAGCACCTTCAAATTTGACTCAATTAAGTGAAAAAACAGTCTTGATTTTTCAACATCGAAAAATGTCTAAATCTAACTTCTTAGCGTGCAATGATGGCTAATCCCTGACTTTTCACCATGAAAAAGTGTCAAAGTCTGACTCTTTAGCATGCAATGATTGCTAAGCCCTGACTTTTCACCGTGGTAAAATATCAAAGTCTGACCTTTTACCATGCAATGGTGGCTGAGCCCTGACTTTTCACAGTGGAAAAATGTCAGTCTTACTTTCTAATGTGCAATGATGGCTAAGACAAGACTTTTCACCGTGGAAAAATATCAAAGTCTGACTTATTAGCATGCAATGGTGGCTAAGCCCTGACTTATCCCCGTGGTAAGATATCAAAGTCTGACTCTTTAGCGTGCAATGGTGGCTAAGCCCTGACTTATCCCTGCGGTAGGATATCAAAGTCTGACTCTTTAGCTTGCAATGGTGGCTAAGCCCTGACTTATCCCCGCGGTAAGATATCAAAGTCTGACTCTTTAGTGTGCAATGATGGCTAAGCCCTGACTTTTCACTGTGGGAATTTGTCAAAGTCTGACCTTTTTGCGTGTAATGAAGGTAATGACCTGATTTTTCTCAGATCTTTCAAAGATTTACGGTAAATCCAATGGGACAGGTCAAAGTCTGACTCCATACCAAGAAAAATGTTTCAGTTCGCCCCCTCCAACTCCAGTTCTGACGCCCCTGATCAATATCTTTCCATGCCTGATAGTTTCATGTTCTGTCTACCAATTAAATTTGCGATTTGGAAACATTAATCAATATCTCACCTACTACATTTCTTCGCTTTACTATGTCCAGTCAGAATATTGGAAACATTATTAAATCAATATCTCCCTATTTCCAATGTTTCATTTCTTGTGAATATATTGTCCCCCTTAAAATATCAAGGTTATAGCATGCAACAGCCTTTTATTCTAGTGCACTGGAGTATATCCATGCACAAACCACATATGTTTCTCTACTTCTAATGAGTAGCTTGATATAAAGTATTAAGGTGTTATATTACCAGAAATACCGACAGGGGGCACCAGTAGGCGATACCCATACCTCAGTGGAGACACCTGGGGTCGGTAAACCTTTCTACTCCTTCCTTCTCCACAGGTCGACCATTGTTACCATACCATTCGACATAATTACACGCTCAATTTTGTATCGATATTCATCGGGTTTCCTGGTCGAGTTGGCATCTCGACAAAGATATTGTCGTACTTGTAACAGTAAGCACTACAAACCTACGGGCTTAGAATGTCTCACGATGTGGAAGAGCAACGAGGAGAGCTCGGTAATACAAGGCTCGGTGAAAAAAGAAAGGAAGCGTGAGGAGGAGACCCTCAGGATAGCGGTCGGAGATCAAGAGACGCGCAGCCAGGCCCGAGCAGGGAGCAGAGCAGCAGTTCAGGGCCCTGTTACACAAGGATCGTACAATCATCGTAGGAGCCCGTAAAAAGTCCCACGATGGTCGTAGGGCGATTGTCGTTACAGGGACCATCGTATCGTTGAGCTACGAGATTTATAGGATAAGATAAAATTCCAGGCCCCATTCTCGTTTCATGAATGGTGACCTACATCGTGTAAATCGTCTTAGATCGTCCTAAATTCTCGTAACGTAAGACGTGTCCAGGGGGTGTCGTCGGGCTTGTACGATTTCGCTTGTACTCTAAGAGTTGATTGTGTATGTATTCCCACTGGGTAGGTATAAGCGGCTTTTAAGGAACATGGCAGGTCGTGATATACTTGGACGTGCTAAAAGACAGTTTCATCCTCGCACGAATCCAATTGATAACTACGAAGACCGATCCTTTATCAGACGCTTACGGTTAGATAAACCGACGGTGAGAGCCCTAGCTGAGGACTATGGAGAATCTCCTTATTGTTCAAGCCAACTCACTGGTCTTGGAGGTTGTATTTCTGCCCAAGAACGAGTAAGTAAATATAAATTAATGCCTTTTTAATTTTATAATGATAATAGTATTTTGTGAACATTTATTAATGTCATTATGGTTTGAATTTTTTTATAAATTATGATAGAGCATACTAAATGTTTATCGGCGGATGATACCTATTTATAGTGTAACCATTATATTTATAAAAAAAAATTATTCTTCAGTTCTGCCTTGGATTGAGGTACCTAGCTACAGGTGCGAACTTCAGTGTTGTGGGGGATGCCCAAGGAGTATCGAAAGCAACAGTATCCCGTTGTGTGAAAGACGTGGTCAATTATTTGGTTTCCATCAAAGATGACTTCATTATCTGGACAAGAACCATACAGCAAAAGCAACAAGCCGCTGCCGATTTCTATGAGAAATTCCACAATAAACCCCTATGTATAGGATGTGTGGATGGTACTCATATTGCGGTTAAATCTCCTCCCGGGCTTCAAGCTAACTACATAAATCGCAAAGGATACAGTAGCCTGAACGTTATGGTACGATACATATATAATTTTATAATTACAATTTATTTAAACCTCACATTTTTAGTGATATCATAAATGTCTTGAATAAATAAAATGAAATAAATATGAAAAATATCTATGATAGGTAATAATTGTATTTTTAGTGATATGATAAATCTCTTTAATAAAATAAATGAAATAAATATGATAAATATCTATGAAAGGTAATAATTGTATTTTATGATCTCTTCCTTAGATGATCGCTGATGCTAATAAGAAAATCACTGCTGTGAATGCCTGTGTCCCGGGTTTTCACGAACTCGAACGTCTTCATATTAGGAGAATTGGCCAACTTTGGAGACTACTTCCTATTAGGAGATTCTGGGTAAATGGAACTAATTAGTATTTTAATGATTAATAAGAAATACCACAATAACGATTGACTGTGTTCAAGAAATGATTTTATTGAACAATAATTTTTTTATTACAACATCTAATCAAAATGAACTTAGCAATGATATTCATAAGCATAAATGTTTTCTTTTGTTTTCAAGTATCCTTCCGGCTTTAAGTAATAACCCAAAGAGTGATTTTCATACTTATATATTTTTGCTTTAAGATATCCTCTGATGCAGTACCTCATTCCTCCAGTACTGAACCTAGGAGATGAACAAATGAGGCGTTTCAACGAATGGCATATGCATACCCGAGCGATAGTCGAACAAACCTTTGGTTTGTTGAAGCAACGTTTCCGGTACAATACTTTTATATTATTAAAATTTAGATAAATTACACAGGGTTGTACGTCCAAATGGCTAAAAAAATGAAATTATTAATATTATTATTTTTATAATGCAGATCAATGAGAAAACGTTCTAGACTCAAAGGGTTAGCATGAAGTAATCTATATATTTCTAATCAATACAATAATAAACAAAATAACGAAAAATAACATGAACACTTATCTGTAAATTATTTTCTTTTAGATGCCTTGACACAAGTGCCGGCTACCTATTTCACGACCCAACAAAGGCATCGCAAGTAATCGTTGCATGTTGTGTATTACACAACATCTGCATTGATTGCAGATTGCCCCATTTAGAAGATGAGGATGATGAAATGGAAAGGCCTCGAGCCCAAAATCGACAACAACCACCACCTAGAGTTAACGATGATCCTGTTGGCCATGCTGCGCATGCCAAACGTCTAAGATACATTACTAATCATTTCTAAATAAACTTTCAACACTTAAAGTAGGAATAATTCTGTGAAACAAAATCTAGTTCAATTAAAAAAAAAAAAATTACTGGCTCGCGAGATGGCGCCACACTGATCGCCAGCAGCCTCAATCGGCGGGGGACTTTACAATTCTATAGACGTTAATTATCGAAAATACCGCTAAACGGTTACAACTATTGAAAAGAGCTCTGTCTGCTGCCTATTCTGGGACCACATTGTCAGTCAAACTAGACCCGACTACGTAGCTAAACATCAATTCTCTCCTCGTGGATCGCCGTACCGCGCTTTCGGCGAGAGAGACTACAGAATGGCCGCGCAACAGTGATTGACAACATCGCGGGGTCGAACCTCCGTAAGCGAGCGGAGGATATTAACGTGAGACACTACAACTTGGTAAGCACTAAACATCCGAGGATCTTATCCTGGGCAAAAACGCATAAACATGTATATGGTTTGATTGGCTTCCCGCGTTACACGGGAAACTCCGCAAAAACAACGTCAAACACGGCGACCTGCCGATAACACTGTCAGTCGCCGTACCGCGGAGTCGAACCTCCGTAACCGAGCGAATGATATTATCAGGAGACACTACAAATCGGTGAACTTCTACTGGATATTCTCGAGTCAGGGCCCTGTTGCATAATCGAAATTATCGGTCGTTTGTAGGCCCTACGACTATCGTACCATGGTTTGCGTTGCATGATTAAAATATCAGTCGTAGCAGTCACAATTTTTCCACGAATGAGAGTACGTATGACAAATCGCGTTGCATAAATAAAATTATCGGTCGTGAAAATCAAAGCAGAACGTCGTTGTCGTACGAATACGTCCGAGAGGATATACCCTATCGTAGAAAAATATCGTAGAACATTTTAGTTAGTAATTAGCGTCTGAATTAGCGCCGGAAGTCTGCGCCTCTCCCGCTCTGTAGATTTATGCATGTCAGGGGCGTCAGAACATTTTGAAAGTGGGGGGGGCGAACTGAAAAATTGCTGACTTTTTCCTTGGTATTGAGTCTGACTTTGAGATTGACCTGTCCCATTGGATTTACCGTAAGTCATCGAAAAATCTGAGAAAAGTCAGGTCGTTACAGTTAGGTCAAGTCAGACTTTGACACTTTCCTACAGTGAAAAGTCAGGGCTTAGCCATTATTGTTAATTGCTGTCCACCCTAGTGTCGCCTCGCCTCCTCGTGGTGCAGACTGGATATGCTTGCATGCAAGCATAACAAAAGCGACCGGGGTAGGGAGTTAGCTCAGTGGTAAAGAGCACTGGACTTGGAATATCAAGGTTGTCAGACTTTGTTGATTCGGGTACACTGTAAAAGATTTCCCGTAAATTTCCCAGTATTTCCCTGGCACCCCAGTTGCCTGGGAGGGCTTAGCCATCATTGCACACTAAAAAGTCAGACTTTGATATTTTACCACGGTGAAAAGTCAGGTCTTAGCCATCATTGAATGGTTAAAGGTCAGACTTTGACATTTTCCATGGTGAAAAGTCAGGGCTTAGCCATCTTTGCATGCTAAAGAGTCAGACTTTGATATTTTTCCACAGTGAAAAGTCAGGGCTTAGCCATCATTGCATGCTAAAGAGTCAGACTTTGACACTTTTCCATGGTGAAAAGTCAGGGATTAGTCTGACTGTGATATTTTACCACGATGAAAAGTCAGGGTTTAGCCCACATTGCACGCTAGAGAGTCAGACTTTGACATATTTCCATGGTGAAAAGTCATGACTTATCCATCATTGCATAGTAAAAGGTCAGACTTTGACATATTTCTATGGTGAAAAGTCAGGGCTTAGCCATCTTTGCATACTAAAGAGTCAGATTTTGATATTTTATCACAATGAAAAGTCAGGGCTTAGCCATCATTGCATGCTAAAGAGTCAGACTTTGACACTTTTCCATGTTGAAAAGTCAGGGATTAGTCTGACTTTGATATTTTACCACGGTGAAAAGTCAGGGTTTAGCCCTCATTGCACGCTCAAGAGTCAGACTTTGACATATTTCCATGGTGAAAAGTCATGACTTATCCATCATTGCATAGTAAAAGGTCTGACTTTAACACTTTTCCATGATGAAAAGTCAGGGATTAGTCTGACTTTGATATTTTACCACGGTGAAAAGTCAGGGTTTAGCCCTCATTGCACGCTCAAGAGTCAGACTTTGACATATTTCCATGGTGAAAAGTCATGACTTATCCATCATTGCATAGTAAAAGGTCAGACTTTGACACTTTTCCATGGGGAAAAGTCAGGGCTTAGCCATCTTTGCATGCTAAAGAGTCAGATTTTGATATTTTACCACAGTGAAAAGTCAGGGTTTAGCCATCATTGTACGCTAAAGAGTCATACTTTGACACTTTTCCATGGTAAAAAATCACGACAGTTTTTACACTTGATTGAGTTAAATTTGAAGGTGCTGACTTTTTTGGGGCTGGCAAAGAAGTGGGGGGGCGGCCGCCCCCCCTGCCCCCCCTATTCTGACGCCACTGCATGTTCAGTGCTCTGGGGATTTTGAGGGACTTTGAGGGGCGTTGTAACCATGTGTCACTCTCCAAGCATGGATCCCATATTCTCGGGAGCGGTGCCGACGTCACGAAGATACACTGCGTTGCTCGATTTTCTCGCTCTCCAGTTTATTTTCCCGAAAGCGGTGCAGTGCACTCTCGTACGCACGAAGGGTTAAACAACTTTTCACCCCATTGAAACCAATTTTAAATCCACTGTATATCTCTGGTAAATATCCAAGATAGAGGCAGCAAACAAAAAATGTCATGTAGCTGAAGAACATGGGAAGATGTTTGGTGGGTTTTTTGTATCAATTCATTTTGCAAAGATTGTTTTATTTGGTGTTTTCTCCAGCAAACTGCCGAAATTGCAAGGGGAGCAGAGTGCAGTGGTTGCCTGTAAAATGATCGATTGTTCTGGTCGTTTGTCCCTAGTAACAAGTCTTGGCTGATACTCTTGTCATAGGGGGAATCACATATGGTCTAGGCAAGCCTCATTCCCTCCCTAACCACTTATCCTTGTTTAAGGCATATACCCGTGAAACCACAGACTGTATTTACTTTCAGGGAGAACACTCCCCCTTCTCAAACTTCTTTGAGTCTGGATTTACATTTAATCAGCAATACTATAGGAATGGGGAACAAGCCTACATGAGCCACAAGGCCATAACGGCAGGTGACAAACATGCAGCAGCCCTCATCATCCATGAGAAGGATGTGTACAGAATAAAAAGTATCGGTGAGACTGTCAAATCTCCCGACAACTGGCACGTCAAAGCACACAACGTAATGAAAGCCATAGTTAAGTCCGAAAAAAAATTTAGAGGCTCCCAATACCAACAAAACCTACAGGAAAGAACTTAATAACCTGATGTCAGACTTAAATCTCGTAGATATATGGAGAGTGTATGATGAAACCAAGAAGAGATATACCTTTCATAGAGGCCTTCAGGCATCACAGATTGACTACATTTTAGTCTCCGACTCTCTATCCAACCGCTTTGACAAGGCCTCAATCGCAGCTACCCCCCTATCACACCACTCCATTCTAACCTGTAATTTCACCTCACTTCAAGAGAAGAAAGGACCAGGCTTTTGGAAATTCAATAATACTCTGTTAATGGATAAAGACTTTACAAATGAAATGAAGGAGCTAATCACCCACCTTAAAGACTCCCTAGTAGAACATAACCCCACTTCCAAATGGGAATATATGAAATTCAAAATTAAAACCTCCTGCATTAAATCTTCAAAAGTGTTAACAAGAAAAGGAGGGAAAATGAACTCAAACAAAAAGAACAACTAGAAAATCTCACTGAGAAACTTGACGATGGTATAGATACCCTGGAAGAAATTGATAGCTTACGCAGGGAAATGGCAGTGGAAGAGAAAAAAAGCTCTCTTTTCTATCTTCAGATCACAGGCGAACTGGGCCATCTTCAGTGAAAAACCCACAAAATATTTCCTGAACTTACAGAAACAAAAGTATGAAGCAAAAACACTCACTCGTCTAGAAAGTAAGGATGGGAATGTCCTAACCACCTCCCAAGAAATCCTAAATCACAGCAAAAGATTCTTCGAAAGCCTATACACTAAACAAAATTGTACTTTTGATCTCATACAAGGTCTTGAAGAGTTCGCCAATACAGAAAACATACCACAAATTTCACAGCATGACAAAGAGTACCTTGATAAGCCATTATCCAAAGATGAATTACTTTTCAGTCTTAAAAAAATTAACACAAATAAGTGTCCTGGCTGTGATGGTCTTACAACTGAATTTCTAAAATATTTTTGGAACACATTGGCTGTCCCCATTTATGAATCCTTTTGCCACTCGTTTGAAACAGGCCTTTTGGGTACTGAACAAAGACGAGGATTTATTACGCTGATTCCCCCAAAAAATGGTAATAAGACAGACATCTCCAACTGGAAACCCATTACAATGTTGAACACCGATTACAAATTGCTAACCAAGACTCTTGCTTTACGCATGCAGTCAGCCCTTGATGCCATTATTTTCCCTGACCAAACAGGCTTTATGAAAAAACGATATATAGGTACAAATATCAGAGTCGCTGAAGATATTATTCAGTACATCAATAACAATAAGCTCCAAGGTATCCTATTGTCTATTGACTTTGAAAAAGCGTTTGACTCCATAGAATGGAGCTCTATAAAGACTGCCCTCTCTCTTTTTGGATTTGGTAATTATTTTAGTGACTGGATTGATGTTATCTACAACAAGATTGAATCTTGCACAACAAACAACGGGTGGCACTCCAACTGGTTCTTCCCCACTCGGGGTACTAGTCAGGGATGTTGTATATCCCCTTACTTATTTGTCATGGTCATAGAACTCCTAGCCATAACACTACGAAATGAAAACAAGCTTAAAGGAATATTTATAGGGAAAAAAGAGATCAAAATCTCGCTATATGCAGATGACGTAACACTCTTCCTGAAAGAACCCCAATCCCTTAACATATTACTGGACATACTTGACAGGTTCAGACGATACTCTGGCTTAAAAATTAATTTGCACAAATCGTTAATCCTTCCATTAGGTCCCCGCCCGCTGCCCGGCCTTAAAGATCTGCCCATTCAAATATGTAACAACATTCTTGGTATCACTCTGAAAAATCACATGAATGAAAAAGAATCATATGCTCTCAATTTTGAAAACAAAATTACAACATGTAGAAGGATTTGTAACTCTTGGAGCAATAGGTCTCTCTCCCTGAAGGGGAAAATTGTAGTAATTAACTCGCTGGTTATCCCAACTATCTTGTACAACCTATGTGGACTTATACCCCGGAGAAAGTGTTCAAAGAATTATATGAAATAACTAACTCTTTCCTGTGGCAATCAAAGTGCAACAGAGTTGCTCATAATGTAATGTGTCAAGACATCAAAGATGGCAGGCTGAAACTGCTAGATATTAGAACAATGTACTCTACAAGCAGACTTAAATGGATAAAACGCCTTATTTTGTCAGACCATCACTCGTGGACATACTTTCTGAGAGAAATCACTGATCCAACGATGTCCAATTTCGATAGATTCTTGCAAAAAAAGAAAATTACCATGTCTCAAGCGTCCCCCTTCTATGCTGATACTTTAAACATCTGGCATAAAATCTATGTGACTGATCTGATTACAACAAAAGAAATACTCAATGAATGTATTTGGAATAATGACTTTATTTGTGTAAATAAGACCCATCTACAATGTAAGCAATGGTTCAATGCCAGTATAATACACATAAGAGACCTCTTTCAAAACAAGAAATTCATGAACATTCATCAACTAAAACTCAAATACAAGGTTCAGGGTACTTTCATCGATGTTCATATGATTAAAAACGCTATACCTTGGCTGAATGCCCTCCATGTAGAAGAGATGGACACTATGAATGACATGGCGCTCTATATCAATAATAGATCCGACAAAACTTGTAACATTTTAGCATCTTCGAACAAATCCATTTACACGATAGTCCTCTCTCAAAAGTACCGTACACCAACTGCACAAAAAAGATGGCTGAATGACCTGAACCCACCTCTCCCAGACATGTTGGCTTGGAGCGATTTATACACTAGAGCTTTTAAAACGACTAGATGTACTAAATTTCAATCACTCCAATTTAAAATCTTGCATAGGATCGTCCCAACCAACCACTACTTAGCAAAAAGAAAGATCATTGATAGCCCAAACTGCTCATATTGTAATCAAGAAGACAGTTTACAGCACTTTTTTGTTGATTGCCCGAAAGTGAGGCACCTTTGGGAGACGATTTCAAGGTGGTTCCTTCAGGTACATAATGTCACTTTAAATATTTCTAAAACAGCTTTACTTTTTGGCATGGATGGAATGAACCAGTACACAAAAGTGCACAATTATATTTACCTCTCAGTGAAGTTCTATATATACAGACAACGTTTGTTTCATGATAATGATTTGTGCCTTTATACATGGAGTACCGAGTTTAGAAGATTACTACAGATTGAGAAATACAATTGTTATAGGAAAGGAAAGCCAGAGAAGTTCAACAAATGGCTCCAAATTTATGGTAATATCCAATGATTTTTGCACTAGAACCTCAGCTGGTTATAAAAGCACAAAAGACAGAAAACACTGCTTTATATTTCAATACCCATCCTGATGAACCTACAGTAACCGGCCCTTGGGCATGTGCGGGAATTTGGTAGTTTGAAGTCCGATATGAAACAATCTTTTTTCTTATAAGGCTCTTTTACACATGCTAAACTATAACGCAATGACATAGGACTGATTCAAGGCTAGGAGATATTGATGAATGTTCCTTACCGATGAATTATGATACTGGCTCTAGAATGTTCCCTTCAACCACTCCTCCATGGTGCTGCATATATGCAGCAGCGGTCGTGAAAGGGTTAACAGTTGATGACCGCTAACCATGATTGAACAAACTAGATAAGAATAAGGACTAATAAGACAAATGGGGCGTGCCTTACGGCCTCGCCTGACATGCATATGACAGATTGGATCAAACATTTTCACTGTCCCTACAAGCATTCATCAGTCAGTAGGCAGATGTAGCACAATGAAAGTAATGATAGATAACAGGTTCAATATCGGGAGCATGCCTTACGGCCTTGCTCGAGAACAAGTTTGAATAACTATAAACATATAAACACTTCGGGTGCGTTCAGCATTGATGGGAGCTATGGCCAGTTTGCAACACACTGCCTAACAGACCGTAGTATGATTTTGATTAGCTGTAGATACCATTGCCTCTCCAAATGGCACCCATCCCATAGCCTTGAGTAAACAAGGGAAAGCTTCTTAGAATCACTGTGCTTCTTGTACACAATGGTAGCAATGTGCGCTGTCGCCAGTAGGTTTCTCTGATTATGAACAGTTACGACCTCATTGGCATACATACACAGTAGCTGTCATTTACAGTCATAGCAAAAATGACAGTTAACTATACTACTTCTAAATTAGACTCATGGTGACAGTGACAAATTACTCATATCGAGGAACAGTTAACCCATAGTGGCAGACTACAGTACTCAGTCAAAATGACAGTAAACTCATAGTGACAAACTATGATACCTGAAATCACTGTAATATCTAAATAAAACTCTAAACTGACTTTAAGTTACAGCTAAGACAACGAGAGTCCCAATACAACTCTCTACATGAATCAACCATTAAAGTACTTGGCTTCATTATCTACTTATATAAATGCATCAACTTATGTAAAAGTTACATAAAACATGTTCCTTAGATAAACATTGACATATATATTCAGTTAACATACCTCCTTGGTCCCTTATTACTTGATAATTTCATCTTTTGCTGGAGAGGAGCAGGAGCTGCTCTTTCCTTTGTGTGTTTTTGGCTCCATGTGCTCATAGGGAGCTACATTATTTAGTAGGCACTTCCTGTAATCCTATCCCTATCCTTTATCACACATTTGCAAAGGGACTAAATCAAAAGAAAGGATTGATATCATCTTAGTGAGATATATATATATAATTAAAGCATGACATTATCCTTGAAGAAAGGATATCTTAACATTAAAGGTATGGTCAAAATAACACTCCCTAGTCTCTGACACTAGATGACACTAGAAGTACTGTTGGGTAGTTCCCACAGTAAACACAAGGTAGCAGCAGTAACAAGCCCTTCCCTATGGACTGTCTTTACGATGTCTTTTTTTTTGGTATAATCTCAAACAACATGTTGTTACTACTTGTTGCTGTGCAGATTTATCTGCACTGTCACTTGTCAGGTAGATTCAACAATCAATCATGTAGAAATGCAAAATATCAAAGATGGTTATTAAACATAATAAGGATGGAAAGTATACCCGTCTCCAGATATTTCATACATTTCATATATAGGAATTCCCCCTAGCTCTCCTCTAGTTTTGTTGGTACGTACTTGATAAAACCTTAAACAAAGAGAGTGGTGACAAATGCCAGGTAAATGTATTGATATGCCCCTCAGCCTAAAGCATGTGATCCACCAGAATAGACCCAGCAGAAGGTCAGCAGACGCTCCGGCAACAGGACTTTACCTTGTAGCCAACGATCCTCTCCGATGTGTGCCGGCTGGCAGGCCCAAACTCAGCAGAATGTCCGAGCTGATCCACGCAGACTCCCAGAAGACGTCCACACCAAGTGTCGGAACCAACCAACACAGGCGACACGATGAACACGCAGCGGGTTAACTGCTGCTGTCTGGTGGACATTGATGACACTAACACGCATGCCGAGTTCCCCGTTTTTCTGATAGGTGGCGCGCATTGAGCAGTTCTACATACACTACAATGCTCAGACTGCAAAACCAGCCTATCAAGTTCACCAGTGTGTTGCCGCGTCAGGATTTGTACAGGAGCGCTGATAGCTCATCAAATAACCGTGGAATTCCACTTTGAATTGAGCAATGAAGATAAATAAAGATAAGCCTTGATGTTATGAATGTATATAGCACGCTCTGGGGCTAGGATTCCGCCCAGAGTACATAAACTGTCTGAATTGTCTATCTCTTCTTGTAGTTCGAGGCATAGGGGGTATCGCCCGCCCCATGTTGACGGTGTGTGTCACGGTATATGCGGGCAAGCATTCAATTCAGACCCTGGGAAAACCTTGTCGGCTTGTCAGCTAGCTGACAGAGATTACAGCCGACGCTCCAGGCGATGCACCAATTATGCAAATTAAGCTCATGAGGTTATTGTTGGTCGGCCAGACTGTTTGGTGGATCAGCAAAACAATGGTATTTACAGCCGATAGACGGTCACTGATGACCAACAGACAAGCCGACGCTTGTCGACAACAGGCCTTGAGGGACAAGATGGTGGGCCAAGACTGGGCCAACGGTGGGCCAACGGTCCGTGGCAACTGTTGTGGCTGGTTTATTTGCTGATCCAGATAATTCCAGGCGACAAGCATTTTGGGCTGACAACGGTCACTGACTGCCACGCGACGATTATATCGCTATCTGTTGGCTCTAGCTGAGGCATGGTGGATCACACGCTCAATGTCATCGGGGAAAGTACTTGTACTTGATAGCCGGGAGTTTGTAAACATTAACATACACAACCCTCAGTCTGTTTTCCTTATACATATTGTTATGAGTTCCTCTAGGCATGGAAGTCTCTGTTCCAGGAGTCATCTCACTCCATGTGTACCACACAAAATCCCCGAGACTTGCCAGTCGTTTCGTCCAGCGTGTCCATGGCGCTGAAGAGGTTCTCAGCAGTGGCCCAGCACTCGGAGGTATCGGGCCATGTGTCCAGGACAAGGAACCTGTCTGAGGCAGCGTGGTAGGCGCCGAGTGGGCTGTGGTGCCCGCCCAACATGCCCTGCCCCAGATGCCTCATGTGATAATTGACAATCACTCCCGTTTCAGAGGAGCCCTTAGTCAGAGCAGCCTTAGCCTTTTCTCTGAACTCCTCAATGCTAGAAGACCTGGCGAAGTATGTTTCTACTTCAAAGCGATGAGACTTGAGAATCTCCACCACGCTGTCCAATGACAGCCCCTCTTTACTGACTCTGTCCTCACTAGTCACTTTCAGGGTCTCCTCGAAAGCCAGCATCTGGGCTTCGGAGATTGGCGGAGTAAACGTTGAACCGGGTTGGGACACTTCGGGTTTGGCGCGTCCTAATTTGGCGGCTCCCATGATGAGAGCACAGCTCTGAACGCCACAGCTGGCCCGCCCGATCTGTTTGGAGAAAGTCCCCTGCACGTAGGGCTGGTTGAACCGTCCCTCCTGGAAAACTTCTTTCAGCATCAACTGCCCCGCCTCTGATCGCAGCTCAACAAGGTCTGCCATCTCTGAAAGAAATCAATAAATCCTCTCTATTCCTGGAGAATAATTGAATTGATAAATTACAGAAAATAAGAAGAGGTGATGGGTTGGTGGTCAGGCTACAAGGCGGTCAGCCTAATATATGCAATATGGGATGATTACATGTTAGTATAAAAGGTATGAAAAGTATCAACGGTTAAAATAACTCCTATTGTTCATTGTTCGGATAGAGTAAGTATATTTTGGCCAGAGGAATTTGAATTGTTCTTGGATGTACAAGGAAAATCATTGACACTGAAACTCATTGACAACTTCATGCTCATGATCGCCTAAAACAGAGAGTGTACCTCATTTAAGAAAAAAAAGATATATCCAGGGTTTTCAGTTGGGGTTATGAAAGAAACTCGAAATATTTATATATGAAATGTGCTGCCTCAGAGAAGCTGAAATAACATGAAAAACACATCATTATTGGGCTGGAGGCTGAAGAGGTTTGAACCAGTGTTTATTGGTGTGAATGGGGCTCCATTCATACTTAGGGGATACAGATCTCTCTCTATGTTTCACCTGCTACCTGCACTTATAGTCCCTGGGTCAATCTAGTCGCTAGTAGTCTACAAGTTACAGCTCTTATACTAGCGACTTTGTCGATTCATTTTTGGCTAACGATACCTAACTGTCGTCGTGCTCCCTAGCGGGTGAACGGGAAATATATCTTGTGGTAATCATTTCGTATGACACAGGTGTTTGAGCTGATCATCAGAGATCAGAACTATTTGGATTGGCACCAGCGAAATGTTGTGATCTCATTGCATTCCCTCAAGGAGAGGAGATTACAGTTCTAAACTACAGTCCTAAATTATATTTTCAGTACAGCTAGAATCAAATCATCAGAATAGAAGTACATCTGTTCAGAGAAACACAAAAAATCAGCAGGATTCAGTTAAGTACAGTAGAACCCCGCTTAAGGGAAAATTTTGCTCTGAATGGAAATTTTCCCCTCTGTTAATAGTTTATTTTAACCCCGTTTAAGGGGGGCACCCCGTTTAAGGGGGCACCCCGTTTAAGGGGTCAGTTTAGTGGGACATTTTATCAAATACACTCTGGATTATTTTAAAGTACCCAACAACAATACCAACACCATTAACCTGTACGCGGGCTTCGTACCCGCCAACTTCCGCCGGCGCAAAAATCCAAGGGCCGCTAGAGACATAGGGATTAGCGCTCAAACAACAAACCCTGGCCGCCCGTGCCCGCACGAGGATGCTGTGTCTATTGTCTCAGTATCTGTGGGTGTCACCTTGGGTGTCACAGGGCGGACTGGGGACTTTGAATGTGTGATATTAAGCGGGTCCGTAGCGGCTCTAGGCGGCCCATAGTGATGCATTCCTCGGACTGTGGAACTGTTCTTTGCACTGTGTTGGAAACTGTAGATATTCATTGATCTATATTTATATGTATATTTTTTTTTTTTTTAAAGTTTTTATTGGGTCAGTTCGTACACATTGCTGTGGCGGTCTACCACCTTCCCATATTACATGAACAGTTATAACTTAGTCTTTGGTTTACATAATATAATATTGGCATATTACAAGTTTATACAGTAAAGAATATATCTATTAAATGATTTGACATATACAAAAATATAGATATGATAATATATACTAGCAACAATACAGCGTATGAATAGCACTAAACATGATCATTTATTTCTTTATTTTCCATGTATTTGCTTAGAATTGGTTATTTGATAAACCTTCTATCTAATAGCCATTTTTTCCTTCGTTAATATAGGTATTATAAATGTATTTACTATTTAACCATCGACAGACTGAAAACCCCGCTTAAGGGGACGCCCCGCTTAAGGGGACCACTTGGCCCGGAACGGAGGGTGTCCCCTTAAGCGGGGTTTTACTGTACTGTACGAAAATCTCACTCTCTGGCCTCTTCAGTATCCATGCCTAGGTCTGGGGCCCGTTTCAATAGATTGTAGGACGTCCGTTATTGTGTCGCAGGACACAATAGCGGCACTTCGCATTTCAGTACTTAAGGGACAAACGATTCTGCGACATAGGATAACAGACATGTACCATTTCATAAGACCGATGTCCGGTCACTATTGTGTCGGAAATAGCGAGAGGGTATACCCTCTCGCTTCTATTGTCACAAATGCGTAACTTTGCTTCCTGTAGGAATTAAGCTACGAAACTTTAACCCCAGTTAGGAACACATACAACTTATAAACATGCCAAATATGAAGGAGATCGGCCCATCTAAAACAACGTTATTCGCGTTTGAATTTCGTCATAGCAAACGCTGCTCTGGTGGCCAGTGTAGAATTATTCAATGTCTGTCCCTAATTTATGCAGTGACCTTCACCTTGATGGCACTTGTTCCCAGTAGGACATGAGTATGAGAGATGTGTTGTCCCAAACTAGGGACACATCCACAACAGTAACAAGACAGACCTCCCCTAAAGTGACATGCCTTCTGAAACGAGACCGAAGATTTTCTGCTATTCAAGTCACTATTGGGGTCACTAAACATGTCACTAAGTGGCTTAGTGACACATTCTATTGAAACGGGTCCCTGGTTCACCTTGTCTCTATGTGCGGGAGACACCCAAAGCGGATTCTACCAGAATCATAGTTTTATAGATATAGTAGGTAACAAGACTGTTGTAAGGCTGATACAATGCTGTTGTTAGACTGTTACAAGACTTGTTAGACTGTTGCAAGATTATTGTGAGACTATTGTAAGACTGAAAGATTGTTTTAAGACTGCTGCAAGATTGTTGCAACACTTGTAAGATTGTTGTAAGAATTACAAGATTGCCAAAAGATTGTTTAAAGACTAGTGTAAAATTGTTGCAAGATTGTTGCAAGACTATCATAAAACTGTTGCAAGACTGTTATAACACTGTTATAAGACTGTCGTAAGATTGTTGTAAGATTGTTGTAAGACTGTTGCCATAGTGTTGTAAAACTGTTTTAAGATTATTGTAAGACTTCTAAGATTGTTGTAAGATTGTTGCAAGATTATTTTAAGACTGATACAAGTCTGTTGTAAGCAGAGGGAAGTTTGACGGGCTGGAGGCGTGGGAGTGCCGGTAGGCCGGGGTGGCCGCTGGCGGTCTCGCCTCCCCAACAGCGAGTGCATATTAGACTGTCAATACGCACTCACGGCGAGTGCGTATTAAGCATGAATTCCACCAACCAGACAGAAACGTTGTGCGATGCTCATACAACAGTTGCTGGGACAGCTCGTGGATTTTTGTTTTTGTCTGTTTGGTGGAGCATCGCGCGATGCCGCACGATGCTCATCTGCCAGACGTCTGCTCTTGGTTGCTGGGTGAGTTGAGCCTCGCTCATGGTTGCTGGTGGTTGCTGGAGGGTTGCTGGACCATCACCTGTGGTTTCTGCTGAAAATAGCTTCCACCGACCAGATATCACGTGATATCCCAGCCAATGCTCCAACAACTCTCCAACAGAAGGAATTTGTCCATCTGTTGAAACACTGATTTATTAGTTTTTTGTCTGCTGGAATTGGGCGTCTGGCCGATGCATTTGAAGAGTACGACCCCCGCCCGCGAGCTCTGCTGAAGGCCACCAACACGGCCCAGGGGATACACAGGAAGAGCAAGCGTGTCATCTCTCGACGTTCCTGTACAAAATCCAACATGGCGACGCACTGGTCCACTCGATACGCAGCTTTCTTGGCTACAGAGCATCGTATTGTATCGCCGCAAGGCCTATCGCCTCAGCGGAGAACTCGATAACTGCGTGAAATGCAACTTACGTCCACCAGACAGCGCCACTGTCCACACCCTGCTGCTCTCTCTGGAGCAGCGGCTGGGACGTCGGCTGGAGTATCTGCTGGAACTTTGGGCTATCGCCTGAAACATCTGGATGGTGGAAGCACACGCCAGACGCTTGTACGGCAAGCACATGAGTGTTTGATTGGGGTTTCGGTGGAGCAGCGACGCATTTAGAGTCCTTTTGGCCAGACGTTTCAACCGACGTCTGCTGGAAGGTCGGCTGGGATGTCTTTTTGTTCCAAAAAAGCGGTTGTTTGGTGGAATTCAGCCTTTAGACTGTCAAAATGCACTAGCCACAAGTGTCAATATCACTTGCCACCGCAAAGCAAGGTTCGGTTCTAGACGGACTAGCGGCCGCTTGTATCTCTGCTTGTTTGGGACAAAATCTAAAAATCTAAGAGCTAAATGAAACACAAATTATGGAGACTTAACCATCCAAAATGCTCGAGGAAGGTATAGTTAGTGAACATACTGATTCTTTTGATGAAATGGATAATATCCCACTTAGTGTACTACCTACAACTGCAAATGTAAAGGTGTCAGTGCGTAAGCCGGGCTCTAGGGCAATAATAAGTGCTTCACAAAAATGCTGTAAGTCAGGCAAGACACAAAGGATCAAAAACAAAAAAAGATCAAGATCGCTAAGTACAGAGACCGTAGTCAATAGGATCCTGAAGTCACCAAGTGATCAACCACCAGGTAAATCGCCTTATGTACATAAGAATCTACTTTTCCCAGAGGATGATTTGTTATTGCTACCACAGACTGTGTTGGGAGATTTCATGAGTGGAATGTCGAAACAACTTGAGTCAATGTCTCAATAAATGAAAGGCTTGGTAAAATTAGTGAACAGGTAGCTATAAGCAAAATCGACATGAAATCAGTAAATGATAGCTTAAATGCGTCGACGGAGAAACTAGAGAAAAGACTAGATAAGGTCGAGAGCGCATTGGGTTCAGTTGATTTTAAGCTAGCGGAAGAGAGAGACAGGTACATTGAATCGCAGAACGAACTAATAGAATAGTTGAAAATCTTGAACATTACGGTAGATGAGTATTAGAAAAAGAGTGAGAAAAGGTTAGAAAATAGTGAGGAAAGGTTATCTACCCTGAATGAAAGTTTGATGGAATATATGGATCAGACTGAACAGAAGATAGGGTTAATCACACAGTATGTGGATAAACAAGGAGAGGAGATAAAAGAACTAAGCGACCACTCAGCACATGCTTCTAGTGGGATCGAAAGAAAATATAGCTCACAACGTAGATTGAATGTGTATGTGGAGGGACTGAGAGAGACTCAGGGTGAGGATCCATACAAAGTGGCGATATTTGTGCTCTCAAAAGTAGTAACAGATATTACAGTCTCGGATATAAATTTTGCGAGTCAGATACGCAGAAAAGAGATGAATACTTCCGAATTCCCACCTTTAATTGTATGCCTAACAACGGTGCGCATTCATGACGCCATACTGAAGAACAAAAGAATGTTAAAATCAGTAGAAGGATTTCAGAGGATATATATAAATCTGGATGAGACAACAGAAGAAAGGAAATTGAGGAGGAGAGCTAGAACGGTGGCGTTGTATTGCAGGGGACTGGGTTACAATACGAGGCTAGGGGGTGAAGCTTGTTGGATTGAAGGGGAGCGTATTAACTATAATGACATCGAGAAAATACCCATTGAATATTCCCCATGGAAGAACAAAGTATACATGCAGAAATATAAACAACAGGAAACTGAGACTGATTCAAGAGAACCGTCTAAAACAGAAAAACCTACCTGGAAGGGTTGGAAGAGAGTTGAAGCTCCAACAGCAATGGAGTTAGACCAACCTAGTGAATTGGTGGAGAAAAATCCGACGACTGCAACTAAACATACACCGCTTCCACAGCGAGTACCTGGTACAATTATAAATAGAAATGGCCAATGACAGGTGACTGGGGGTGGAGAAAAAGCCACAAAAAGTGGTATTGTGTTAAAGGTCCGATGTCTGTTTTCAGTAATTTTCATAACAAGAGTATTAAACTTAATGGAATCTACTACAAGACCTCGGAGCACTGTTACCAAGCTGAGAGGTGTCGGCAACTACATAGGCCCGAATTAGTCCTTGAGGTCCTGAAGGCTGGAACAGCTGCTGAGGCAAAACGAATAGGCTCAAAGTGTGTTGGAAATCAAGAATGGGATGGTATAAAAGAAGAGGTAATGAGAGTAGTGATAAATGCGAAATTTAGGCATAATGAGGATTTGCAAAAGATACTGCTGGAGACCCATCCTAAACCATTAGCGGAAGGAACAAAAGACAAGTTCTGGGGGGCTGGAATGGAGGTTGATGACGAGAAGTATGAAAAAGAGGGATACCCAGGGAAAAATATGTCGATTTTAGATCAACTAAGGGGGCCGGATTGCTTGGTTCTTACACAGCCGGGGGCAACGATCCAGAACATGATGCAGAATGTGGTATGTGAGATGCGTAATGCGTCGCTAATGGGTCATCGATTTTCTGCTATTTATACTGTTGGAGGTACGAACAAACTGACACAAAAGAAATATAATCCAGTGAGTATATCGCTGAGAATGGGTACAGTGGACGAGATTACAAATGACGCACTTGAGTGTTTTGAAGAGCTAATTCTGGCCACTGCAGTCATCGATGAGTACACACCGGTGATCATAGGCTCGGTCTATGGTATTTCTCTCAACAATGCAAATAGGATATACTTTGGTGTCCACCAGGATCAAGAAAAAACTACATCAGATAATCATGTGTATGTTTTTAACGTTGGCGGAGACTACTGAGGAAGTGACCGATCGGCAACTCTCCCGCGGTGCGGCGAGGGTACACTGTTGTTGCTGGTCGATGAAACTATGATTCCCATTGGTCAGTTTTGTTTACTGGATGTAAGTATGCGATTCATTGGTCCAGATCGATCACACCGGCGTTGATGCGGCCAATCCGGTCCAGTGGTTAGCATGTCACTCTGTTTCGTGCAGTTTGTGGTGGAGTGGACCCTGTGGGGTTTCAGTGCTGCCACCTAGTAGGGAGTTTGAGAAGTCTGGTTCCCTGTCTGCCTACACTGCTCAGCCTTGCTCTGTCTGGAGCTAAGGCTGGGGCTAGTTTCAAAAGTGTGGCACCCGTTAGGTGTGAGCCTGTAGGTGTCTTTTTTGTATCTGCAGGGTCTGTAGATCATCCAGTTCTCAGTAGTTTCGATTCTGAAAATCTCGTCAGGCCTATGCCAAGGCTTGGATACGTAGTATCATATTTTTAACGGCAACTTTCATTAGTCGGTCAATTCAGTGGTCTTATGGATAGGACTAGGGTGATTAATTGAGTTCAAATTTTTCTCATTACGTCGTACCGTAGCTCTCCGCGTAGGTTCGATGCTTCAAAAAAAATTTTATACATCAGATAATCAAGCAGTTTAATGAAGGTATTTCATGAATTAACTCTAACAACAATGTGGTGATGCCATACATGGGTGGTGAGGTACATATCAATGTACGAGGGGGAACGACGAGGCATATGTGCAACCGCCTACAAGATGGCATACACCCCACTAGACGTGCTCAAGTGAACATTGGAAAGCTGTTGAACTGTTGCATGAATAAGAACATAGTGCGAGGAAATCACTTTTAAAGAAAGTTATTGGAATGATTTATGAGGGCATATAGAGAGTGAGTTATGAAATCAGAAACACAGATAAAATGATAGAAGCATAGAGCAATAGCTCATGTTTAACAATTAATATCGGATAATAATGGTAGATGTTTAATCTATATTTATATGTGTATTTAGGGAATATTTATTGGACTGAAATTATAGAAGTTATGAGTTAATGTTAATGCAAACATAGAAATATGAATATGAATACATGATTCCTTTATGCCCAAGCTACCATGAGAGGAGACTATATAGTCTTATTTATATTTATAGTTGTATGTACATGTATTTAAATTTTTTGTGGATAATAACTATTGCATTTCTTGGTGTATTAGACACCGGATACTCTTTTCGTACATATTTGGTAAGATGTGTTTAAAAGCATTGATCTAATGGTTATATGTGGGTTTTTAATACAATGGTGTATGTAAGTCTAGATGAACTTAATAACTCAAAAAGCATGAAATTTGTAACAGGGAATGTGTATAGTTTGTATCGTAAATTAAATGATATGAGAATTATATTTAGGAATATTGATTTTCTAATTCTTACAGAAACTTGGTTAACCGAGAAGTACAGATCCACTATGCTTAACTTACCGAATATGACAATACACAGAAATGATGGAAAGTATGTGAATGAAAGAATAGGTGGGGGAGTGGCGATGTATATCAATAATAAATATGAGGAGTTTGTTACGATACGAAAGAATTATTGTATTTCAAATGAACTAATTGAATGTCTTACATGTACTTTTGAACAACCTAATCATAAAAATCTCTTGGTTATCGGGATATATAGACCTCCTGGAGACAATATACAACCTTGTTTAGACTTTATTAATGAAATTTTGAGTGAACCAATGTTTGAAAAATATGAGGTATGGATATTAGGCGATATGAATATTGATAGTAAAGCCAAGCAGAGTGCGAAATTTATAATGTTACCCACCTGCGAGACGTATCTACATAAGTATGGAAAGTCAACAATAGATCACATTTATACACATTCTAATTATGTAGCAAACTCAGGTAATTTGAATAATATGTTCTCTGATCATGTAGTCATTTTTGCTGTTAGAAAAAAACCTAGAGAGGTATATAAGAAAGTGAGGATTAAATATAGGAACTTAAATATACTTGGTGATGACTGCTTTATGAATTATCTAAAAGAAAATCTTCCAGTAGATGATATGTATATGGACACAGGAATGGATAAATATATAGATGTCATTGAAGGGTACATGGATGTATATCATGTTATTAAGGAAAGGGAAGTGAAAGCGAAAAATAATATAATTATTCCAAATGAAATTCTTTGTCTTATTGAAAAAAGGAAGCGTCTTTTTACAAGAATAAGTGTAATGGATGGGGATGATCCAAGTTATAAAATATTTTTGAAAAATATAAGAAAGTTAAGGGCACATATTACATTGAAGTTAAAGAATTATGAAGCCTCAATGATTCAAAAGAATCTTGAGAAAAACAAGGGATATCCAAAAAGATTTTGGAACAGTCTGAGTAGTGTATTTGAGCCGAAATCCAAGGACGTGAGTTGTATTAATAAGATAAATACGAATGATCAATCAGTGGAGGATTATATGAATGATTACTATACTGATATAATTGAGAAACTGGGGTTTGATATTAGGAATGGAATTGCTAACAGTGATGTGGTAGAGCATGTTATTGAATACCAAACAGAAAATGAAGATCTATACACGGATAGTGAGGAAATGATTAAGATAGTTGATTGCTTAGATAACCATAAAAGTACAGGCATTGAACTTGTAAAGTCAGGAACTTTGAAGAGAATTGTGTTGAACAGTGTTTTATATGTGAAAAAGAGTATCAATTATGTATTATTGAGTAGTGTATTTCCAGACTGTCTCAAATAAACCAATAATAACCCCATTACCAAAAGATGGAGATTCAAGTAAAGAATGTAATTGGCATCCTGTTTCTGTTTTGACATTTTTCTCTAAAATTTTTGAAAAGGTAATGTATCGTATACTTTTACAGCACATGCTAAAAAATGAATTACTGGTGAATGAACAGTTTGGTTTTTTGCCAAGGCGTTCTACATCCCAAGCTATTTTTCTTCTAGCAAATGAAATATTGTTAAATGTAGATGATAAAATGGTAGTGATGGCCTTATATATTGATTTTAAAAAGGCATTTGACAGCGTGAATCATTTATTGTTATTAAGAAAATTATCGAGTTATGAAATCTGTCCAAAATTTAAGAAGATTACTTGGATAAGAGAACTCAGAAAACAAAGGTTAATGGTATATTGTCAAAGCTGAGGGAAGTAAAGACAGGAGTTCCTCAAGGCTCAGTCTTAGGACCATTGTTATTTTTGATTTTAATAATTGATATTGTCAAGGATTTTAACTATGTTAAGCCGATTTTGTATGCAGATGACCTTGTATTAATTGCTTCTGGTCCAACACAGAATGAAATATTATGGAGGGTGAGAGAGGATCTGAATACCGTAAATGAATGGGCTAAGAAAAATTCAATTTTGTTAAATTATAACAAGACTAAGGTCACCTGGTTTGGAAATAAAGGGGGCATAGATAGGAACTTACAGGTAAAGATAGGGGAACATCTACTGTCTTGTGTGGATGGATATAAATACCTAGGTATAATTGTGGATCACAGGTTAAGTTTTGAGAAGCATTATAATAAAATATGTGGTGAATTTTTTATGAAATTGTTTAAGTTGAATAAAATAAGGTTTAAGTTAAATAAGGAACAAAGTATTAAGATTATGAAGCATATGTTATTGCCTTTTCTTGAATATGCGAGTGTGATTTAATATTGTCTTACTTAAGCAAAGCAGGATAAGCTGCAAATACTGTTAAATAAACCATTGAGAATAATTTGTCATGTAAGGAGAGTTAGACAATACCCTCATACAATACATCCTCTCCACCATACTGCCCCTCTACTATACTGCCCCTCCACCATATTGCCCCTCTACCATACTGCCCCTCTACCATACTGCCTCTCTACCATACTGCCTCTCTACCATACTGCCTCTCCACCATACTGCCCCTCTACCATACTGCCCCTCCACCATACTGCCCCTCCACCATACTGCCCCTCCACCATACTGCCCCTCCACCATACTGCCCCTCCACCATACTGCCCCTCCACCATACTACCCCTCCACCATACTGCCCCTCCACCATACTGCCCCTCAGCCATACTGCCCTTAAACCATACTGCCCCTCACCATAGTACCTCTCCACCATTCTGCCCCTCAACCATACTGGCCCTCATAATACTGCCCCTCAACTAAACTGCCTCTCATCATAATGCCCCTCCATCATACTGCTCCTTAACCATACTGCCCCGAAACCATAAAGTCCCTCACCATAGTACCCCTAGACCCCTCAAGGGCAGTATGGTCGAGGGGCAGTAGGGTAAGGCCAGTATGGTTCAGGGTCAGTATATGGTTCAGGGCAGTAAGGTTGAGGGGCAGTATGGTTTAAAGGCAGTATGAATTAAGGGCAGTATGGTTGAGAGGCAGTATTTCTGTGGGACAGTATGGTGGTTGAGGGAAAACTGGGTGAGGGGCAGTAACCCCCCCCCCCCCCCTCCCTAGTTCTCCTATGTAAATGTATATAGACACGCTGCGACACGGTTTGTGTCGTAGCAAATATCAAACATGTTCGATCGTGTTGGAGTGTGTTGGGAGGCTTCCAACACAGCCTCTGATGTCGACCCGTGTCGGGGGGTGTCGGCGCATGTTGTAGACTCATGTCATAGAACCGTGCTCCACCAAAGAAGACGTTGGCGACAAACAAAATTTGTGTCACAGAGGGCGTGTTGGAGTGTGTCGGGAGGCATGTCGGCTCTGGTGGACGCCCCCCTTTAGGGTTATCACACATGTTTTGTATGATATTTTTTTGTTTTGTATGATTCTTTATTGTTGATAATAGACAAATACTATAAAACAGCAAAGCTTGTCTCTTTGGGATCCATATTTTGGATAAGTAATCACATTGGAAGACATTCTCCGTTTTCGAGCTTGAAGGCATCAAAGCTGTGAAAGCGGGGGACCGAGGTGCCGATGGGTCCCAGGTGCTGTAGGGGGTCCGAGATGACATCCGGGAATCTCCTTAACCCTTACCCTATCCCTAACCCTATCCCAAACCTTGACCCTGTCCCTATCCTTAACCCTATCCCAAACCTTAATGCTAACCCTATCACCATCCCTAACCCTAACCCTAAACCCTAACCCTAACCCTAACCCTTTCCCTTTCCCTAACATTTATCCTATCCTTAACCCGCGAAAGCGGGAGTGCGAAACATGGCCGTGAGGGGGCCGAGATGACCTCACAAAAAGAGGTCTGAGATGCCGAAGGGGCCGAGACTTCCATATACCGACATCAGTGGGTCGGGGCATTGATTAGTAATGTAGTATCCTACTATGTATAGTTGTATTTGTAGGTGGCTACTCCAGCCACCCTCCTATTCTATTTACATAACCCTACCAGTGCTGCCACGCTGTGAGCAGCTGGTGTACTACTCACTGTGACCTAGATTCAAATGTAGGGCAACAGGATGTCATGGGACTTCCATCTTGTATCTTCTCAGTCTCACACAGGAATAAACATCTCCAGCATAATCTACAAACATCTGCCAGTCTTATGATTACAGTACAATATCACACTCTACAAGTAAGTGCACAGACTTGGAAACAAGTCCGTGGTAACTGCTAGCGCCAAGAAAGATCTGCTGGGAGTATGACTAGTGGTCACACTACACCGCTAGAGCAACCTAAGGGAAACTCGTCGCTGCTATTACAGGCCTCTGGGTAGGAACTACTTTTTGGTGGACATCTAGGTTGTTGAGTCGCACATGTAGATGTTTGTAAACACTATCGGAAGTGCCTGAAGAGACTTCATATACTATTTGTGTTGTATACATATCTATGGTTTCCATAATATTGTCTATGACAAGTAAACATGATAATGTCTCTCATTAATGTGTCTGAGAGACTAAACTACCTCTCTGGGTGCAGCCACAGGTCATGACAACCAGAATGACAGCACCTACAGTCATGGTGATCTAGGTCACTGTTTCTAGGTCATGGTGGAGAGCTAACTGTCTTTTTAGACTCAAACTGGTGTAACAAATCTGAAAGGGTAACAACTCTAAATATATCAATCATAAGGAAGATTACATTGCATTACATCTTTCTGAGTGGCATAGACTAGTTCTATATTCAGTTAGTATAAAGAATTTAGGCATGTTATGAATCTACCATCATGTTCTCAGAAGATGACAGTTTACATGACAATGTTTACTTCCTTAACCTAAAACTTTTGCAATCAAATTATTCCATTTTCAAAATGACTGAAAAAGTTGCCACTAGATTACCTTAAAAGAATTACCGAAGAAATTCACAAATATGACTGGGATAGTGTCAGATACTGTCAATAGAGCTAGGAACTATATTCCATCTTGGGTAGTACTACATCGCGGTACACCCGTGAAAAGGCGCGGAGGGAACATCGTAAAATCCTAAGATTATAAAGAGTCTATCATTGCAGAGACAGGTTTTGCGGCACAATAAACCGGAGCGGTGCAGTGTGTCTAGCGGTAGGTCGCCTGTCAACACTCTGCTTGGAGAGTGCTCACTGACCTAGCCTGGAAGCCTGGGCCCAAGACATAATCGCCCAACGATACCTTAAGACATCTCTGTGATTGGAAGACTGTTTGGAAGACACAAAATGGCGGGTGTCCTTTAGACAGTGTCTCAGCGTGGCACGTTCAATCGCTGCTAAAAGTGTCCTTGTCTAAGACAGGTATAGAACTGTCTTAGGTTCTATAAAACCTCACTGTGCATATATAGAGGAATTCCTGTGCTTCCCATAAAGCGATGAAATTTTAAGACGAGTAAGGCATATTTATAACCTATTATCATACCAAAAATGAAGAAGATCGGCTACTCCAATCCGAAGATATTGGCGTTTGAATTTCGTCATAGCAAACGTCTGCCCTAGTGGCCAGTGTACCCCCCGATCTCCCGCGCAGTGAATGTCAATCTCATTGCATAAATTAGCGGAGGCGTGAGGGAAAGTACACTGGCCACCAGAGCAGACGTTTGCTATGACGAAATTCAAAGTGTTTAAGGTAATTCAAGTGAAGTTGCGGATTCTGTACAACATGTCCATAGATGTCTTAGGTCTAAGACACTTTGTAAGACATTTTTAACCATGTGACCCTAAAAGTGTCGTCACTATAGCACACCTAGCTGCAACCTAAGTGTCGTCCAAGGACAATCGTTGGCCGATCTCCAAAGATGTCTTCTCTATAGTACACTGACAGCTGTAAGATGTCTTCCATATAGGATGTCGTGACTAAAAAACAGGGCCCTGGCCTAGTCACATTATAGGCCAGGTAATGGGTTCCATTTGTATGGTGCACTATGGGTAACGCCTCCATTACTTGCACTCTCCTAGCAGAGATCCTGTAGTCTACTTCCGCAAAAGATCTGCTGGGAGAGTGCCACATTGGCAGACAGAGACTGTAGAGCTCGACTGGCCTCAGTATCCTGTATCCTTTTCTTTTTATTTCATTTATTTTATCTGGGACCCGTTTCAATAGAAAGGGCGTCAATATCCAGTTAGTGACATGATTTGTGACCCCAATAGTGACATGAATAACAGAAAAAGTTAGGTCTCGTTTCATAAGGCATGTCACTGTTGGGGTGGTGTGTCAGTTCACTGTTGTGGATGTGCCCCTAGTTTGGGACAGCATAGCGGAAAAACATGTGGGGTACCCCATCTCACTTACTCATGTGCTACCGGGAACAAGTGCTATAAAGGTAAAGCTCGCAGCAGAAATTAGTGACTGGCTTGAGTAATCCTACACTGGCCACCAGAGCAGCATTTGCTATGACAAAATCCAAATGTGAATATCGTTGGATTGCATGAGCCGATCTCCCTCATATTTGGCATGTTTATATGTTGTATGTATCCCTAGCTGGGGTGAAAGTTTCATAGCTTAATTCCTAAGGGAAGTAAAGTTACGCTTTTGTGACAATAGAAGCGAGAGGGTATACCCTCTCGCTATTATAGACACAACAGTGGCAGCAATAGTGACTGGACATGTCTCTTTTGAAATGGTACAAGCCACTATTTGCGCCTGTCTGTTACCCTGTGTCACAGAATGGGTTGTCACTAAACTACTGAAACGCTACCTGCCGCTATTGTGTCGCAGGACCCAATAACGGACGTCCTACAGACTATTGAAACGGGTCCCTGGACTTGTATTAGGCCTGTATTATCTTCTTACAGTCAGTACAGCAGGATTGTTGATTGTAACACTTTTAAATTAATATATTGTTGAGATCTAGCCTGGATTGAAAGACAAATATACCGTTAATGTTTGGCTCTATAGTCTATGACCTAATAAAATAAGAGAAGAAAAAAAGACTTGAGTAGGTCTATGTAGAGCCAAGAGAGGTGGTATGACTCTCAGTTCAAGGTCTATTACTAAGAAGTAGGTTAGAATACGAGGCGTATGGAGTGCGCTCACTACCGCAAGTGTCCAGGTTACCCACACCGGGGAATCGATATCGACTCCCCCGCCTACATCTCGGGTTCTGGTTGGTTTAGACAGGTCATGTGTCCCGTAGGCGTACCTCTATGGCACTCTTCCCCCCCCCCCCCCGAACCTCTGCGGCGCTAGCGCTGGCTTAGTCTCTGCCCCAACCCAGAGCCTGTTCCCTGGGTATCCACTATAATACAGAGGAGACCAGCGAACTTTTCAGATTCAAAACAAGGCAACTGTCAAAAGTTATATAAGTCAAACAACTCACATATCATGAGTATGGAAATATAGGAATTGTTAAAGGAGCTTTACAGACAATTCGGTTGTTTCTTTTTCATACTTAAACCATTTTATAATGGGAATCCACAGTTGATTAGACTGCCCCTTCAGTGCACATGGGCATTGTTGACAAAACAAAGCCTTGCAACACATTAGGTACTTTCCACTCTAGAAAGTAATCCCAGAGATTGTTGTCACGATCCAAAATATCGGTATGTTAAACATGCAGATTATATCCCTCGGCCTTATGGATCAAGCCGGCTGCGTGTCACGCCGCGTGAGGTAATCCCCCTTGGTTACGATCAATACGGGTTGCCCCCACGCGGCTGAGGCGCAGCATATAATCCTGATCTCGACATACTCGAGTCAGTCCGGTCAGAGAGCGCATTGTAACACCATCTGCAATAAAGCTTGTAACGGGACGAAGCCTTGGAGTCACTCATTTAGTTTACTAGTCACACAGATAGTAACACTGGTGGAGAACTCCTAAGACTTCCGGTACAAACATCTCCCGCAGGCGCGCAAAAATATTGCTAAAACACCATCATTTAGCACCCATGTCGGACACGCCAAACCTGCGACGGTCAGTCAGAAAAGAAAGACCAAGCACGTCTTCACAACAGCCACCAGCCTCCAACGAAGACGATACCAAGCCGTCAGAGGCAACCAACACCTTCGCAGCAGAATCCCGGCAGCCTGAAACTACCACCACTGAGGTAATATATCCGAAACTGCCGCCGCTCCACGGAGACGACACCGTGATTCTGCTGGACGAAACCCGGCCGGAAACCCCGACTGACCAACCAATACTCGGCTCTGACGCAAACATGGCAGACACAGACAGCCTCCGTTCCGAAATGGCGGATCAAAAGAGACTAATCGAGAGACTGTCCACAGAAAACGCCAAGCTGATGGCAGACCTCCGAAACGCCAGGTTTGTGAGTCAGACCATTCCAGCAACTTTGACCTCTAACATGAACATTCCGGCTCCACATATAGAGTCACCACACCCCCGGCCCGCACCCTATCATGGTGGACAAACGCACACCATGTACAAAGCACCAGAGCCGTTCTCTGGCCCAACTGCGTACAGATGAGCGCAGTCATTCGTGCGTGACTTCAGATTCTATTCTGATCACGCATATGCACACGCCTCGCCGTCGGACCGGGCCTGCGCTATGTACGGCTATCTGCGTGGGAAGGCCGCGCATTGGTACTCTACCAACGTGATCGGGACCAGCTTAATCACCACCCCCGATGCCGTGTTTCACCAGTTCTGCGAATACTTCGCAGAAGACGACAGCGAGGCGGCGCAGGAGGCGTACAGGGAGAGACGCCAACAGGATGACGAGCCAGTGGCCAAATATATCGACGACATGGCTCTCCTCCTCACCACCTCCACCCTGTGCGAAACCGCTAAGCTTGACGTGATAATAAACGGATTGTCACCCTCTCTTGCTGGCATTGTGCGTCTGCACAAACCTAAGACTCTACGCCAACTCACGGAGACGGCGCGCATCCAGCAGGAAATCATGAGGTGCAAGACGGCCGACATCTCAGCAGAGCTCAAACAGCTCACATTGAACTATGTCGGCAAACAGTCAAGCCAGCGGGACCGATCAGCCAGCAGAGACCGCTCGTACCAACGCGGTCAACAAAACCACCGAAGCTGTCACGACTCGAGGGGCAGGGATTCCTCTAGGCAGCGGTACCCGCCACGCAGTCGCGAACAGTCGCACGACCGCGATCAACAGCGCTATCGCTCCTACAGGGAGTCCTCAAGAGACAGAAGGCCCCCCTCTAGAGATCGTCAACGCGACCAACGACCCGCCTCCCGTGACAGAGAAGATCGTCAAGCCAGACCGCGATCCCGCGACTACAGTCGGCGCGACTACAGTCGCAGCAGTAGCCGTGACAATCAGCGTGATCGCCGCCCGGCCACACCCGGCGTGAGCTGGCACAACGAAAAATAGGACCCCCGTGGTCACTCTAAAAGCCCTGAGAGTGTCCGAACGACGAACCTTCAATCCATCAACCGCCCCACGACAACGCAGAACATGACCAACAACAATGACGACAAGGACTCCAATAGCCTACATCACATAGCCAAAGACACTAAAAGTGCACACGAGCAACCGCCCGCCATCAACGCCGACGACTTCGGCACCAACCTCACAACATCCGACTCACCTTCAAAATCATACCCAACTCTCTCTCTAATAACGAGAGGAAAAGGTAAGTCTGAACGTTTATTGATACGCCTAATTAACGGTTGCATCAACATCGATTTTCCCCCAATAACTGTTCCAGCTCTAGTTGACACAGGAGCAACGGTCTCCTTCATTTCCAAAAAACTGCTTCACAGACTAAAACAAGCAGGTTACGTGAAAGCAACACAGAAGATACATGACAGAGTCATTCTGGCAGACAACAAAGTCTATCACATTCGGCAAGCAGCTTTAATCAGCTTCAAAATTCAAAACCACACATACACCTTCCATTTCAGGGTTCTACCTCAGCTAAGCAGACCGCTAATCCTGGGGATAGACTTTCTACGCTCAGCTGAAGCAACCATCAATTACTGTAAAAACACTGCCCCCAAAGAACACCCTATCAGATCACTATCAACACTAACCCTCCCTCCTCTCTCGGAAACGATTTGCTCAGCCAAAATCAACGCAGCTCAAAGTTTGAGCCACACTGTCGGCACAACTGAGAGCTACGTGCTGAACCCCAGAGCGCTTACTAAACACGCGTTAGTTGCGCCCGGACCATGCAATCGTGTCCCTGTGATTCTGTTTAATCCCTCCAACAAACACGTCACGCTACCTAGATTTTCAATGCTGGGTCTCTACTCTATAGCGGACCCTGACGACTTTCAGTCTACTGCACACCGCTCAGTCTCTGAATCAGAGCCCCCAATCAATCTCCCAACACAACCAGACACACCAACACCTAACAAATTAAAATACACTCTTTCAAGTTCGCTTACCGACTCACAAAGGAAAGAGATAGCTTCAGTCCTCGAACAAAATAAGGACGCGTTTGTCTCAACAGACAGCGTGATCGGTTTAAAGACAGACTCAACAGCGACCATCGAGCTGAAGGAACATGCAAAAGCAGTATCTAAACCTCAATACCGCACCACCCCGCAAAAACAAAGGTTCTTAGACGAACTCCTTAGACGCCAAGCAGAACAAGGCGTTATAGAGGAAGTTCACGACCCATCCGAATGGAATTCTCCCGTCTTTTTGGTGCAAAAACCTAATTCGCAAGATAAAAAAGGCGCAGAGAAATACCGCATAGTGGTCGACCTGAGAGAACTCAATTCTCAAATTACCACCCACTCCTATTCTTTCCCACGCGCAGATGATATTACGGAAACAGTCGGAAACTCTCAATCAAAATTTTTCTCCAAATTAGACATTTACAGTGCTTACCATCAGATACCACTAGATGCCTCATCTAGGGACCTCACCACGTTCTCCAGTTTTGGCAAACGTTGGAGATTCAAAGTTCTACCGATGGGACTGTCTATCTCAGCAAAATTCTTTCAAAATTGTGTAGACCAGCTGTTGCGCACCGTAAAATTCCGCTGCGCCGTAGCTTACGTTGACGACATAGCAGTCTACTCGTCAACTTGGTCACAACACCTCAAAGACCTGAATGAAGTATTGAAACTCTTCATCAAAGGAAACGTCAAACTTAGAAGCGAAAAATGCGAATTTGGAGCTTCTGAGATAGACTTTCTCGGATACAGAATATCTAGGGAGGGCCTGTCACCCTCACCAGAGAAGGTAGCCCCAATAGCCACCTACCCAGCACCGAAAACTGTATCCCAGGTTAGAGCATTTAATGGCCTCGCTAACTTTTATAAACGCTTCATCAAAAACTTCTCTATCATCATGCGCCCCCTATACGACCTAACCAAATCCTCGGTCAAATTCAAATGGACCGCTACACATCAGCTTGCGTTCGATACCATCAGAAAAGCAATTTGTGAAGAAGCAACGCTAAAATTCCCAAATTACGATAAACCCTTCACCATCTTCACAGACGCAAGCCTGACCGGCTGCGGTTGTGTGCTGACACAAGAAGCGGGGCAGGATTTTATCGTCCGATAGAATTCGCCGGTCGAGCATTCACGGTGACGGAAACCAGGTACCATACAACGTACAGAGAATGCCTCGGCATCATTTACGCCGTCAAAAAGTTCAAACACTACCTGGAAGATGCGAACTTCACGCTTTTCACAGATCACGCAGCACTTATAACTCTATTCTCCCGTAAGGAAGCGACTCTGAACATGCGTAGAGCGCGATGGCTTGACACAGTCATGTCATTTAACATGACGGTCAAATTCATCGCTGGTAAAGCAAACATACCCGCAGACGTCGTCAGTCGCATACCTTACCCCCCCTCCAATTCAGAACCTTCCCCGTCCATTCCCATAAACAAGGTGATATTACCAGAAAAACGTGTACGTTTCTCCAGCACAAGTATCACCCGCACCTTCAACCATGATCAGCCAACAAGCCATGACCCAATCCTCCTCACAAAACCAATTCCAATTCTAAAGAATGCTCCGCAAACTAAGGGTCATAACACTAGAATTCCGAAACCCAAACCCAGCAAGGAAGACAACTTCCACGTGTTAGCTGTTGCCACCAGGCAAGGCACGCGCAACACACCGCCCCCCGCCCCAGCCCCCGCCCCAGCCCCCACTCCAGCCGCGGCACATGTGAAAGCACCCCGCCTCCGCACCCCCATAGCCCATGCTAGAGCATCAAAGAGACGAAAACAGATCTACCCTCAGTTCACACCTCTAGCCAACAAGGCACTAACACGTCTCCTCTCTCTCTTCCCCACCGAACCTAGTCACGCCCAGATCAAAGACGTGCAATCTAGAGACACTTTCTGTCGCGCAGTCTACGATTATATAACCAAACACACTCTTCCCGCAAATCAAACTCTAAGCAGGCACATCCTTCTGACGCACGACCAGTTCATCGTTTTCCAAGGTATACTGTTTAGAGCCACTAACTTCAAAAGCAATTCCACACCACCTAGCGTTCAAATAGTAGTCCCTCAAACCTACACCCAAGACGTTATCAAATCCGTTCACGATAGCCCACTCGGTGGACATTTGGGACTACCACGCACCTTTCCCTCAATCTCTCGTTCCTTTTACTGGCCAACTTCATTTTCAGACACAAGAGACTACATAGCCACATGCCATAATTGCCTTACATCAAAACGTATTCCAAAGAAATTCACACCCCCTCTTACACTCAGAGACCCCACACCAACCACATTTACACGCATCTCAATGGACACCATCGGCCCTCTACACACATCCACATCAGGTTCAAAATAAATACAGGTAGTCGTTTGCTATGCATCCCGCTACGTTATAGCATGGGACACGAACAGCATCAATGCAGCACAAACGACCCAGGAACTTTTCAACAAAGTATTTTGCATACACGGCATACCATCCCACATCTACACTGACAACGGTTCAACCTTCACTTCTAACACCTTCAAAACATTTTGTAATGCACTCAGAATTCATCAAAAACACAGCAGCACATACCACTCACGTACCCAAGGCCTAGTGGAACGCTACAACGCTTCCATACAAGCATGCCTAAGAACGTTTGTGGATTCCTCACAAAACGACTGGCCTTCATTTTTGCAAGCCATTGTTTTCAGTTTAAATAATACTTCTTCAGCTTCTTTAGGTTACAGCCCTAACATGGTAGTCTTCGGAAAAACAGCACCACTTCCAGTTGAAAATCTAAAACATACTCTCATGAAAACCAGCTTTCCAAACGTTAGATCACTTATGCTATCAATGAACCAAAAGAGGCAAAAAGCACTACAGGAAAGCATGGTCACTTTAGCAAAATCACACGCCAAAATGAAAGCCAGGTTCGACAAATCGGCATCTTTGCACAACTTCAAAGAAGACGACATCGCCTATCTCCAAATTCCTACTCTTTTAGTAAAAAGAACCTCCAAGAAATTACAGAAAACATTCACTGGCCCATACCTCATTACTAAATTCACCACACGAAACACATGCCACCTGAGAAGATTATCAGATGGCAGAACTACCACCAAACCCATTCACATAGAAAGATTAAAAGTCCCCCACCCCCGCGATAAACGCTTTCTGCAACGCCTGAAAACCGGCAGACCCCCTCCCACCATCCAATAGCTACAGAATTTGCGAGCGTGCTGAGCCCAGAAACATCGCTGGCCTAGGCCTCGGCCTTAAGCCATAGCGCCCCCGCATGACTCACCCTGACAACCGTAATCAACAGAACTCAACATAGGACACCAACATAACACATTACGCAACACAGCACACGCCGCACCACTCACCAATCAACATCTTACGTAACGAGGCACGCAACACGCCTCCCCGCATTCACACGAGATTGTGACCAGTCCACATCGCATGGTTACTGTTACGTGTTTGCGCCAATCGATGGCGTCGAACAGCTTGACATTGCGTAAGGTGACGGATGAACACCACTCAACCTCGGGATTTAGGCAAACCCTCATAATGAGGTGCGCACACGTTGCGTAACGGATCAATGTGTAGGCGATATCGTGACCAGCTGCCCTAATCAACCAGGATTCACTGCCATTGGCGTCCATGGTTACGGGATCCTGTCAGGACCCACAGGTCATTACGTCGGAACCCCCCTCTGTGAGCATGCGTCATCAAGGCGCGCTCTGCCACAGAAACTCGCCGAGTGAACGGGCTTACTCAGTCAGGTGCTTAGCTCCCACTCTGATTCCCGTTCCACGAAAGCCAGTATCCGACTAGACCGCATTGTCTAAAGACTATCAGCACCGACGACATGGCATTTCTGGCCTTAGCGGCGATTATAAGGTTGGTCACAAGCCCATTCCATAGCTTTGATTCTGCCCGACGAGGCGTGTCTCAGTTTAACACTGTAGACACCAGTCTTTGCTTCATCACTTAGCCTTACAATATATTTCTAAGCAGCGTAATGATTTCCTAACGACTATCGACTTCAATCACATCTCAGTTACATCATACCCACACCAAAAGCATTCCCCTCTTTTCAGTGTACTACACTTCTCATCAGCACTGGACTTGGTTGTGTCAAGACCAAACTTCAGAATAACATTCCACAAATTGCCAAAAACATTATTAACAGGCCACAGGCAAGCCTCCCTGGTCCTTACCATCGATATATCCCATCTCAACTCACCCTCACCACCCCTTCTTATATCACCCATTCTTAACACAAACCTTTCCACTGATCCCATCCTATCCACTAATGCTAAGAATATTGATAATGCCTCTTCCACCCTCTTCCACACAATCCTCACCCTGAACAAAGAGATTGACAGCTACCGTGAAACAAACCACTCACGTACTCGCCGCGCGCTGATCCAGCCTTTAGGCGACATTTTGTCAGACTTTATCGGCACAGCCCGGCAGCCTGACGTGGACCGCGCAAACGAGCATCTACAATCAGTAGAGCTCTATCTATCATCTGGCGTGAGGAATGAGAGACAACGCGACCGCGTGCTCCTCAAGCTGTCGCATCTCACTGCGCAGCTCGTCAAAGAGGCCTCACACCAGACCGCAGTCAATCTCCTCCTTCTGAAAAACCTCTCCTCCGCAATCGCATCTATCGATGACGATTTTCACATTCTCCTTTCTAACCTCCACCTCAGCACTCACGCAACAAAAGAAGCGACTTCCCTCTTCACTACAGCGCACACACAACTCACTCTACTATCCAGACTACTTACCACACTAAAACAACTCGCGATCGACCTTTTGGAATTACAGTCATCGCAACTTCCCCGATCTTTAGTTTCTCCCACACTACTAGCAGAATCGCTCGATCAGCTAGCTTTAGACCTCCTCAACAAAAATTCGGATTTTTCCATTCTCACCTTACCACAATCCTTTTACTACTCCCAACCTATCGAATCCTTTAGCCTAAAAGAAGACCTCATCACTATAGAATTCGAAGTCCCAATCGTATCCAGACCCTGCACCTACTCCATTTATAAATTAGTTTCTCACCCTATACCTTTCGACACTGTTCATCAAAACCGCTCCGGTTTCACACATCTCAACAACATTCCTCCCTACCTCGCAATGAACTCTGCAGACATGACATTTGTGGAGTTAAGCGATTTAGACTTATCTATGTGCACATCCCACACAATCTACAACTGTCCACTCCCCCTTCACATATCTCACATTTCAAAACCTACCTGCACACTAGCGCTCTTCCTCAATAACCCGCGCCGCGTCTCAAGCCTTTGCACTTACAGTGTTAAACTGCTTGACGCACCGCCACCCTCTATCCACCCTTTATCTCCTGATACCTTCCTTGTTACAACACCACAGACGCATGCCGCCCTTACTTGTAACAACTCTAACACCCTAGTGCGAACATCCGTACGCAGCCCCTCTTACGCAATCGTAAAGGTACCCTGAGGATGCACTCTATCCATTAACAATCGATTACTTGTTTCACCCTCCTCCTCTTGTGAATCCAAACCCACCAGCCAAAACTTCTTACACACCCTTAATTTACCCGTAATTTCTTCCTTCCGACCGCCACCGCCGTCCTTCAAAGGCGACTCACTTCTCACCTTTCCTCCGAACGTTCATTTACCTCTAATTAACAAAGCACAATCAGACGCAACATCTCGCTCGGATTCACTGTATAAAAGCCTTTCAGACCTTAAGACACTCACTCAAGCCCTCACCTCCGCAGACAACTCTAGCTACACACTGCACTCCATCTCAGAACTCCTACGTCCAGCCACTTCACACCCGCTTTTCGCAGCTTCTTCTACCATCTTAAGCGCGATAGCCCTTCTCCTCTCTATATACACATTGTGTAAACTCTCCCACTTTCTCCTGTACTAACAATGCCCACCCTATCCTCCGCCGCTCTGGATCTTGACGCCTGGATGGACAGAATGTCCAAACTCGACAAAAAAGAGGAATAGGTCGAATCCAACACCGCCCGGCCACCATATGCCAGCCCAACCACCAGAGCCCCGCCCACCTACCTTAACTCTTATATCTCCTCCCCCCTCATCCGTATCATTCTTATAGTCATTCTCGGAATGATACTTTCCCGACTCCTACCCGCCTTGTGGCGCCGCTTGAAATCATTCAAAACGCACCACAAGCAGTCCCCCACCGTCCAACTTAAGCTATTTTTCCGCTCTCGATGCTGCACCCTACCCCTCCTACCCATACCAATGGAGACAAACATCTTTACCCTGACCAACGCTCCCTCCATACGCTCCACAACACTCTCCGCTTGCCTATGGAGAACGCTCTCCGTCCAGTGGTCTGGCCCCATCACCATCACGGTCCAAGGTCAGTCCCATGAGATCCACCTACCTTCAGACATTCCGGTCCCACTGTCAGCTCGATGGACTGTGTTCCGCGCTACAAGAGGACTCGTCGTCGCAATTGTCACAGTCACAGACGTGCAAGGATCGGACACGAGCCAGATCCCCTGGGCCGACAAAAACCACCACCGTGTCGCCCTAGCTGGCCTAGCGTCCTACATAATCGCACCAGGATCATCAATGGACGAGGAGCTGAAGCAGCTCAATCCTTGAGCCAGGTAAAGTCAATACGCTCACATCACAACGAACATAGCATACACTCATAACGCACCACAACATCTACCCGTCCTCTGTTGATGCATATCGTTGTTACGTATCATGAACTGTCAGACTGCCGCTTATATACCCCCCCCACAGCCCAGTCCAGATTAACTTGTCTCCCATTGTTTGTGTAATGACGCTGCCACAGGCACGCTGTCACACCCGCATGCGCTCAGTTTGGTCAAACCCGCATGCACTTTGTTCGCTCACACCCGATTATTCTCACCCCTGCAGTGACACGTCGGAGCCGAGCGAAACCAACTGACACCGAGCGTCAACACCTACGCTCACACGCGACAACAACACCTTCGCGGCTACCAGCTCCCAGCTGGGAGAACCCGGTCTGTGCCGCTGGTGCGCCCACCGCAGACCGAGCCGCGGACCAGCATCGCCAAACTGTGAACGACAACAACATTGTGACACTAATGACAACATGCCATGCCCAGAACATTAAGATCAAGCATGAGCACTTCATTGTCAGATGTCGTTCAGACATACTAATTAACTTACTTGTATATAACATATAATCTTTATGTTAAGCCTTACTTGTATCACTTCCCGTTACTTGCTACTATACTTAACATCATTATCAGCAGAACCATCAGAGTGGTTCCTCAGTCGTCCTGGGGATGGTTACGCAACATTACGTAATACCACGTAATGTGCCGTGGTCTATCTCCACGACACCTTATTTTCCAGGTTACCAAGACCGCATCAAGATTTAATGAATAATTGTATCACCTCTTTGCGCCAGCCAAGCATCTTACTCTCTCTACCAGAGCACACTAGTTTGTAATCCTATTTATTCGGTAACTACAAATTATGTCATCATAACTTACTTTTTTTCAATAACTCATCGGAGTGAGTTTTCCGTTTTGCCCGGGGATAGTGTCACGATCCAAAATATCGGTTTGTTAAACATGCAGATTATATCCCTCGGCCTTATGGATCAAGCCGGCTGCGTGTCACGCCGTGTGAGGTAATCCCCCTTGGTTACGATCAATACGGGTTGCCCCCACGCGGCTGAGGCGCAGCATATAATCCTGATCTCGACATACTCGAGTCAGTCCGGTCAGAGAGCCGTTATAACACCATCTGCAATAAAGCTTGTAACGGGACGAAGCCTTGGAGTCACTCATTTAGTTTACTAGTCACACAGATAGTAACACTGTGTCTCGTTTGAAATAAATCATAACAGAAATGAGAGTATTTTATTTACCATATAAATATGTTCATCTCTATTTACAAGTTGAACACAAAATACCCCCAAAAGCCCTCAGAATTTAAGATATTTAAAAAACTGGCGTAGGGGCCAGATTTGAGCCCAAACAGGCAGGTTGGGGCAGCGCTGAATCTCTGCTGGGAGAGTGCCTCTATGGCTCTCCCACCTGTTACTGTCCCTGTGTAAGTAAGGGATTGTGGTTGGAGAGTGTTTGTAGCTGGTGACTGGTATGTGGTCCAGTCTGAGTGTGGCCAGCTGGTGCTGCCATCTGGGGAGTTCTGTGTGAACTAGAATTTTTGTTTGAGGTTGCCTTAGTTGGGTGGTTTTGTGTCTAATTTCAGGTCATTTTGTGACCATTTCACTTGTGGTTTCGACACTTTTTCGGAGGTCTCATCAGGTGAGGTGCGTTTATCACTCTGTTGGCATTTGTTACCCATTCAGTTTGTTAGAAAAGGTTTACTAAGAAGTAGTTACCAGTCCCTTATTTTATTTGGGCAGGGAACCAGTCTATCACTGACCCCTCTTACTGCCATGACTGGAAACATTTGTATTAGGGCAGTTAATAACAGCGAGATTGTTGTATATTTGACTGCATTCTTCAAAATACGCATACCTAAAACTCTAGACTCCCCGTGAACCTACCTGTGAGTGTGAAGTGTACACGTGAAGGAGTGATTGGGAGACTGTAACGTAACGGAGCTGACACAGTGACACGTAGGTTACTGACTAACTACAGCGAGTGCATCGATTGCTGTCACACTGACCTCCTTTGGGGATGTGTTCGACTTGTCAATGCTTGTGTTCGACTTGTCAGTGCTTGTTGAGTATGTGTTCGATTTCTATATATATATGTTACTAGCCACATTGTTATCACTTATGGACCTAAATATGATCAGTAACAGTTATGTATTTGTGTTATTTTTTAACTTTTATTTATCCTGGGATCGTTCTCAGCTCTCGAGCTGGTTTCAACGTACGTCCAGCATGGTTCCTAACCGAAGCCTCTGAGGGTCAGACATCCATCTATTTGTATATTTTAGTTTAACTCTTTTTAATAGAAGTTTGATGGCAAATAATGCGCCTATTTTCAAGGCTTTAAATCTATTAGATTAGGCATGAAACGTGCAATTGTTGACCAAGTGTGTGTGTGTGTGTGTGTGTGTGTGTGTGTGTGTGTGTGTGTGTGTGTGTGTGTGTGTGTGTGTGTGTGTGTGTGTGTGTGTGTGTGTGTGTGTGTGTGTCTAGGTGTGTGTGTGTGTGTGTCTAGGTGTGTGTGTGTGTGTGTAAAATTAACTCTAGTCCTTTCCCCCCCCCCCCCTACCACCCCCCCCCCTACATTTTGGTCGATTATAACTGATGAGTGAAATATTTGTTATTTTTACTGCAGTAATTTGCCAAACCTCCTTTTAATACTGATAACAATTATATGAAATTTATGGTAGAAAGGGTGGTCCCTTATTCCCCATCCCTTACATGTATAGATTCCTTCTGCCCCCCCCCCCCCCCCCCCACACACACACACACACACACACCAACCCAACCCCTATATTTTCCTAGGCCCTGTCCGGTTGTTGCCAAACGCAACCACCAACCTCGGTAGTGAAAACGATATAATGGTTTCTTCCTCGGGTAATCTATTCTAGAGTCCTTTTATATTACCAAACCAGCATCCTCATTTCAGTCGACGTTATAGTTTGTGATGGATTAGTTTTATTTTGTTTTAGTCATTAGGGATGGTTCACGTGACACCTAAATATGTCAATCATCTGACACTGCGCTAGTCTCTTTCACAGAGACTTGGAGGCGCTAGTTCTCCGGGTTCCCAACGGCGTACACAGACGAGAACCGGTGTAATGCGTAAATTGGTTACCTTGCAAAATACTTGTTTTATCGCCCAATAGTATCTTGTGCGCATGCCCGAACATGCGCAGTGTTGAAGTCCACAATTGGAGAGTGAAAAATTCATTGGCACTCTATTCTCTAGATTGTCAGGATTTATTTATCTCTGTTAGGAGTTGTAGTGCAATTTGTCGAAATTAAGAACATCATGATGAACGTAATAACATAATTTCACTACATTTAAGAGCCTATAATTACCTACCACATATAAAATGTGTAAATTTCTGTGATATCCACTTAAAGACTCTCCCGCACATAGAGACATAGTGAACCAAACTTAGGCTTGGAGACTGAGAGGCCACGAGAGTGAGAATCTCGTGGAAGGAAAACTAGAACCTGGGACCCGTTTCAATAGTCTGTAGGACGTCCGTTATTTGGTTTAGTGACACAATAGCGGTACTTCGCGTTGCAGTAGTTAAGGGACAACCGTTTGTGGGACATTGGGTAGCAGACAGGCGCAAATAGTGGATTGTACCATTTCAGAAGTGGGTGTCCAGTCACTAAAAGGGTCACTATAGTGTCTATAATAGCGAGAGGGTATACCCTCTCGTTTCTATTGTCACAAACGTGTAACTTCTCTTCCCGTACGAATTAAGCTGTGAAACTTTAACCCCAGTTAGGGACACATACAACTTATAAACATGCCAAATATGAAGGAGGTTGGCTCATGTAATCCAACTATATTCACATTTGAATTTTGTCAGAGAAAATGCTGCTCTGGTGTCCAGTGTAAAATTACTCAAGCGCAGTCGATAATTTATGCAGTGACCTCACCTTGACAGCACTTGTTCCCGGTAGGACATGAGTATGAGAGGTGGGGTACCCAACATGTGTTGTCCCAAACTAGGGACACATCCACATTAGTGACAAGACACACCTCCCCTTTAGTGACATGCCTATTGCAACGCGACCAAACTTTTTCTGTTATTCAAGTCACTATTGGCGTCACTAAACATGTCACTAAGTGGTTTAGTGACCCATTCTATTGAAACGGGCCCCTGGGGCCCATTTCAATAGTCTGTAGGACGTCCGTTATTGTGTCCAGTGACATAATAGCGGCAGTTCGCGTTTCAGTAGTTTAAATTAGTGACAACCAATTCTGCGACACAGGGTAATAGACAGGCGCAAATAGAAGCATGTCCAATTTCAGAAGTGCGCTGTCCAGTCACTGTATGGGTCACTGTAGTGTCCAAATAGTGAGAGGGAAAACCCTCTCGTTATGCTTGTCTGAACGTGTGTGACATTTTGTGGTCTCAGTTGGTCACAAACGTCAAAGCCTGTAAGATGGCAGCTAATGTTGTGATACCACGTCAAACAAAAGTATATGGTGTTCGCAAGGACCCTATAAATTACTTCTCAGAGGACTTGCTGGGGTCCCGGTGTGAGTGGACAGAGTGAGGAATCGGCCGGGCCGAACCCAGCCCAGCCTAACCCGGTAACGACTCGCTGCTAGGCTATCAAGCAAGCGTTTGCTCTGGTGGCCAGTGTAGAGGCTAGACTCTCATGCCAAGGGTCAACAAAGTTGATGCCAACACAGGGTGCTGCTTACCTCAACAACCCACCAACTCACAAGGTAAACCACAATAAAGTCATGAGTTGGTGTATTCTGGGACATACAGGGGCCGGCATAGTTAGACTTTTGCTGATACAGTGACATGCCTTTTGCAACGAGACCTAACTTTTTCTGCTATTCCTGTCACTATTTGGGTCACTAAACATGTCACTAAATGGATTGTGACGGCCTTTTATTGAAACGGGCCCCTGTTCTTCTTTTTTTGTAGATCTATTGGCAGAATAATCTTTTCGCTTATGATTTATTTCAGGCCATGCCGAAATCGAAGTTTACATGTGCCAGTCTCGAGAGAAAGTAATGAGATCACTACGCTGGTTGCCGGCAAAATACCTGCTGTGTCATACGAAATGTTAACCGCGAATGTCCGATTGTTCCCCGTTCACCCGCTAGGGGGCACCACGGCAGTTAGGAATTGTTAGACGAGAGTACATCCACAGAGAAGAGAGATCTATTTACTCTGTGGTACATCTCAGGGCCAGGGCGCTCAGAGGTAGCATGATACCGATGAATTACGTGACTGGGTCACTGATAGTGACTGCGAGTACTACTTCAGTCTAACAGACCCAGACGAGCTATGGCAATCCCTGTTTGACTTTCTGATAGACTATCTTGATTACAAATGCCCGATTAAAAGCTGGCGAGTAAAAGATTATGGCTCGCCATGGATGAATGACGAAATCAGGGGTTTGATCCATGATTGTGAATTACTAATGAGGGAATACTCCAACACAAAATCAGTAGAGGCATTGTACCATGGAGAGCGACTTCGTGCCATCACCCGGAAAAGTATACAGTCTGCCAAATCTGAGCAAGACAAGCTACTGTTGGAAGCTAACTTTGACTCCAATCCCCAAGCCCGGAAATCCTTCAAATTGGAGACCAATTTCTCTGTTACCCGTTGTGGGGAAAATCGGTGAGCACTTGGTCAGCCTACTTAAGATAAATACAGTGTTGAGTGGTAAGCAATACGGTTATGAAAAGGGAAAGGGTACCGCTGACGCAATTTATGAGTTCTCAAATGATTTGTATATGGGTCGTGACGACGGTGAGCTCACGGGGCTGTGTTTATCGACTTCAAGAAGGCGTTCCACAGTGTACATCATACAAGACTACTAAGATGGGTTTCTCAAAATTAGACACTGACTTTGTATCCTCATACCTGTCAGGCCGAAAACAGTGTACTCGCAACCACATATCCCAATGGGAAGCAGTTGAATTTGGAGTCCCGCAGGGCTCGGTCCTGGGCCCCCTGTTACTTATCTTGTAAATAAATGATATCGTTTATCACATTGGAGAGGCCCGTTATCAGCTGTACGCAGATGACCTAGTCATATACCACACTGGAAAGAATGCTAGAGAAGTCCAGACGAAACTCCAAAAGAGCTTAGATGAGTTCTTACAATGGTCGATAGTAAATGTCCTGATTGTTAATTAAAAAAAGACTAAGGTCTGCTGGTACCGACCGAAAAGTAAACTAAAAAAGGTGAAAGACTTAGACTTATATAGGTATCGAACAACTCACCATTGTAAACTCTTATTGTTACCTAGGCATCGATATAGACTCTACTTCATCATTCGAAAAACATGCCATGGATATAATAAAACGAGTAAATTACCGACTGTTCAATTTCGCGAAAACATGACACCTCATGAATTTTGATATTGCGTGCAGGGTCTATAAACTCACTATCATGCCTCTGTTTGAATATGCATGTTTTGTATTGAGTGGAGCCAATCAAAGGTGGTGTGATAAGCTCCAATGGCTACAGAATAGGGGACTCAGGACTTGTGCCTGTGATTGGGGCAGGCTGTACACTGTTGAACGTCTTCACACGTCTTCACACGAGTTTGGTGATTCTCATGGCTGACGCTTTTCTTTCCGCCAGGATGTCGGCCCTCATCTTGTTGTCGAGGTATCCCGGTAGTGGGGCCAGGCCCACCGTCCAGGGTTCGATGTGCTCGAGGCTGACCGCATTGAAGTAGAAGGCCGAGCGAGCTTCGTTCTTCATTTGCTTGTTGGCGGCATCCCTCATTTCGCGCCAGGTCCGGTGGAGCGACCTAGGTAGGCTGGCGTCGATGATCTGAAAAGAGGAGAAAGATTTTTGAGAGTCTATCTTATTACCCTCTTTGACAGATCTGATTGGGGTTACAGTGTCATTCATATTGGAATTTGTGTTTGTAACCTTCAATGGGAATGAATGTATGTCACCCTTTTCATTTGAACAGGGTGCGATATTATTCATAGGTTGCAAGTTCATGGTGCATAAATCATGTGCTTGGTCAGTGTGTGGGGAGGCTGATCTAGTGTTGACATCTATGGCAGAGTCACAGTTGTCACTGTCACTACTTTCAGTTAGATCGTTGAGAAGGGACAGATTTTCTAAGTCCAAAGTTGTATTTGTATCAACTGGCTTCGAAAAACTGCAAGTTTTGTTGCTCTCCCCTTGTGTGGTATCATTACGTGTCTCCACACTGTAAGTATCGGCCCGTTGTTTCATAAAACGGAAGCCTGTTTCGATACCGGCCGTACGTGTCTGGCTGCTCCCGGGGCGGGAGTGCGGTGAGGTTCGCTGAGGGTACGTGGCTGTTCCTGCCAGCTGGCGTGTGGCGGTGGCCGGTCTCCCGCCCTCCGCCGTCCATTGTCCGGCGTGTGGATTGCCGGTGTACACCGTTCCGCGAGTATTTTCACGGTTATTGGGTTTCGTCCCCATTAGTGTGGACTGGCACGCCTTGGGGACGAAATAGTCATTCATATGAGTTCGTTTGAACCCATTTAACGAGTTACGAGCGCAGATGTTTCTGCTTTCGTCTGCCGTTCTCCGAGCTTTCAGAGTACGGCGGCCTAGTGGGCCTGGCTGCCTATTGGCTTTGCCGTGGTTGGACGCGGACGTCTGAGCACCCAAACACACCGACTTGTCATTGTTATATTTACAACAGTAACGTAATTCAGGTTGTTTGTAAGAGCTGGTACTCACCTAGTCGCCGGTGGACGTTTTCGGAGTGTCAGCGGGCAACTTTTCGTCTTGAAAGACCGTGGAGGACTTCTCGTCGTTGATACCCATGTCTGGCTCTCCTCCAACACGGCGGCGTTTCAAGGTAGGACGTGCTCATGGTTGTGTTGATGGCGCTGTCAAACAGTGTCGGGTTACACACTCGGCGAAGCGTCCCTGGGTCCTGGGTTCGGGCTGGTATGGATAGCATATGAACAGGTAGGATGACAGGGCTGCTACGCGACTAGCGAGTAAGTGACCGATTTGAACGCGGTGTTCGACGAATTTCGCACGGAAATTTGTCTCGTTTCCTCAGAACTTGACCGTGGTTGGTGGATTGAGGTCAGATGACCTCAGTCCAGTGTTTTCTTTGGCCGCATGTTGAGACAAAGACACTTGAACTTAGAGTTCAACCAATCCCTGCAGCTGTTGTTTCAGGATTTGTCAACAGTGTATGTGGCGCCCTCTCTGTTGTTGTTGTGTAGTGGCGTCATCTGTTGAGTTCCTGGGGAACTGATCGTTCTGCTGCTACTCCTGCCCTCTGGTGAGGAAGTGTGGAGTTGTTCTGGGGTTAGTGGAACCTATGGTTTGCATCTATTTGATGTCAAACCTTACTTACTCGTTAGTTTCGACACGATATGTCACATCAGGCGTTTAGTTAGCAACCTTTTGGTGGTCTGAGTGGGGGTGTCTTACCCAAATTGGGGAGATCTCCACTATTTATAAGGCATTTTGCCTTGTAATGATCCTACTGAGTATTTTCCGCATATAGTTCAAATATATGGTCACGGTTAGTCGGTATGGATATTTTTGAACTTGGGTATAATTATTTGTGCAAATTCATCCTGTGAGATGGGCCTCCGCCATCAACTCTACGCGAGTCTGAGAGGGCGGTATCATTCTGACAGAATTTTTTTTTCAGACTCACGTAGAGTCGATGGCAGAGGCCCATCTCACAGGATGAATTCGCACAAATAATTATAAGTAGTTGCTGCCTACGCCGCAACTCTATTTCTCTTATGTAATTCAGTAACACTATACTTATGCGTATTACATTTTTCGACAATGCGTAATGCCCTATTTTGAGTTTGTTGTAGTTTTTGGGTATTGTTCTTATATGCACAGTCTATCAGGAAACTACAATATTCCATCAACGGACGGATTGCCTTAGTATAAATTTCCAGACACAGTTTCTAAATGTTCGTAGTTTATACAATTTATTGTTAGCAGATTTGATCAGGTTTTTTATATGTCAGCATCCAGAACCACGCCCAAATAGTTGTAGTTCTGTCGCATATGAAGAGCAGTGTTGCCACAGGATATTCCAAAGTCAGGTACATGTTTCAGTCTAGTTTTCGCTCCAAACCACATTAAGCTTGTTTTTTTCGCATTCATACTAAGGCCATTCGTCCTACACCAAATGTATACTTCATGTATTCCTATTTCTATATTATCACGGGCATAGTTGGCATCCATATGCGATATGTACATTACCAGATCGTCGGCATATTGTAGGGAGCAGCAGTTTATAACATTAGTACACAGGTCATTTATAAAACAGAGGAGGAGGAGTGGGCCCAGCACCGATCCCTGTGGAACACCAAAAGAAATCTTCCTAGACGATGATAAATTTGAGCTTACCCTTACTATTTGTTCCCTATTTGTAAGATAATTTTTCAGCCACAACAAATATTTTTTTGGTACTAAACCTAGTTTTTCAAGTTTTAAAAGAAGAAGCTCATGGGGCACATAATCAAAAGCTTTACATATATCTATGTAACAAACAGCAGACACCATCGATTTATCCCTAGCTAAGTATAAGTCCTCTACAAAATTTAGTATTGGTTCTTCAGTCCCCATTTTTGGCCTAAATCCAAACTGACAAGGTGTTAAAAAGTTAGTACCTGTCAACCAATCATATAAAAATTTATGAAAGACTTTCTCTAGTATTTTAGAAGGCATTGGTAGGATACTTATAGGCCTACAGTTGGTAATGTTAACTGCATTACTACACTTTGGTATAGGTATAACGATACTGTGCTTCCATGAGTCAGGTATCAATCCCCCATCAAAACTCGTATTAAGAATAAACGTAAATTCATCCAATAGAAAAAGAAGAGCATCTTTAATCACCTTTCCACTTATATCTTTTATGCCGGACGACTTATGGATCGAAACTTCCTTCAGTAGTTTAAGTACCTACTTTTTATCCACATGCATGGTTAGATTATCTAAGTTACTCGGAAAATCTGACAAGTTATCTATTAATTTTGTAAAACCATCAATATCTCTATCCTTAAATAACTCTTCTCCAATTGAACTAAAGTAATCATTAATAAAGTCTGGTGTTTTGTTAGCTTCAATCTGCGCTCCGTCATCATCCACGAGCCTACAATTTATATTTTTTTCTTGTCCTTCATGTAAGTTCCTTATCAGACGCCAAAAATCTCTGGGCTTATTTCTACTATTTTCAAGATTTTCCTTGCAGTATTCAGATTTAGAATCTCTTATTTCCTTTTTAATTTTGTTTCCTAATTTTTTAGCTTCAAGAAGTGCGCTTGGATCATGTGTTTTCCTATAGGCTTCCATCAATTTGTGTCTGTCATGAATGTCTGATATAATCTGGTCCCCAACCCATGGTTCTCGCGCCTTTTTAAAATGCATTTTCTTAATTGGGCATGCAGAATCTAGATATTCTTTAACATTCTCTATTAATATTTGCCATTGAAAAGTTGGATCGGTGCGGAAGCAAATGTTGTCGCTACTGCGGGTAATAATGTGATCAATGCTGATGATAATATTGAAAATACTGTTGTAACCAGATGTAGTAACAAACTTGTTTTTGACCTACCCCGCCCCAAAACTGAATTCTTCAAATGATCGCCTCTGTCGACAGGTCGACAATTGTGGAATGCCCTACCTGAACCCCTTAAAGCACTTGATAGTAAAGACAAATTCAAACAAGCCATCCGTGAACTGCCAGTCATAAACAAGAAGTAACACGACTACCCTCCTCCCCATTCCCAATTACCATGTCTACGGTCATATGGTAAGGCAGGTTTTTATAGAAAAGTCGTTTTACTACGCTTGGACTGCTACTGCACCAGGTACAGTTACTCGGTATACAACTAGACACAGGTCTTACTTGTATTTATGCTACATGCCCTTACACCACGATAATAACGTTACTGATATCAACCTTGCCTGTCTATATGTTAATCTAATCTAACTTACTAAACTGCAAAAATCCATTATTCAGCAGTTGTTGACACTTTTCCAACTTCCAACTTGCAGGTAACTTCAATAGCTCACTAGTCTCAATGTAATCAATCATTCATACATTAACACATTGTTTTCTATATTTTGTTTTTTGTTAGTCCTGTATTGTCTATGCATGTTATTTGTTATCATAAATGTTGTACTGTGAAATGAGATGCAATTCTGCATGATGTTAAGCTGTATAACTACTGAAAATATGTACACCAGAGACAATGGAAGACCACAAGATTTATTGTGAATTTTGTTCAAATAAAAAAAAATATGCGCATGTGTCTGGACTTGCTCTTCTGGTCAGATTTCACAGATTATTGGACATACTAGTTTAACACTATAGAAGTTAGTTGGAAATATGTTTTATTTCTCCTATAATAGGCTCTTAAATGTCGTAAAATCACGTTATTACGTTCATTATGACATTCTTAATTTCGGCAAATTGCATTTCAACTGCTGCCAGAGATTCACAAATCTTGACAATCTAGAGAATCGAGCGCCGATGAATTTCTTCAAATGATCGCCTCTGTCGACAGCAAGGAGCCCTCTAAGGCCAAGAAGGGGAGCCGGAAGGGCCAGTCGCTTCCGCCGGTGGCCATCCCGGAGGAAGCCCAGGTGAGGAAGAGGAGGAAGCAGAAACACCTGGCGAGCCCGGAGCGGATCGTACGCTCCAAGGTCTTTGCCACCACGGAGGAGGATCCCCTCCCAGGCAAGTCAGGGCCCTGTTTTTCAGTCACGACAATCGTTATGAATGACATGTTTTTGCTGTGAGTGTGCTATAGTCACGACATTTTAGAGGGTCGGACAATGATCCCCGCTCTACAACACGTAGGGCCATGTAAGGTGTGCTATAGTCACGACACATGGAAGGTCACGTGGGTAAATTTGTCTCCCAAACTGTCTTAGAATTAAGACATCTATGGACATGTCGTACAGAATGCGCAACTTCACTTCCCGTAAGAATTAAGCAATGAAATTTTAACACGAGTAAGGTATATATAGAACCTAGACGTACCAAATATGAAGAAAATCAACCGCAGGGTTACGAAGTTACGGCCGTTTGAATTTTGTCATAGCAAATACTGCTCTGGTGGCCAGTGTACGCCTACCATCACGTGATCTAATTTATGCGGCGTCCTTGACATCGACTGTGCTTACTTCACTCTCCCAGCAGAGATTCCGCGCGCTATACCGTGAAAGATCTGCTAGGAGAGTGCTTGTACGATATTCGATCATAGCCCGATGTTTCAAATTCAAAGGCCGCTATCTTCGTAACCGTAAGGCCGTTCTTCTTCATATTTGGTACGATTATAGGTTATATGTATCTCCTTACTCGTGTTAAAATTTCATTGCTTAATTCCATCGGGAAGTGGATAAATCATCTATATACGCACAGTGATGTGTTATAGAACCTAAGACAGTTCTATACTTGTCGTAGCGGGCGACATTTTTCGCGGCGATCGTCCGTGCCGCACTACGATCGTGTCTATAAAACACCGGCCATCTTTTGTTGTCCTAAAAGGTCGTAGATCAGCTGTGTGATCATAGGCCTGCGACACTCACAAATGTCGTGACTAAAAAACAGGGCTATGGAGCGACCCCGGGAGCAGAGGGCGAGGCACAGACGGTCACGTCGCTCTCGATCGAGGAGGGCTTGGTCATGCCCGTCGGGACCCCGGTGGCCCTGGTAGGGACCTTGGACGGAGGGGGGACCTTTTGTTGCAGCCCTCCCCAGTGCTACTGTTGTGTGTGATTATGTGAAATATGGGAACTAAGGCAGGATGATGGTGGATTATTATGGCAGCATTTATTCCTATGTCTTCATGGTACCAAGGCTATGGACAGAGAGAGAAGTATGTCACAATCCCCTGTTCCTAGAAATAACACATAGAGGTCATACATGAGTAGTTGTTAGAGTTGCTCACAGATGGCAGCAGCTTACAGTAAGTGTGTCATGTTAACAGTAACACACATATAGAGACCAAACATTAGACATTAGATGCAATAGTATACAAGGATACTACATCCCTCCTCTTCTTGGAAAGACAGTACATCAGACCCTATGTTTACAAACAATATCTGAGTCACATGCATACAAGATTATACAAAACTGAAATGGTCAATGAACATTAATAAAATACAGTTACCTATTAATGTAATCTACTTAGATACATAATCTTCTAAATACTTTGGTCTGCGCCTAGCACATTGCGGAAGTATGTGCTGAGGTGATACAGGTTTACTAGGACTAGGTGTGTTAGGCTCAGGTACATCAGGTGTTGTGCTAGTGTTACTGATTGCTGTTTCATCTAGTACATCTTCTTCAGTAATATCAATCACCTCAGGTTTTACCATTGTTGGCTTGAAACAAGAACTGTTTCTTGTGATTTTATGGTCTTCAGATGTTGCAGTTAGCATATTACCCTTCTTTCTTGTTACCTTATATTGTTGTGAGACGTATGCAGGTGTTAACTTACTATGCTTCGTTTCTGTTGTGACAAGGACTTGATCACCGACATTAATCTTTGACTCAGTTGCATGATTTCTAGAATCAGCATACCTTTTCATTTTTGCTTTTGCTTCTTCATCATTTTGTTTTGCTTTCAGATGAATGAGGTCATCTGACTGGGGTAATTTTGTCAAAGGTTCTCGCCTTAAGAGTAGAAAATATGGTGCAAACCCAGTTGATGGATGTTGGGTTGCACGGTATTGTCTCAGGAATTTGTACATTTGTTGTTTCCAGTTTTTACCCTCAACTTTTGAAGTACGAATAGATTTCATGAGCGGCTTATTGAATGCTCTACTTGTGCATTTGCACGGGGCCATCGTGGTGTAATTTTACGGTGATGAAAACCAGAATATTTCGCAAACTCAGCAAATGCATGCGAGTTAAATGGACTACCATTATCAGTCTTGATTTGTTTGACTCCCCCCCAATCTGACAAAATTTTGTCCAAAACAGGAATAACTGTATTTGCAGAAACAGACTTGACAATCTCTACTATAGGATACCGGGAGTATTCATCCGTGATGACAAACAGATAGTTACCTAATGGTAACGGACCACAGAAATCAGCACTTAGATTTTTCCATGGACCATCTGGTAAATCAGACATGCACAATGGCTCTAACCGTACAGGGTCATTTTGTACAAGGTGACATGCAGTGCAATTTCTTATTCGCTCTTCTACCAGGTTATTGATACCTGGGCCCTGTTTTTCAGTCAAGACATAATCGCTCCAAGATACTCTAAGATGTCCCTGAGAATGGAAGACAATTTGCAAGACTCAAAATGGCCGCCATCCTATAGACACGGTCTCAGCATGGCAGCTTCGATCGCCACTAAAAACGTCCCTGCCTAAGACAGGTATAGAACTGTCTTAGGTTCTATACTGCAAAGACTGCCCAGTAACAGCTCTAGGGTAGCTTGAATCTGGGAGTGGAAAGCCAGTGGTTAAGTGGTTAGAGCGCCTGCCTCAGGATCTGAAGGTAGGGAGTTCGATCCCTGCTCAAGCCCAAGTTTTTTTCTTTTATTTCTCGGTGTTATTTGTTATATCGGCAGATTGGAACGGCCGATCTTCACCATATTTGGTACAGTTATAGATTATATGTATCCCTTACTTGTGTAAAAATGTCTTTGCTTAATTCCTATGGGAAATGGATTTACGCGTGGTCAATATCAAGGTGTCGCATAAATTAGCAGGGGCATGCTCTGATGGTCTCTGATAGACACTGGCCACCAGAGCAGATGATTGCTATGGCGAACTTCAAACGTAAAAACCGGCGGAACGGTGTGGCCGTTCTTCTTCATATTTGGTACGATTATATGTCATATGTATCTCTTACTCGTGTTAAAATTTCATTGCTTAATTCGACATTTGGAACCATGTGACCCTAAAGATGTCTTATCTATAGCACACCTGGCTGCACCATAGGTGTCTTGGAGCGATGATTGTTGGCCGATTCCCTAAGATGTCTTATCTATAGCACACTGACAGCTGTAAGATGTCTTACAAAGACGATATCGTGACTGAGAAACAGGGCCCTGGAAACCAAACCTTTGATCTTATAAAGGATTTTGTTCTGGTCGTTCCTTGGTGACTTTCATGAGCAATAGCTATAGCTCTTTCATATAGGCTTTTGGGTAAGACAATTTTGTTACCTTTCAGTAGTATGCCTAATGGGTGTAATGTTAGTTCTTCGCGAACTGCACTGATCTCTTTCAGCGTTACAAGATCAATTTCAGGACCAGTCGATTTTCTTAACAAATGCCAATTTCCAGAATTTGTGAGTTCATTGGCCTTGCCATATGTAGCATCGTTTGTAACAGCATCACAAATATCAGACAAAGTCAAAGCAGCAAAGGCACAGGATTCTGCAACAAAATTAACATATAATTCAGCAATGTATTCTTCCTGAGAACTTTTATGACTTGGTGCAGGATGGCGAGACATCCAGTCTGCTGGATTCTGCAATCCAGGCAAATGTCTAATTGTAAAATCATATGATTGTAAGCGGGGTCCCCACCTCTCATTCTCAGTGACGGGGCTTTTGCCTTCTTCCAAATCTTTTCTAGAGGTTTGTGATCTGACCAGACCACAAAATGTGGAGCCCCTCGTAAATACATATCAAAGTGTTCACAGGCCCACACAATTGCAAGAGCTTCGCGCTCAGTTTGGCTATAGCGAGATTCTGTTGGGGATAGTGCACGGCTCGCATACTCAATTACATCATTATCCTGACAGAAGATTGCCCCAAAACCAACAGGGCTTGCATCAACAATAATTTCTGACTTTTTGTTTGTGTCAAAATACTGCAGCACACTCTCATTAGACAAACTGTCTTTTAAAGACTGAGGCGATTGGTCCTGTTCACTAGACTAAACAAACTCTGTGTTATTACGCAACAATTTCCAAATTGGTTCACTAACTGTTGCGTAATTAGGAATGAATCGTGAGCAGGTTGTTAGCATACCAATGAGGCTACGTACAGAAACATTTGTCGGTGCAGAAATATTTCGAACCGCACTGACCTTGGTAGGGTCAGGGGATATACCTTGTGCACTAAACTTAAGACCATAGAAGATGACGTCATCTTTATAGTACTCATTCTTAGCGCCATTTACTGTCAGTCCTGCCTCCTGTAGAGCTGTTAAAGTGGCATTTAAGGCTTGGTCATGCATTTGTTTAGCATTTTCACCCTTACCATATACCAGAATGTCATCACATATATTCTTAACATGTGGGATATGCTGGATCACAGAGCGAATATGCTCATTGAAGATTTCAGAAGCAGAGGAAATTCCAAAGAATAATCTTTTGTACCGAAATAGACCCCAGGAGGAGGGGCCGCGGGAACCGAGTGCGCCCCTTGACCAGAGCCGGGTTGAGCCATCGCTCCCCTAGGGAGGGACCCCACCGCAGGCAGAGGGGGAAGCGAGAGAGAGAACTGCGCCGCCGGAGGAAGGTGGGGGCCTACGGCCAGAGGCCGTAGTGGCCACGCAGGCCAGCGAGGCGTACCACCACCGCTGCCCCAGCCGCCATTACACAGAGGGCCCAGTCTGGGCGCCGTGGGCTCCGGGGCCCGCCCCAGACCGGTTGGGCCGATGGGCAGTCTACATGCAGGTACCCGACCTAGGGAGAGGGTACCGCACCGTGACTCCCGCGTGGAAATACTAGACGAGGACGAGGACCGCGTGATAACAACCACGGTCACCATTTACCGACGAGAGCGGCCTGCTCCGGTGAGTACAACTTGATGTTACTGATGCCGTGCCGTTGCACGAGAGGCACACTGCCTCACTGAGGACGCTTCGCCTTCATTGTGGGACGTTATTGCTGGTATCCACCAGTACTGTTGAGGATGACGTGCCGTTGCACGTAGGATATTTCATCTTGATGTGCTGTTTCTACTGGGACCTGCCATTACTGTGTCTGATGCCGTGCTGTTGCACGCAGGAGCCCGGAGCCTGGCTTGGAGGGCCATGTACATAGGTGTGTGTGTCAGGAGACTGGGCCGAGGTACCCAGACCCGCCGGGATAGGGGGGCGTGGCCCACGGCGTGAAGGCCTATAGGCCACGGACGATGTGGTGTTGTGTGTCAGAACTTGCTGTTCCGGGACATGTGTTGACTGTTAACTTGACTGTTTGTGTATAATAAACCTTTGTAAACTGTACTCCGGCGTGTTCATATTCTGTACTACAATAATTTGCCTATATCTGCCATATGTCAAAGCACTGTCATGGTAGGCAGAAAATGGAGAAGAAAGGCTTTCTTTGAAATGATGCAATATTTTTATATTGTAATTTCAGAGGAATGTTTTTCCTTTAGGTTTTTTTTTTTTTTTTTTATTTAAGCAAAGTATCATCTCATGATATATGAGTTTTTCAGATACAGTTGGGTTGGAAAACTATAGACATACAATCGGTCAATTTTACATCGAGATCAAGATTTAATATATAATAAGTGTATATGAGAGAAATTAAATGAATGATGAGGATGAGTAGAAAGTTTGTCGGAAGTCATCTAGTCATTAAAACCCGCTGTGGAAGCCACTAGTTTTTTAAACTCTTCAATACTCAGTAGGTGTTGAATCGCTGCAGGAAGTTTGGACCAAATGCGTACACCACGGTAGTAGGGAGAGGTGATCACAAATAGTTATCATTTACAAACAAATGTTTACTTAAACTCATTAGATATGCAGCACAAGTCATGATATATGAGTTTTTCAGATACAGTTGGGTTGGAAAACTATAGACATACAATCGGTCAATTTTACATCGAGATCAAGATTTAATATATAATAAGTGTATATGAGAGAAATTAAATGAATGATGAGGATGAGTAGAAAGTTTGTCGGAAGTCATCTAGTCATTAAAACCCGCTGTGGAAGCCACTAGTTTTTTAAACTCTTCAATACTCAGTAGGTGTTGAATCGCTGCAGGAAGTTTGGACCAAATGCGTACACCACGGTAGTAGGGAGAGGTGATCACAAATAGTTATCATTTACAAACAAATGTTTACTTAAACTCATTAGATATGCAGCACAAGTCAATCTATAAGATTTTTTAGGAAAACACTATTTGAATCCAGATCCCACCATAGTCCCTAATATGCCTTCCTGACCTATACTGGCTTTTTAATTTTTTAATTCTCTTGTGCACTTTCCCGGATTTCCAGGTCGCTCAACCTTGGACTTGGTGTCTCCGCGAGCTGTGCTGTTTTGTTTTTGTATTTCTTGGTTGGTTTGGTTCTTGTTTTTTTTTGTTTATTGTTTGTGTCTTGTTGTTGGTTGTTATTTGGGATTGTTTCTTTTTCTGTCGTGTCTGTGTTTCGGGGTTCTTGGGTTTTGTTGTTTCGTTTCTTGGTTGTTTTTGGTTGTTGTTGTTCTGGTTGTTCTTTGTTTTGGTTTTCACTGTCTATTATTTGTTGTTCTATTGTCTTGGCTTTTTTTGCTGTTTGTTTCAGGCAGTCTATATTTTCTTCGAATGTTTGGTTTATGTATATTCTGGTTTGGTCTGATTGGTGTATTGTCTTGCATTGGTTTAGTATGTGATGGATTGTTTCCTGTTTCTGGCCACACCCCCTACAGTTCAATGTCAGATGTGCTGCCTTGAAGTTATCCTTGGAGTTGTACATTCGGTTTCTTAGTTTGAAGATGGTGCTGGCTTGGTTTCTTGTTAGGCTTGTAATGTAGCATGGTCTTTGTTTTCTGGTCCAGTCTGTTCTGTTTGTAAGGTATCTTGTCTTGGATTTTGTTTCTGTGATTTTGATTATATTCTCTTGTTCTCTTGTTTGCTTGTTCTATTTTTCTTCTCCATTGGATTTTTGTTAGTTGGGTGGCTTGTTTTGGGTCGGTGTTGATTTCTGTTAGGATTTCCTCTGTGTGTTTTTTCCAATGGCTGGTGTCTGTTATTGGGGTTATGGTTTTCTTGTTTTGGGTTTTCCAGTAGTGCATAAGGCGTTTGGTTTTCATGTGTGTTTCTGGGTCTTTTAGTTTTGTTTTTATATATAGGTTTTCTCTGGGGGTTGTGTTGGGTGTATTTAGTGTTCTTCTGATTATGTTGTCTAGTATTGAGTTGATTTGTTTGGTTTGTTGTTTGTTTAGTTGCCAGGTTTTTTGTTTGTTTAGTTGCCAGGTTTCAGATCCATAGGTGATTATTGGGATAATGCATGTCTCTATCAGTTTCCATATGGTCTCCATTTGTATTCCCTTGAAGTTATCGTCCTTTGCTAAGTATATTATGGTTTGGTATGCTGCTTCTGGTTTTTTTCTTATTTCTATTATTTGGTCGTCTATGTTTCCTTTCTCGTTGATTATTTCTCCTAGGTATTTGTATTGTGTTGTGTATTGTAGGTTTTTGTTTCCCAGCTTCATTTGTGTTTTGTTCCCTGTTCCGATTAGTAGCGTTTTTGATTTTTCTTCCCCGAATTCGATCCTGTATCTGTTTGCTATCTCGTTTGTTATGTTCAGTAGTTGTTGGTGTTGGTTTGTGTTGTTTGTTATTATTGCTACGTCGTCAACCCATAGTAGGCAGGTTTTCTATTGTTTGGTTTATTTCGTCCATTATCGCTGCATATTGGGTGACAGCTAGGACTCCTCCTTGCCTAATGCTGTCCTTGATTTAATTTGTCTTGTTTGTCCATGTTTGGTGTTTATTTTTGCTGTTATGTTTATGTTCAGTTTGTCTATTATGTCCAACGTTCCTCCGTTGACCCCTTTTTTGTTCATTGTATACATTATTGCTTCTATCCAGGCTTTGTCGTATGCTTTGGTGACCTCTAGGAAGGTTATGTATGTTGGTTTGTTTTGTTTTTTGTTGGCCTTGATGGCATCTTTTATTGTTATGATGTGGTCTATTGTAGAGGCTCTTTCTCTTCCTCCTAATTGGGCTGGGGTTATGTTTATGTGCTGTTTGATTCTGTTGTTTATTAGCCTTTCGTATAGTTTTCCGAGGTTACTTGATACGGTTATTCCTCGTTCGTTTTTACATTGGCCCTTGGTACCTTTGCCTGTAGATTCTTGTGATAGTTCCCTCCTGCCATTGGGTAGGAATTGTGTGTGTTTTGTTTATTTTGTTTAGTTGTGTTAGGAGTTGGTTTTTATTCTCTTGGTTTAGTTCTTTTATTAGGTCGTTTGGTATGGTGTCTGGTCCATTACTTTTACCTCTCTTCAGTGTTTTTATTGCTTTGTTTATTTCAGTTTCTGTGAATGGTTTTATCGGTTCACTTGCTTGGTCTGATTGTCTCATGTTGTGGTTGTTTTGTATGATGTGGTTTGTCCAGGTTTGGTAGTTGCCGGTTCCTTCCCTGGCTCGGTAGAGGTTTTCAAAGTAGGTTGCTATGTGTTCTTTGGCTAGTTTAGGGTTTGTTATTGTTTTCGTCTATTGTGTCGTAGTTGTTTTGTTTTTGTCCTATTAGTTTTTCCCTTATTTTCCAGAATAGGTTTGATTTTGTGCCTCCCTGGTCTATTAGTGTTTGTAGTTTATTTTTTGTGTCTAGTTTGAGTTGTTTTTCAAATTCTTGTCTTATCTTGAGGGGGATTTTTTTGTGGTTTTCTCTTGTTTCATTGATCTGTTGTTGGTTGTTTGTTTTGCTTGCTTTCTTGTATTCTTTTTTCATTTTGTTTTTCTGTCTTTTGTGTTTCTTTTTTGTGGCTGAGTCGGGGGTTTTGTTCTGTTTTTTTATGGTGATAGTTCCTAGGTTTTTTTGTAGGGCTTCGGTTAGCGCTGTTTGGAATTCTGTGTAGGTCTTTGGGGGGTTGGTTGTCAGTTCTTCGTTGAGGTTTGTGTTGAGCTTGTTCCATTTCTCCTTCGTTGCGTTTGCCCATTTTTTCCTTGGTTTTTGTTTGTCGTTGTAGGGGTTGTTTTCCAGGTTAAGGGTGATTGTGTTGTGGTCAGTTTGGGTTTTAGTTGTGCCTCTTATGTCTAGGTGGCCTTGGTGGTCTATGTTAGTGTTGTTTATTTGTTCGTACATACCTTTGGTACAGAGCGCGTAGTCTATGATTGATCTTTGTGTTGGGTTTTTTCTGTTGGTCCTGGTCCATTGTATAGTGTCTTTCTCTGTTGATAGGGCAGGTAGGTTGGTTGTCTCTATGAGTTCTTCCAGGAGCTGTCCGTTTCTTGACTTGGTTTGTTGTATATTGTCTTGGTTTATTTTGAGTTTGGCATTGAAGTCGCTTATTATTAGGATTTCCCCTATCTGTTTGAGGTTTGTTATTTGTGTGGTGAGTTCATTGTAGATGGTTTGTACTTTGTTTATATTTTTGTTTTCTTGTGGGCCGTAGAAGGTTCCTATCACTATTGTTTTGTTTGCTTGTTTGAGTTGTATCCATATTGATTCTGTTTCGGTGTGATTGGGTAGGTCTGGTTCTTGTGTGGTATGTACTAAGTTGTTGTCGACTAGGATTCCTACTACGCCTCCTCCTTGATTTTTCCTGGGTTTATGGTACCAGGTGTAGCCTTCTATGTTTGGTGGGTTTTTCGTTTTTGTTTCGTTAATGATTGCTATGGTTGTGTTGTGTGTTTTCATTGCTGTTATCAGGCTGTTTTTTTTCCCGGTTATGCCGTTTATGTTTGTGTATAGTATTTTGATGTCTGGTTGGTTTTTCTTTTTTTTCCTTCTTTTTCTGGTTTTTTTTTCTTTGTTTGTTTATTGTTTGATTTATTTTGTTGTTGTTTTCTATTTGTTCCTTCTTCTGGTTGTTGTTTTGGTGGTATGTTTGTGTTTGTTGGTTGGTGTTTTTCTTGGGGGGTGTTGGCCTTTGTCCTATCTTCTTTGGTCCTGGTAGTGTTCATCATGTCTTGAGGTGTGGTGGTGTCTGTGTTTGGTGCTTTTGGGGCTTGGTGAGCGACTTCTGTAGCGGGTTTGTTGGTGTTTGTTGGGGTTGGAGTTTGTTCTTGTTTCTGGTGATCTTATTACTGTTCTGTGGTTGTGTATTACTTTGGAGAGTTTTGCGTCTATTTCGTCTATTGTTGATTGGATGTTTGCTATTGTTCTGGTTATTTTGATTCTGCCCTCCTCTTGTGGTGTTCGGTATGATGGATCGATGGTGACATTGTATGTTGCTGAGAGGTTGTTTAGTGTTTTGCCACCCTTGCCTATTATGTGGCCTAGGTCTTCGGGTTTGTAATTTATTGTCTTGGTAGTTGTTTTTGGTTGGTGGCTTTGGTGGTGTGGTTGGGCTTCTGTTGGTTGGTATGGTTTTGTTGGTTGGTATTGGGCTTTGTTTGCTATAGTGAGCGATAAAACATGATTTTCGCAGGGTAACCAATAATCGCATTTCACTGGCCAACGCTTGGGTAGCTGCATGGACCTCTAGAAAGAACAACGAGAAATATGCTCTCCCTAGACCCTATTGAGGTATCCCGTAATTCAGTCTGTTGACCAAGTTCCGGGTTTCGCTGGTTACCGACGTAGTATATGTTACGTGTCCTCTACTTATTCTTACATACACTATCGCCACCTTGTGTATCTTGACAATACTACATATAGTAGCCCCCTCTAGTGAATAAACAGACACACTACTAGTTTCACTTCATGTTGTTGTCCTACCAGTCACTCCACAAAGTCTACCCTGCTGAGCTGCTCATAGACCAACAACCACACAACAGTATAGACCTCTGTACGGTATCCCAGAATTCTTGCGCACAGTTAGTTTCCGGTGGCCAGCGTGCGTTCTCCGAAAAAGTAAACAATGGCCGCATCCCCACAGTTTTTCCGACTTTTGATATCTAGTCTGTTGTTAATGATCAAAGTAATGACACTGCTATAAGCTGACCACATTAGTACATGAATAACCTGAGGAATATATCTATACCATTGATTTATATGGATGGTTGATGTTTTATGGAAAAAATAAGAAACTACATAGAGGCAACCTGTCTAAACAGAGACTGTCACTTGGTTATCGTTTCGAGTTTCAGTCTACAATGGACCAAAGTTTTCCGATTTATATCCATTGAAGCTGCCTGTAATTCGGGATTATAGAGTAAAATTCCCTAAATTATACCCTTTCTATCATCGGATTCCTAATCCTAATAGATATAAAAGCCAAAAACGGCTGAAACAAGCGGTGTTCGTAATTTCCGCTGATGCTTTGATGCTGACAAATTACACTGTCACAGTGTGAGTGTCAATGTCACATCGGGAATGATATGTGACTGTTTTATTACCTCGGTAAACCTACATATTTACTTACATACAGATATAGCATATCAAACATATCGAAGAAACTATGTAGGTCTACACATCAACCATCCATAAAAACCAATGGCATAGACATTTTCCTGAGGTTTTTTTTATATATTATTATGCACAGCTTACAGCACAGTCGTTATTCTGATTAATCAACAAGAGACTGGTGTAGTTCTTCTTATATTGCTTAGATTTGTCAGGACTAGTTCTAAGAATAAGAACCTGTGTGAATGATAATTGAAGCACATCTGATCTGTTTATTCAGGTCTCACAACACAGAATACGTTATCTGTTACATCTCCCTTCTTTAGGAAGCGTTGCCTTATGAGATAGTGGGTCTTTGATATGCAGTCTCACATGAATATCAAGATAGGTCTTTCGGTTGATACAAACAGATATCAATTATGTTAGATGGTGAATGCTTCAATAAAGCCTTTGTTTAAAAGTCACTAACATACTGGTGATAAACACTAGCTCTAAACAACTGAAATGCAATGCTATAAAATTTAGCACCGATAATCAAGACTAGACATAGTCACTAAAAACGGCTCGGTTTCTTCATGGGACGGTCACTTTGCATCCCACACAAATCAATACTAGACATAGTCATCAAAATGGCTCGGTTTCTTCACGGGATGCCCACTTCGCGTCCTCTGGGTAGAGTCTGTTAGTACAGGCTCTGAGGAAGCCACCAACTCAGACGGCTCTACCTCCGCAGGTGGAGGCTCAGTAGACCTCACATCTGCGTGTCGTTGGGGGTTCACTTCCACCATGGCGTAGTCATCTGACGGTGGGATGAGCTGGGATGGGCACTCAGCAGACTTCCTCAAGTGTCTGCGGTTATGACGGAGCAACCCCTGCTCAGTCTGGATGGTGTATGACCTGGGCTGGTCACACTTGTCAGCCACAATGGCTGGCTCCCATACACTTCCTCGCTGCACCCGCACCACATCACCGGGGTGAAGCTGCTTGAGGGATGTGGCATGCTGGTCGTAGTACGACTTCTGGCGCTGCTGTCTCTTCTTGAGGGCCTCATGTGCTTCCACCACCCTGGGGCGTAAGAGCACATCACTTGTTGGTATTTTGGACCACAGGGTTCGGCTCATAAGAAGTTGTGCTGGTGAGTATATAAGACCCGTCAGTGGTGTATTCCGGTATTCCAGCAGTGCTAAATATGGGTCACGGCCATCCTCGTCTGCTTTCTTGAACAGGTTTTTAAGTGTCTGTACAAATCTCTCTGCCTGCCCATTTGACTGGGCATATCCTGGGCTTGAGGTGGTAACTTTGATGCCCCACTCACTTGCAAAGTTCCGGAACTCGCGGCTACCAAAGGGCATGTTGTCACTCACCACTTCCTCTGGTATTCCGAAGCGGGCGCACATGCTCTTGGTATGTGTCACAATTGTTTTTGCCGTCTTGTCTGGGAGCTGTGAGAATTCGGGGTACTTTGAGAAAAAGTCAACGATAACAAGGAAATCCTGGCCATGGAATGTCATAATATCCATAGCGATCTTGCGCCATACACCATCAATTATCTTGTGCGGGATCATTGGCTCCTTTTGCTGACTTCGCTGGTATTTCATGCAAACTGAGCATCTTTGCACAACCTGCTCAATGTCACTGCCCATGCCGGGCCAATATAAAACAGTTCTTGCACGGGCCTTACATTTCTCTGTTCCCAGGTGGCTTTCATGGATAAGGGCGAGCATCTGTTGACGCAGCTGCATGGGAACTACCACGCGCTCCCTCAGAAAGATGATTTCCTCAGCTACATGCAGCTCATCCCTGATATTCCAATAAGCGCGGACTTCAACTGGAATGCTCTTGATTGATTTTGGCCACCCATCCAATATAAGGCACTTAACCTGATGGAGAGTTGGGTCCTTGTCTGTGGCCTCACGGATTTCGTCCATCTTTGCTGCACTCACAGTGGTATTCTCGATGAGGCTATGTACCACTCTAGTCATTTCATCGTCTATGGACATATCAGGCTGTCCTTTGATGTATGCACGAGACAGTGTGTCGGCCAGGTACATGTACTTCCCGGGCACATATGAGACAACCAGATCATATGGCTGAATAGTTAACATGAGTCTCTGTAGTCTTGGTGGAGCCTTGCACATGGGTTTCTTGAGAATGCTCTCAAGGGGCTTGTGATCGGTCTGCACACGTATGTCTGGTTTACCATAAATGTATTGGTGAAACTTCTTGGTAGCAAAGGAGATTGCCAGCATCTCCTTCTCTATTTGTGCATAGTTTTCTTCTGCTGAAGTCATGGAGCGAGATGCATAGGCCACTGGATTACCATCCTGTAGGAGGCATGCTCCCAGGCCAGATTGTGATGCATAGGCCTGAATAGTCACTGGCTTTGTCACATCATAGAATGCCAGAACTGGCTCACTTGTAAGAATGTCTTGTAGCTTACGCATTGCAGCATCATGCTCATAGGTCCAGTTCCACTCAGTGTCCTGCTTAAGTAGAGCTCGGAGAGGGGCTGTGATGGTGGATTCGTTTGGAATATACTGAGCCAGGTACTTGACCATGCCCAGTAGGCGTTGAAGAGAGGGCACGTCTGTCGGTGTAGGCATGCCGACAATTGCCTCAATTTTCTTCGGGTCTGGCTTAAGTCCTTGCGATGAGACCAGGTTGCCCATGTACTCAACCTCATTGACTTTGAACTGGACTTTTGAGAAGATGAATTTCACACCTTTGTCCCTTGCTCGCTCAAAGACCTTGCGCAAAATCAAGTCATGCTCCTGCTCGGAAGCTGCTGCAATGATAAGGTCATCAGCTATGACATGAACTCCACTGATGTCACCAAATGTCTCTTCATTGCGTTTTTGCATAATTTCTCTTGCTGAAGAGATGCCGAAAGGCATGCGCAAGAACCGCTTCCGTCCCCATGGAGTGTTGAATGTGCAATAGTATGATGCCTGGTCGCTGAGTTTAACATGCCAATAACCATCTTTCATGTCTACTACTGTGAAGATAGTCTTGCCTGCTAAATGGGCCTGTACATCTGCGGGAGTCGGGATATTATATCTTTCACGTTTGATTGCCTCGTTTAATGGCCTTGGATCGAGACACACCCGCAGCGAGCCATTCTTTTTTTCAACGATCACTAGATTACTGACCCACTCTGTGGGCCTGTCCACATCTGCAATGATGCCTCGCTGCGTTAAATCTGCAAGTGTCTTTTTAAGCTTTGGTTGCGTTGCATAGGGAATTCTGCGTGGCTGCTGGATTGTGCCCTGTGCTTTTTCATTTAGCTGCATATCATACTCTTTGTCGTACTGACCTACTCCCCTAAAGACATCTGCATACTCTTTTTCTACATGGTCTTTTGTTAAGTTGAAATGCTTTGGCTCACATGTACGAATATTCACACGCTTTACAAGATGCAGCTGCTCACACGCTTCATGTCCCAGAATTGGCGTGTCTGCTTTGTCAGTAACATAGAATTTGAAATTGCCACTCTGACCTGTATGTGCTGATGATTTAAGCACCACTGTGCCTCTCGGGTATATTTGATAGTTGCCGACTGCGTTCAAAATGGTCTTGGTGCTTTTTATATTTACGTTCTGCATTTTGCGTACAACTGATTCGGTCAATACATTTGCTTCTGCTCCAGTGTCCAGTCTTCAGCATACCAGTTCACCCCCAATAGTCACAGTCTCATACCACTTATTAGCATCACTGTCACACTTTTGCTCGGCTACTGCACCCACATATAATGAACCAACAAAAAGATAGTCACTATCTTCATACTCAGTACCCTCGGATTCTTCCTGTTCCTCCTGCTCGAGGACATGCACCTTCTTTCTGACAAAGCTACCATCACGGCATACACTGGCGAAGTGGTTGAGGCGACTGCATTTGTTACAGGTATTACCATATGCTGGGCATTTACGTGGGGGATGCCTACCACCACAATACTCACAATCTTTGCCTTGAGTCCTGTGCGCTTTACCATCCTTATGCTGAGGCTGGAACCTATAGCTTCTGTCCCCTGAACCTTGCTGCTTGAAGTTTGATGGTTTGCCATTAAAATTTTGCCTACTCCTGCCTATGGTGTGCATATCATGGCTTTTCTGCGTCTCACCTGTCATAGTTTTTAACTGGACTTTGCTTGCCTCTGCTGCATGACAAATATCTAATGCCTTGCTTAACGTCAGATCTGCCTCACGAAGTAGTCTTTCCTTGACACGTGTGTCAGCTACCCCAAACACAATCCTATCTCTGAGATTTTTGTCCTTTTGATCCCCATACTCACAGCTTCCCAGCAATATTCTGAGATCATTTACCCATTGGTCAATTGATTCACCCTCATGCTGATTGCGTTGCCAGAATTTATATCTCTCAAACATCTCATTTTTCCTTGGTTCACAATACTCTCTGAACTTCTTTAGCACTGCCTTGTAGTCATCTGCCTTATCCCCTTCATTGTCACTAAACACAAAGTTACTGTGAATATCCTGTGCCTCTGGACCAGCACAGTGTAGCAAAATAGCTACCCTAGTCTTTGGTCCTTTTTTCACCAACTCAGCTGCTTCATAATACACCTTGAACTGTTGTTCCCACCTTCTCCACTGTTCAGCTACATTGCCTGAAGTAAAGCTGACATTGGGTGGGGGCTTGAAAACTTCCATGTTCACTGCTTACCACTTGCCTGGTTTTACTGACAGACTGCTGCTGGCATCAATGCTGCTTTGCACCTTAGACCCTGCACCCACCAACGCCGATTCTGGTCCCGACAGGCCTTACGATTGACTTCATGATTGGAATCTAAAATTTGATTCATTGGCCATAGTGTTAGGTGTTTCTAATCGTAGGGTATCGGGAGGTCTATCGTGGTGCATCGGCGTAGGTGGGGGCAGGGTTTTAGTTTTTACTTCTGACACCATGTAGTTCTTCTTATATTGCTTAGATTTGTCAGGACTAGTTCTAAGAATAAGAACCTGTGTGAACGATAATTGAAGCACATCTGATCTGTTTATTCAGGTCTCACAACACAGAATACGTTATCTGTTACAACTGGGACAGTGATATATGACTCTGGTAATAATATAGGCAGCTAGTAGCAGTAATGTAGTCGACTGACAGCCGAGGGGAAAACCTTCCGTTTTTACACAAAACAAAAGAAACATTTATCCATTTTGTTACATACAAATACAGTTTACATTCCTTCTCTAAATTAGATCAATTTCAGCTATTGTATTGACATGTCTTTTATTAGCGATAAGTAGCTCCAAAAGCTGTGTTCTGATCAAAACAAACAATGGCGTCTGCCGGGTCCAAAACCGGAAACTCACGCAAGGCCGCCATTTTCGCATGCGCCGGGAGATGAGTCAAGGGTCTATAGGGGACCGAGCCATTGTTAGTTCACGAAGCAGTCACAAAGTTGTGACAATTCCTAATTATCACTCACTTCTTTTCCACTGTGGTGCCAAATTTGGTTACCCTGCCATAAGTGGTAATTATCGCCCACTAGTATATTGTGCGCATGCGCAGTGTTGATGTCCCCGATTGGAGAGTGAAAATTTGCCGAAATTAAGCATATTACGACATATCACAACAATGTAATTCTCATGTTTAAATTCTATTATCCGCTAGAGGCTGCGCTAGAAGGCTCGGTGGAATAACTCTCCTAGCAGATATCCTACGCTCTACTTCCTGCGGCCGCTTGTCAAGCGTTAGTGCCGCGAAAGATCTGGGAGGAGAGTGCTAGTGGGCGATAATTACCACTTATGGCAGGGTAACCAATTTTGGCACCACACCACCTCCTTTAGTGAAGAACACCTACTTTTTCACCTCCTTTAGTGAAGAACACCTACTCAGGGGGCGTCATGGCGGCGCCCATGGATCATAGGCTATATGCCATATAGTGATAGACCCCTGCTCGTAACCCAGAATCATGGACATACACTTGTCACTTCAAAATGGCCGCGTTGAAACTGTTGGCCGACATAGAAGAATCATGAAAAGTATCCCGTCAGATGAAAATCTTAGAAATGTCTCAGCTTTATGAGACCTAGCCCTTACAAAATAGTTCTTTCAGGACTTTCTAGGACATTTTAAATTGGGCCTCTTTCTCTATCCTAAGTATCTTAGAAAAATGGGAAACTTTTTGTCACTTCAGAATGACAGTGTTGAGACTGTTGCCTGCCATAAAAAAATCATCAAAAGTATCCCATCAGATGAAAATCTTAGAAATGTCTCAGCTTTATGAGACCTAGCCCTTACAAAATAGTTCTTACAGGACTTTCTAGGACATTTTAAATTGGGCCTCTATCTCTATCCTAAGTATCTTAGAAAAATGGGAAACTTTTTGTCACTTCAGAATGGGAGTATCTGAGACTGTTGACTAATATTTAAAAAAACATCAAAAGTGTCCCTGAATATGAAGATCTTAGAAATGCCTCAGCTTTATGAGATATAGCCCTTACAAAATAGTTTTATAGGCCTTTCTGTGACACTTTCAATCGTGATTTTATCTTTATTCTAAGTATCTAAGGAAAATTGCATAATTTGGACATTTTGAAAGTACCTGGTGGCCATTGGAAGTACTACAGTCTGAGTATAGTTCACACGTTTGGCCACTAAGTGGCGCCGCGGTCGAGGCGCGGCGCAGCCATGCGATTGACCTCGCGTGTGTAGCCCTCAGGTATACAACGGGCAATGTAGACCTGAGGTATACTCTGCCGTCAGCCAATCAGCAGTCAGCGCGCCTTGCACCCGGCCGCATTACCTGCGCTGCCTGTTATCTACACACAAGAAAATAGTCCCTGGTTTATACTCAATTAATAACTAGCAGTATTGCAATATGTCATTGTAAATAATAAATTCCAGCCATTATCGATTCTGCAAACTCGGTGTTGCCTGCTGTTGACCTATCTGTATCCTATATCGATTCACAATTATCAGCTCTGTTAGTAGTGTTACATGCTATTCCCGATGAATGTTGTTACCACTCGCTACTGACTGTGTTGCTGTTATCATCATCATCATCAAGACATGGAATAACATCACTTGTAGACAATGAATTTAGTGATATATATTAGTTCTTCACCTTGGGGGGGGGGGTAGATGTATACCTGAGGTCTACATGGGGTTAGATGTATACCTGAGGTCTACATGTGGTTAGATGTATACCTGAGGTCTACATAGGGTTGGATGTATACCTGAGGTCTACATGGGGTTAGATGTATACCTGAGGTCTACATGTGGTTAGATGTATACCTGAGGTCTACATAGGGTTGGATGTATACCTGAGGTCTACATGGGGTTAGAAGTATATGTGAGGTCTACATGGGGTTGGGTGTATACCTGAGGTCTACATGGGACTGGATGTATACCTGAGGTTTACATGGGGTTAGAAGTATATGTGAGGTCTACATGGGGTTGGGTGTATACCTGAGGTCTACATGGGACTGGATGTAGACCTGAGGTCTACATGGGGTTGGAAGTATATGTGAGGTCTACATGGGGGCAGGGTGTATACCTGAGGTCTACATGGGACTGGATGTAGACCTGAGGTCTACATGGGGTTGGAAGTATATGTGAGGTCTACATGGGGTTGGGTGTATACCTGAGGTCTACATGGGACTGGATGTAGACCTGAGGTCTACATGGGGTTGGAAGTATATGTGAGGTCTACATGGGGTTGGGTGTATACCTGAGGTCTGCATGGCACTGGATGTAGACCTGAGGTCTACATGGGTTTGGATGAATACCTGAGGTGCACATGAGAGGAGGATAGGCAGCAGCAGCTGCATTATTACTATACACCTATGGGCGAACATGTATGAAATACTGCCCGCTGCTAGGGGTGTAGTATAAATTATGTTCGCGCCCGCTGTGACAACGGGCCGTAGTGAATTGCAGTAGTCTTTATGCTCTTTGTAAAGTTAATAAAAGGGCGTTTGAAACGATTGGGAGGTGTATAGTAATAAGAAAACGTAGTGACTGAGCCTGTACGGTGTCTGTTCTCGGTCATTTGATGAAAAAATACGGCCCTCCCACCTGCGGTGTCGGGCCGTATTTTTATCATCAAATGACCTCGAACCGCCATCCGTACGGGCTCAGTAACCACGTTTTCTCATATTACGCCCCAGTCACACTGGCGTAAAATTCGGAGTTTCTTCTACATATTTGAATTGTTGGAGACCATGTATTAGCTACAGATTTGGAACGTATTTGTTTGCTTTTCTTTAACGTTTTAGTACGCTTCTCAACGTTCATCAACGCTTATCTACGCTTCTGTACGCATTGTGGCGTTTTTCGGCGCATTCCGACTTTCCTTTGCGCATCTCCGCGTATTGCAGCATTTTTTGAGATTCCAAAATGCGTAGAAGAACGTAGCCGTGCATACACGGAAAAACGCCGTTTTTTACGCCAGTGTGAACCCAGTCGATCGCAGCAGGAAAAAGGAGCCAGCAAGAGGGCAGCAGGGAAGCAGGTAGAATCCTTTGCAGCCGTTTGCATGCTCCCGTTCAGATCGAATTTAAAAATGGCGCTTGTTATCATCTGCACAGCGCGGAAGAAACGCTTAAAAGTAGTCCGCAGCGCTGATTGGCTGGAACCTTGTATACCTGAGGGCTACACACGCGAGGTCAATCGCATCGCAGCAGGTGGCGCACACATCGGCGCCACCCTCACACTCTTATACACGGAAACAGAGTTCCGTCCGCCATCTTGAATATATAATTAGGGAGTGTAAACAAGCGCGGCGGACAGTGCGTTGACATCGGCGGAACACACTGGCAGACTGACAGTAGGTCTAATTTACCATAATATGAACACACAGTTATATAAGTCAATGTTACAGACAGACTATTCATGATATTTACATGATGATTTATAGCAGTTAAAGTGTTGTCATAACGTTGGAATAATAAATACAGTCGATTTGACATGGCTAATGATCACACATCTACTCCCAGTACTGGCAGTTGCAGCTCTATAAACCAGTCACAACAGGTGTGGACACTTTGTAAAATGCACTTGTCATTAAAGACTGATTTATTCTCATATGCTAACCATCAGTACAACAAAAACCCTTACCCAACCCTGTTCTAAACCTAACCCTACAGTCGGACCCCTATTATCGCTCATATATCCACCACTGCACTGTGAACATACTCGGACATACTATGTAGATATAGATCTACCGGGTATCAGACCATTCGCACTGGCAGCCCATTCGCACCCGACGTTTCGGACTGTAAACAATCCCATTCGCACTGGAAATCAAAACAATAACAAACCACGATGTTTGCACTTCGCACCCAAAGGAGTGACCATATCAATTACAATAACTAATTATCTGACTGTTTCCGACATGTATTTAGTTAATTGCCAGTTCTTTTCTGGAGTTTCTACGTCCAGTATTCACAGAAATATGACCTGAGATGTCCAGAGATTTTAAAGCAAGTCCCTCTGCACATCTCAGATCATAACTTCGCAACTAATTGACGTAGAGACTTGCGGTAAAGATCAGCTAATAGCTAAAGCCATGCAGATTACCACCTGTAAGTTATTTTTTGATTAACGAAAGGGAAAACATGAATGTTTGCCGATTTCCGCCACATAATTCGCCGCGAGCGCGAAAACGGCCGATGTCACGCTCGAAACCCACTCGAGCTTTGAGGTAAACAGTCAATGGCACTGACACTGAGTTTGTTATATGGGCCGTTCCCATTCTAATCGCGCAATAACTGGCAATAATCTAGGTTATTTCAAGTAATTGCAAGTAAAATAAGTCTACTGTGAAAGTTTTGTAATAATATATTTTGTTATCAAGGAATGGAACACTTAGTGCGAATAGTCTGGTGCGAATCGGTCTAGTACCAGTGCGAATCGGCTTCCAGTGCGAATCATCGTACATTCGATCTACCGACGACGATATGGCACAGGTGCCTTATCATTTATGGCACAACCCTAGACGATATGGCATAGAAAAGGAGCCATTTGGCATAGGTTGGACCATTTGGTACACTTTCTATTTTAATCATCTCACAGGTTTTAGAGAACGCTATTTTATAACGTTTTGATGATGCATTGATTTTGACAAAGATGGTATCAAATAATGGCCACAATTCAGGGCTTTGATCATCATGTAGGGTGTTTACCTCGGGTGGGTTCAGAGCGTGACATCGGCCGTTTTTGCACTCACGGCGAACCACGTAACGATAAAAGGCAAATATACATATGTTCCCTCTTAAAAATCAAAATATAAACTTACTTGCTGTCTTTTACACATCTTTATATAGCTACTCACTGTTTTTTATCCTGATGTATTGCGTCAATTATTTGCGACGTTATGACATGATATGTGCAGAGTATTAGGCTGCAAAGTGAGACTGTTCACGTGGCAAAAAAACAGCACACACAAAAACATTCCCCCCCCCCCCCCCAGCGCACTGTGTGTCGCGGGGGACTTTATTTTTTGTATATACGGGGGGGGGGGGGGGATCAAATTGTTGGGATGTAATACTGTGGGGGAGGACCTTTTTTAGTGTTTCCATTTGTATCATCAAGGAAATATGAAATATAAAATAAATTCACCAAGAAAGGCTAAAACCGCATCTGAGTAAATCAAACGAAACTCAATGACACACACCCTGATTTATATTCAAATTGTTTTTATGTAATGTTTTTATTGAATGAATCAATAAAGTATGTCAGAGGTGCTGATAATACACACCTGCCAATAATACGAGAGCAGTAAAAGATGCTAAGTTTGACAATATATTCATAATTATATTTGTTTCCAGATATCAAACATGGCTGGATTTAGGCACTGCTACACTGTTGGCTGTACAAATGGAGACTACAAGTTACTCTCCTCGGTTGAGGTCCTATAGCGGTTCAGCGGGGGTCCAGGCGCCTATCACCCCACGTACCTTCACCAGCCCCTGCTGGAGATCATCGTCGACTTTGAGAAGGCCATGTGGACCGGTCTTCGTAACGTCTTCCGGGATGTCAGTGTTAAGGGCTGCTGGTTCCACTGGAGCCAGGCTGTCTTATCGCCACATGAAGGATAAAGGGCTTCGTACTGCCTACCAGAAGCCTTGCCAGCTGCAGGACTACGTCCGGTACCTGATGGCACTACCTCACCTGCCCCATGAGCACATCCCTGACGCCTTCACAGAGCTGAAGGCCCGTTGTCCTGATGATCAGCGGCTCCATGACCTGACAAACTACATCGAGCGGACGTGGATCCTGGAACGTGGATCGGCATAATCAATATCTTGATTATGCCGATTTTATATTTGTTAACAATACCCAGCAACGCTCATCGATTCTACAAAAAATCCAGAATAAGATCCTTAGACTGGCCTATGGAGTTAAGTTGAAAGAAAACCCTAAATATACTACTGTGTTCTTACCCTGAATAAAATTTGATAAAAAAAGAAGAAAAAAAGAAGAGGCAACATGCTGAAGATGACTAAGAAGTGTAACTATAATGTGTAATAAGGCGTTTTGCCTAGCGGATTCGAATTGTACTCATCACTGTACTCATGAACTGACATAATCATACTGAACTTCTGATATGCTATTCTGCCTATGCCTTGTAGTACTTCTACTGTGAAACATTTATACCTTGATTAAAAGATTATGAAACATACATCTATCTCGTCCTCATCCATGATAGTAAAGACACGAAACTAATAGTATCTAGAGTTCATTTAATATTGATATTAGATCTTTCCTACCTTAATTAAAGGTCTCATTAGGTGACCTCGCTGTGCGCAAGGGGTTACAGAGTCTGGTAGCCTTGCGTGCACACAGCCTTAGAGTTGCTCTTACCTTCCCCACAATGTTACATAACTAAATAGAAATATGATTATTATAATTATCTAATAACTTAACTCATTATTAATACTTAAGGATACGTATGATTACTTAATAGCGTGACTTAAAATAGGCGTAGTATCCATCTCTGTCACGAAACCACATATAGTAAAATGATTATGAATTACAAATGAACGTAACTAATTAATCATTGGGTTGCGGACATTTGTTGGTCCATATCCCTGAATCATAGGGGGCGAATCTACGTCCATTTTGCCTGCGCTCACCGCCAGGTGTCGCCACCATAGTTGCAACTTAACTAAAATCTAATCAGTACTTCGTTTCTTGGCCACTACGTGCCGTAATTATTATCTGAGATGTTTCAGTAGTACCTAGCGTTGCCACTAGATGGCACTAGAGTTTTAATAGAGTTTAGCCAAGTTAAGGAAGCCTTACGCTAGGCGTCACTACGTTCTCACGTAGGACTTCTAAGTGTATATGTGTAGACTTACAACAAGTCCTCCCCATCTTATGTATTAAAGTAATTACAACACTAATTAACCCATAGCTACCAGAACAGTCCCTCAATTTCCCTCACCACTCCCTCCCCAGTCCCTCAATTTCCCTCACCACTCCCTCCCCAGTCCCTCAATTTCCCTCACTAGTCCCTCACCAACCCCTTACCACTTCCTCACCAATCCCTCACCAATCCCTCACTGTCCCTCACCAGTCCCTCAATTTCCCTAACCAGTCCCCCACTGTCCCTCACCACTCCTTCCCCAGTCCCTCAATTTCCCTCACCAATCCCTTACCACTTCCTCACCAATCCCTCACTGTCCCTCACTACTCCCTCACTGTCCCTCACCAGTCCCTCAATTTCCCTCCCCAGTCCCCCACTGTCCCTCACCACTCCCTCCCCAGTCCCTCAATTTCCCTCACTAGTCCCTCACCAATCCCTTACCAATCCCTTACCACTTCCTCACCAATCCCTCACCGTCCCTCACCACTCCCTCACTGTCCCTCACCAGTCCCTCAATTTCCCTCACCAGTCCCTCACCAATCCCTCACCAGATCAACGTCTATGGACAGTACCAAGTTGAGACATCGATCGAAAAATAAGTGTGACAGTGCTTTATATTGACAATGCCAGGCTGCGGAGTTGCGGTTCTGCAGTGATATAACTTCGCTGCTGTCATATCCATACAAAATGCGTTGACATCATTAATCATCGCCCTGGGATTATTCTACAAGTCTTCACGATTCTGCCAGTGTCTGGTTTATTCATATCGACGCCAAATGACGGGAGGAAATGGATATTTACAAAGTCGCAGAACCTATCGACATGCTACTCAGTGCAGTGTCAACACCTTTGTTTACGCTCCCGACCAGAGCCCTCCCCACAATCCACCGCGCGCCATGCCCATATAAGGCAAACCCTGTTTCCGTGTATCCCGCTTATAGATGATACGGAAACCAGTACGCATGACGCCTTCTGGTGAGAGCTGGCGGCACTACAGGCCAGTCGGGATCTTTATGTCTCACTCAGCGAATATTGATGTCTAAGCTCTCAGTGAGTGAACTAAAATAGGACTCGGGCCACATCTATTCGCGACTATGCTAGCGGACTGGGATGATCGTCCCTGTTGTATGCAATGCAGAAATAGTCGGTTGACGGACTTTAACCTTGGCGTTGACCGCGCACGTGGGTTTGTTTACAATCATCCGGAAGCTCGGTGAGGTCACGCGCGCGGTGCACTGTGGGAGACAGACGACGCCGCCATGTCGATCGAGATTCCTTTAAGGGACACCGACGAGGTTTGTTTCGACTTTTCTCACATTTCGTACTTCCCCTGGCTTTTTGAGATCGTATATTGGGTGATAAGTGTATGGTGATTGTATATCATCGTGGTATGTGAGTACTACTGGTGATCTTCCTCTATTTTCAAACATGTAAACACTGCAGGCCGGCATCGTGTGTGCTCAGTGACTCTGAGTGAGGCCGGAAAGGGTCGAGATGCTGCGGCGCAAAACACAACGACTTTTTTTTTTTTATTCACATATAATTCACCTTCAGAGTCAGATTGTGCCTTAGTCAACTCGTACCTTAGTCAATTCGGGTTTTTCGTCCTTTTTCTGGTCAACTCGTCCTTTTTCATTAAACATGAAAAACCTGGATGTATACATCAAAATGTTCGGAAACATGCGCTGAACACAAACTTTATTTGTGTTCAGCGCATGTTTCCGAACATTTTGATTATAAAGCTTTTATTCATGCATACTACTAAGTATTAGCGCGTACCGTTACTTAGGCGTTAGCTAGAAGTTGCCGACTAACCAACAGGCCCTACACTGGCTACAGTGTGATGGATGTCAAGGCTGGCAGCACCGAAAATGTGACACTGAATTCACAAAAGAAGCCTATCTTCAACTGATGGACCAAGGGTACTTCCAGTGGCATTGCAGTCCCTGTAGTATTCTCCGAGTCATCTGGTGACTTCCGGTTAAAAATACCCTCCGAAATATGCAAATTTCCCTGGCAACGGACAAAGTCCGCCATATTGCTGGTGACCACAAAGCGCTGTCAAGAGTATAAAATGATGAAAAAATATTGTTTCGGACGTTCTTATGTGCAATCTGCACATGCAATCTTTGAAATAGGATTATATCCAATATCCAGACATGATTTGAACATGCCAATTCGAAGAAAATCGGCTGTTTTGACGATTTGTTTACATTGCATTGAAGGTCTAAATTGAGGCCATCTCTTAATCATTTGAAGTGAAACTGCAAGGGTGCAACGCTTTTGTCAAGGCAAAGTCTTCAGAGTTACTTAATACATCCCCACATATCGAGAACTATAAGAAATAGACGTTTGATTTCGTCATAGGCTCAACACTGTGTAGGTGCCTTGCCAAGATGGCCGCGAAGGGGGTTCGTAGCGCCACCTACTTCCAGGTTGACTCGACGAATACAAATCTCATATAATTCAGTTATATATAGGTGTAAGACAATTGGAAAACAAAAAGGACGAGTTGACTAGAGAAAAGGACGAGTTGACTAAGGGACGAGTTGAATAAGGGACGAGTTGACCAGTCACCTGCTCAAGCAAGGAAAGATTCTGAGCGAAGTAAGAGCGAAGACTGCAGACTTTTAGTTTATCTCGATGCTCAGAGTTTTTAGCGGTAAAGGCTTTGGCGGCCACTTGTTCACACAACTCTGGTCAGACTATCGTGATATAACTTTTTAAAGTTATTCAACTTATTGGCCAGGGAGCTGTTTTATTATCGTGACAATCATTAATAGTGATTGTTTCCAGCGCATCGCGTTTCATAGTCGTGATGATCACAAAACAATGATCAGTCACATGTGTGACCGATTGAGAGTGTCCGTTTTGCGTTGCATAGTCGACATGATCACGAGTGATTTTTCCGAAAACGAAAAGTACCAACCTGAAAGTACCTGAAAACTGACATCCTTGTATTATACATCATTATCATCAATGGGTGTTTTCTTTGTGCGATTCGTCCAGTGCAAATCATCCGAGTAGCGGTGCGAATCGTCATACATTCATCCATAGCCCCTGAAACTATGCCATAAGTTATGGTTGCACAGGAATCTCATGAATCAAAGTCGAGTGAGATTGCGTAGCAGACTTCAATGAATGGAGTATTTTCCATAGCTACGGATTGAGTGCTGTCCCCTATCACAGTTATATCGATTCATAGCCGTATTGTTCCAAAATAATGTTACGAATGCTTTTTTAAGGGTTTTAAATTTCCAATTTTTTCTGGTATGACGGTGTTGATAGATTATGTAACGGCTGTGATTTGTCTTCTTCAGGTGATAGAGCTGGACTTGGACCAGCTCCCAGAGGGAGAAGAGGTCCTCAGTATCCTCAAACAGGAGGGAGCTCCCTTACACATATGGGTTACACTTGCGGTAAGTATTGTCACTATCTATGTCCGAGTTGGTATAAGCAGTGATAGTAATCTGAATGAAGAACAGAAAGCCGTAATTCCCTTCACACATTTTATTCTCTTTCATCTAACCCACATCCCCACATTCAAAATAGTTGTTCTTCTTTTTTTAATATTTCCTATTGACTTGGCCCCAACTGACCTGCCTGCTTGTCTGACTGCAGCTAGAGTACTACAAACAAGGCCATGTCGACGACTTCGTCAAGATGCTGGAGGCGTCGCGCACCGACGCCAACCTGGGCTCCAACTTCGAGCGTGACCAGATGCGGGCTCTGGACACGCTGGCGGCTCACTACGTGCAGCAGGCGCACCGCGAGAAGAACAAGGACAAGAAGCGCGAGCTGTTCACACAGGCCACGCTGCTCTACACCACGGCCGACAAGATCATCATGTACGACCAGGTGAGACGCCTCCACACCCTCCTCTGTCATATCACACACCGCACTTCTCCCTGCAAATAACCCCGTCTCTTTCCAATTCGTGAAATCCTTTTTTTTCTTGTGTACACAGATATCATGGAAATCTTTCTTTTATTTCCTTTTGCTTGTGTAACACGAGGTAGTATTGATTGAACACCACTTACAGCAATAAAACAGTGGTTTGTCCCTGCTCACACACCCCCAGCCTCACACTGTGGCCTTTTCTAACGTGTTTTCAATGTTTTCTCGATCTCTGTAAGGCAGAAAGTTCCACTAGAAAACTACTCATTACTTCCATACAGCATAGGCGTCAGTTTTGTGCACGGGTATATAATAAATCTCTATATAGGCGGCCAGTGGTGGGAGCCATGCCCGGTGGCTGGTGTCAGGCTGCACCCAGTGGTACCCTGTGGGTCTCGGGGTCTTGCAGAGTCAGGGGAATTCCCCTGAGAACTCAGTGGCGCTATAGTGGACTGCCATAGGTTGAGTGAAACCCCCTGAAACCCCTGAACTAAGAACTATGTTTAGAGAGTGAGTGGAGCTTAATGAAACTTGAGCTGCTTGTAATCTCAGGAGGCTGGTGGTGGTGGCGTTAGGGTGGTCATATCTGTAGTAGACTTTCTCAGGTCTTTAAGTGTTTACATATATCAAAAAACCAAACTGGCTCACTACTGATTTCAGATGTGTCAAATAATCATCATATCAAAGGTAGAAATAGCAGTCAAATAGAGAGTTGACATTTCAGGGTTCTGAGACCTCACTGGCATCCCTGTATTCCGTTGTACTACATGCGTTGGTAGATCGGCAGTGTGGCCATTCACTTGCACATGGTTTTTATTTATTAATTCCGGCTACATACTAAACAGAGCACAATGAGCGCCTGATACAAGACGAGGTGAGGCTGCCTCTCATCACCGAACACGGCCTCACAGCCTTCTTCTCTAAATGTACGTCAACCCCAGCTGGTCGTGCACAGCGCCCAACACGTCGCCTCGTGACAGTCTCTACAGACCTTTATATCGGAGTACTTTAGATGTTGACGGTTTGTTCCTTGTTGACAGAACCACTTGTTGGGCCGTGCCTACTTCTGTCTGCTCGAAGGGGACAAGATGGACCAGGCAGATGCCCAGTTCAACTTCGTTCTTGGGCAGGTAAGTCTCGATTTGTTGATGAATAATCACATGATATTGCCTGGTTAGATAAAGGGTAACATACTTGATAGTTATTTCACACCTGGTAAAAGTTGTCCATAGAACTAACATTGAAAAAATATAGTAGCAAAAACCTCTGATATCGTATCTGGTATCAATTACTTATTTGAATTTTTATTGCCCGTCAGCTTTGATATGTCTCATGGGATATAAAATAAATGTTAGTCTTGTTCAAGATCTTAAAAAGTTTCGTGGTTCTCTTATATTGTCACACTCTTACATCGCAAAGACTTAACTTGAAACCAGAGCAAATGCATGACAAGAAAAACAACCTCTAGGAAAAAAAGACAACTGCCTACTGAAAATAATGAATCATCTAAATTCATTTCCAGTCGAGCAACAACATACCCTCTCTCCTGGGAAAGGCGTGCATTGCCTTCAATAAGAAGGACTATCGGGGTGCCTTAGCCTACTACAAAAAAGCCCTGCGCACCAACCCCAACTGCCCTGCCTCAGTGCGACTCGGGATGGGCCACTGCTTCGTCAAACTTGGCAAACTCGACAAAGCAAGGTGATTTGATTTTATTCCCATACCATTAGATCTGCCGCTGCTACTGTCTGTTATTCAGATTGTTACTATCTCATCTTGATGGATATCGCGATGGTAAGCTAAATGAAGAGAGATGTCAAGTCCAAGTTGGCGTTACACGTTCTAATGCTGATGGTAAAGCATTGTAGACTGGAGTTCCGTTGAAGTGCCGCGCTATATATTGATCACTCTGTGTTTTGAACCTCCGCATATACCCTCTGCCCTATTCTATGGCTAACTCCGGCACGTTTTACATGGTTGCTCAGTCTCTCTGAGGTAGTAATTTCCACTTTTTGCCTCTCCCCAACTGACACCTTGTATGGTGTTTGTAGGATGGCGTTTGGGCGGTCGCTTCAGCTGGACCCTCAGTGTGTCGGGGCGCTGGTCGGGCTAGCCATCCTCGAGTTGAATGAGAAGACGCAGGACTCCATCAAGAGTGGAGTTCAGCTTCTCTCCAAGGCCTACACCATCGACTCCTCCAACCCCATGGTGCTCAACCACCTCGCCAACCACTTCTTCTACAAAAAGGTGAGGCCAGTTAATAGTCATCAACCTGATACTAAATGTCCATGGAAAACACAAAGGCAGTGCATGCCACAGGGCCTGCCACTGGCCCCATATTTCCCATATTTCCCCATATTGTGAAGCTTGCCCTATATTTACCTGTATTTTTGCAATTTTGCCCTATATGCCCTATATTTTGAAATTATCATTGAATAAAAAATTAAATTATCATGTGGTGCAGAAATCTTGCATTACAATTTTTATGATCCACTCCTATCCATCACTTCAGGGCAAATAATCCTCATACTAAATAAAATTGTTCTGACTGACATTGCAGACTTAACTACTATCATACCTATCTAGAAATGTATAAACATAGAAAAAATCTCTAGTTAACTGTCAGGGGCATACCCAGGATTTTTTCTGGGGGACGGGGGCACATCTCTGAAGATTGGTAGGGGTCCAGCTAAAAAAAACCTCCAGTGGGATACCGGGGCTAAGCCCCGGACACACTTGGATTTCATAGATTATATAAGCTGTATCCAGGACTCACTTTCAGGGGGAATGTTGCCAGGGATCCAGCAGCAAAGATCTTTCTAGGGGGTCCAGGGGGCAAAGCCCCTGAAAGAATTAAAATGTTATAGATTATACAAGCTGTACCCAGATTTTTGTTTTAATGCCAGTGGTTAGGCCTAAAGATCTTAGGCTATCTGGGAATATTGACAGGTCTGGCAGCAAAGCCCCCTCTAGGTGTCCAGGGGGCAAAGCCTGTGGAAACATTTGGATTTTATAGATCACACATTGAGAACCTTGAGAAAGTCTGGTGAGAACCTGCAATGGTTAACTGGACGTTAAATCAAACCAACCAACCGAAAATCCACTGCGGTCTAGATGGCAACACCCCTGAAAACATTTGGATTTCATAGATTATACAAACTGTCCCCCAGGTTTTTGTTTCAGGGAGTGGGAGTTATGTACCTGACACTACCTGGGACAATAGACAGGGGTCTAGCAATCCCTGAGAGAACTTGGATATTAAAGATTACACAAGCTGTATCCAGGGATTTATTTCCAGGAGTGAAGTTACCCCCCTTATGTTATCTGAGAATATTATCAGGGGTCCAGCAGTAGAGCCCTCATGAGGGTCAAGGAGGCTAAGCCCCAGGGATCATAGATTTGGATTTTATACTTATCAGAGATGGCACTTTTCCTATTTTCCAAGGAAATCCTTGTATTAAATTTCAGTTAATGAAATTAATTTTTCTTGTGGGAAAGAAATTTGGCCTCATTCACTCCAATAAACAGTGGTGCAAACCTCCCCATAACCCCAGCCCTATTCCAGGGCCAATAATGATGTATTTTCCATATTTTCTCAGTCTCTCTGAGGCAGTAAATTCCTCATGAAAATAATATTCTCTATTCTTTTTTCATGACCCTGACTGACATCCCTGACTTGAAAGAGCTGAACCCTAGTTTATGTTTTGGGGGCGGGAGGGCGAGAGAGAGCGAGCTGGAGAGAGCGAGATCCGTTCCAATTTTAATTAATGGCGTTTATTGGTGATAAATTGCTACAGGCAAATTGTTAAATGAGGTACAGGCAATCAGTGTGATGGATGTAAAAGGCTCGACGTTTCGATAAACTTGATTTTACTTTTTTAGATATATTAGGACATTTAATTCTGATTCTAGACTTGAATAGTGCCTGTAGAAGATTAGGACTGGTCTCATGCCAGGAATAATAGTAAACATGGCAGTTTTCCTCTTTTCCAAGGAAATCCTTGTTTTCATTTCAGTTGATAGAATTCTTTTTTCTTGTGTAAAACAAAGAGAGAATCAATTGGGCCTCATTCACCAATTACCAATGGTTCAGACCTCTCCACACACCACAGCCCCATTCCTTTGCCAGAAATGATGTGTTTTCCTTGTTTTCTCAGTATCTATGAGGCAGTAGATTCAACATTCAAAAAATATTTCCTTTCTTTCATTACCCCAACTGACATCCCTGCAGAATTTGTTGCGCTGATGTTTTTTTTCACATATGCTCTTTCATTTGTTATTAGTCATTGAGTATAGGAAAGTTTACATCACTTCGACATTGAAACGCGCAGTGCGCATATTGAAATATAACTACATGTGTGCTGTCCATCGGGGAACGATGTCAGTTTCTATGTAGGTTTTTATATCGATACTCAATGTGGGTCATTGTCCTGATGATGTGTGTGCTAATGTACTTTATCCTTTTCGTTTCAAGGACTATCAAAAAGTACAGCACCTTGCACTTCACGCGTTTCACAACACGGAGAACGAAGCGATGCGCGCAGAGAGCTGCTACCAACTGGCGCGCGCCTTCCACGTGCAGGTACGCCTCAGCCTCTCACCTGTTTAATGTGAACTCAAAGAACCAGTACAGCTAGCCTTCTGCCAGTGCACTACATTTCAACTGGTTTGATCTGTTACAGTTTCTCAACATGCAGTGGTGTTGCTCTCAATATGTGATAATGTGATGGAATGAGATGTAGAGGAGGCATAGATATCTGATGAAGAGATATTTTACATATACAATTGTCGTGGATTCCGTACACAATGGATTTGAATTCTGTATACAATGCTTATGGTATCTTTGTTATATGATGGGTAGTGGTTCAAAGAATCCCCATACATTGTCAATGGGACTTTGTATATGATGGATATTTAACCTACAGCTACAACCCTGCCCTTGCTGGAGGGGCATTTATTACCTACCTATTTAAAACGTTAGAATTCCGTCGAATCTGCTTGAAGTTGCTCCCGTACATAGAGATATAGTGAACCAGACCTAGGCGTGGAGACTGAAGGACCACGAGAGTGAGATTCTCGTGTAGTACTTAACTGAATCCTGCTACTCTTTTTTTGTGTTTATAAACACAGATGTACTTCTATCATTAGGATTCGTTCCTAGCCATACTGAAAACATAATTTAGATCTGTATTTTTCCGATCTCCTTTCCTTGAGAGAAGGGAATGAGATCACAACATTTCGCTGGTTACCTACCACATAAAAAAATATCACACTGCACCGCTCCAGTTTATCGCAACGCAAAACCTGTTTTCCTTATGTTACTCGAGCGCTGCAGTGTGAAAAAAACATCTGTGTCACGCGGTGGTTTCTTGTATACCCGCTAGAGGGCAGCACGGCAGTTGGGAATTGTTACGCTGGTTTCCCGGTCATCCGCTAGTGGGCTCGGCGGAATTAGACAGCGGCGTACACAGGCGAGAACCAACCAAAGGAATTGTTAGACGAGAGTAGCTAAGTACAAATCGACGAAGTCGCTAGTAATACATCAATTCTTTCGATAAAAATATTTAACTCGCTTTACAAGCTCTTTGAAAATCTTTATCGAAAGAAACGTGGGATGAACAGTTATCCCAACAAGGTCAATATGTTTCAATAACTTTCTTCTGTTCGTATATTTGAAAAGTGCGATGTTTGCTTTCAGAATGACTACGATCAAGCTTTCCAGTACTACTACCAGGCGACACAGTTCGCCTCGCCCAGCTTTGTGCTCCCTCACTTTGGACTGGGTCAGATGTACATCTTCAGAGGCGACACGGATAACGTAAGTTATATGCTCACAACATTCTACGGCCAAGGCGCTTAGATTCCCTGAGATATTTATATAAAAGTATAGCTAGTTGCCACATACAACCAATGAAGGACGTTTGACTGATTTGTGGTTTTCTTACATCTATATAAAAGTATGACTATTATGGTACACCGACTTCTATGCATGTTCTCACCTGTTCTTAGTATGTGTATGTCTCGCGCTTCTTTACCACCACCTTTCACATATAAAAAGGCCAGTCCTTCTCATACCATGTCTATGTGGTGTGGGAAGTAAAAGAACTCTCGCCTTGGAAAATGTGTAGGGGAGAGTTTATTACCCAAATTCACTTCGTAGATTCGATCACCACCCCTGTAATGTAATCCAGTGAGAAAAGCTGAAACTGAGAGTCCCTATATACCCTCAGGGTTCCCGGCCATGTTAAACAGACAAACCAAACCAAGGTTTGCCCGTTTAACTCACCGAGACCACGAGCTGAGGTGCGGAATGGGAGTCTGGTATCTGCTTCACTCACCGAGACCACGAGCTGAGGTGCGGAATGGGAGTCTGGTATCTGCTTCACTCACCGAGACCACGAGCTGAGGTGTGGAATGGAAGTCTGGTATCTGCTTCACTCACCGAGACCACGAGCTGAGGTGCGGAATGGGAGTCTGGTATCTGCTTCACTCACCGAGACCACGAGCTGAGGTGTGGAATGGAAGTCTGGTATCTGCTTCACTCACCGAGACCACGAGCTGAGGTGCGGAATGGGAGTCTGGTATCTGCTTCACTCACCGAGACCACAAGCTGAGGTGCGGAATGGGAGTCTGGTATCTGCTTCACTCACCGAGACCATGAGCTGAGGTGCGGAATGGGAGTCTGGTATCTGCATGCCTCAATGAGGGACGCCGATGTCACAGTCTGACGATATAACATGAGTAGCATTAGGATCCAGCTTTCCTACTTTGCATTGTTACTAACTATTGTCCTGTGTTTATCTTTCTAGGCGGCTCAATGTTTTGAGAAGGTCATGAAAGCGCAGCCCGGCAACTATGAAACGATGAAGATTCTGGGCTCCCTCTACGCACACTCAGACAACATTGAGAAGTTAGCCACTGCCAAGGTACCGCCTACCGTAAAACCTCGCTTATAAGCTGACCCCAGTTATAAGCCCACCCCCCACTTCAGCAAAATGCTATAAGCCGACTCCACTTTGGGGTTCTGCCCCATCCCCCCTCACTCAACTTTTTGTAGAATTTTCGGTGTAGAATATGAATGTTTCAATGAACTTGTGACAACATTCTGACAAATTACTACAATTAAATGACTCATATTTAGATATCTCTTTTTTTTCACTCTTTTAGATTTTAGATTTGTACTGATTTTTTCAGATATCCCTAAAAATCGGCTATAAGCGGAGTTTTACGATACTTATCATTATTTATCAGTGTTTCAAGTGAAAATGTACATAGTTATCCTCATTATCAAAATGCGTATTGAAAATGAGTCTTGTTGTGATGTCAGGTACTTCGATAGATTTCTACCTGAATTCATCTCCTAGAATCGATCACCACTCCTATGATGTAAAAGCAGTCAGAAAAAGCTGAAACTGAGAGTCTGGAAAGGACCTGTAATGGTTGACCAGACATTGGACCAAACGAAAGAAAACACTCTTGCATCGATCTGTGCCACTGGCGCTATTCCTACATTGACTCTCATCACTGTTACAGCAACATCTGAAGAAGGTGACGGAACAGTTCCCTGACGACGTGGAGGCGTGGATCGAGCTGGCGCAGATCCAGGAGAGGTCCGATGTACAGGTGGGTCTGTCCCTCATCCACTCTCCAAACAAATCCTTGTTTTCATTTCCAGTTTACAAGACTTAGTTCTTGTGAAAACAAAGATTGTATAATTGAGCCTCAATAACAGTAGTTCAGACTTTTTTCATAACCCCAACTGACATCCCTGTAATGTTATGTATCCCGTAGAAAGTCATGTTCTTGTTCATGGAACAAGTCCCTCACTCAAAGTATATACATCAAGTCCCTACCATGGGAGACACAATGTCTAAATTCCTATGTAAAAAAAAACGTGATTTCTTGGAGTAACGCCTCATACCAAGTGAGAGGCCCGCTCCTATTGGCCCTATGTAACAGTGTCTCTCATTGGTCAATGCTGCTGGTGATGAATCTGTCGGGCTCAGATCACCAACTCGCCATCACGTACCCGCGCTGTACAGCCGCCTCCAAGCTGTTACAGGGCAAGGTCAACGGACCCCCCTATAGAATTCTGAAATTTTGTTTTTTCACAATATTTTCGTTAAGCTCAATAGAGATTGGATTAAATTTGTGTGCTTTTGCTTCATCAGGCAGCCTTGTCAGCATATGGAACAGCTACGAGTATACTGAAGGACAAAGTGGAGGCTGATGTCCCTCCGGAAATCCTGAACAATGTTGCTGCTCTCCACTTCCGGCTCGGCAATCTGCAAGACGCCAAGGTAGATATCTTCGAGAAACTCATTTATCTGAGGTGTATATTTACCACAATAAGGAGCTAGCTCATTTATATGAGGTATTTATTTACCACAATAAACTCATTTATCTGAGGTATATATTTACCACGTTAAGCTCATTTATTTGAGGTATATATTTACCACAATAAGCTCATTTATTTGAGGTATATATTTACCACAATAAGCTCATTTATCTGAGGTATATTTCAGCTTTTATAAATTCACCTATCTTAAGGTCTATTTCCATTTTGCTAAATTGAGTCCCATCCTCTGTCGGGGGGATAAATCTGGTACATAGTCGATGTTGACTGCGGCTCCGTAACCTAGATCTGGTTAACTGCCTCCAAATAGTTCAGTAACATCAGAGGACCGCCATCAGCAATGGCCGCATAGACATACTGACCCTGATAAAGTGCCGGACCAAGCCGGAGAGACCCCAGGTCAACATCGCCGACATGGAACCAGTCCTTAAGGTATATATCACCCATGATACATTCACTTAGCCGAGACCTGCTATACTCTCAACCCACAACCATGTCTGACAAGCCAAGTGTGGCTCATTGCAGAAGTTCTACGAGGGGTCGCTGGAGAGGTCGCGTAAGGAGGCGCAGCACGATGAGACATACTACGGCGCCATCTCGGTGACAACCACCTACAACCTGGGACGTCTCTACGAAGCCCTGCACGAGTACGACAAGGCCGAGCGTCTCTACAAGAACATCCTACTCGAGCATCCCAACTACGTGGACTGTGAGCAGGCTTTTACCACTTTTCTCAAATTCAGTATATAAACTTGATTTTCCTTGAGCAGAAAGAAGATGACATTGATTGAGCCTCATTTACCCTAATAGAACAGTGGTTTGAACCTCCCCACAGACCCTCAGTACAACTCCATATGATAAATATTTCTATTTTTCTCCCTGACCCAAAGTGACATCTCTGTAAATATAATAGTGTGGTGAGAGTTGACGCACTTGTTCCTTGGTCCAGAGGCTCTCGCGGGGAAGTCTCGCAACCGTCACGTGACACTGACGTCTTGTATGAGCACGGCGGTTGCTCTGCTGCAGTACTTGAGGCTTGGAGGTTCTAGATGGATGAGCTCAGCTTCAGGCCTCAGCCCGCTTCCCTCAAACAGATGTACTTTCAGCTGTCTTTTAGAGGAACTGTTGAAGCTCCAGTTGACGTCCCTGTTTTGAGTGAATACAAATTTGAACGGTTGTGCACTTCCCTTGCACTCTGAGTCTTTAATTGACGTTACAGTGTCACACGCTATTCATGGATTGTAGCTGATGACACGTCATTCTTACTCTGTGTTGTCCTGTATACACTTGTGTGCAGTAAAAGCGGTTTTAAATCTTCAGGCTACCTGCGTCTGGGATGTATGGCTCGCGACCGTGGACAGATCTATGAGGCTTCTGATTGGTTCAAAGAGGCGCTACAAATCAACCAGGTATTTCCAGATACACATGTACACAGTAATTCTCAGAAAGCCAAAGTTTTAATGTAGTAATGAAAGTAAAGGATAAAAGTAGAGAGGCATGTCTATACGGGCCGTTTTACACATTAGGAAGTACTTATATAGAACTGCATCAAGAATTGTATGAATACACAAGGTTGGATGGGGCGCAATCGTCATCGAGGCGAAGCCAGATTAAGATTACGGCACATTCAAATGAGTGGAGTATTGTTTATTTACGATTCGAGTGCCGTTCTGGATTTATCTCACCCCTTTCACTGTTAGGGACGTTTACATCTCTTTGTTTGTCTTGTCTTCTCTCTGAAATCCTTGCCGCTGATTGGTCAATCGCCTATGACGTCATCTCGTATTCACTACGCCACGACCATGGCATAGTATTGTCACTTTACGGGGGTGATCGTCGAGTATTTGTTCTATCATTATTCCTATGGCTAAACTTGTACCCGGGGTGAGATAATAATCTAGGTGTATCTATACGGACAGTTTCACACGTAATGAAGTAATAAACAGAAAGAAGTATATCTATATGGGCCGTTTCACACTTTATGAAGTACTGAACATAAAGCGGTAACTACACGGGCCCTTAGTACTAGGCGTAAAGCGGTAACTACACGGGCCCTTAGTACTAGGCGTAAAGCGGTAACTACACGGGCCCTTAGTACTAGGCGTAAAGCGGTAACTACACGGGCCCTTAGTACTAGGCGTAAAGCGGTAACTACACGGGCCCTTAGTACTAGGCGTAAAGCGGTAACTACACGGGCCCTTACGGCGACATCGTCATCGGGGGGGGGGGTATGGAAACTGAAAGAACTCTCAGCTCAGTAAATCTGCCGGGTGAGATATCGACTTAGATTCATCTCGTAGATTTGATCACCACACTACAAAAGTAAGTCAAATAGAACCTTTTGGACGTTAACAAAACGAGCACTCACTCTGGGTGCAGTCTGTCCGAGCCGTGTGGCAGTGCCCGGTGACTGCGGGTCTCGTACCATGCGGCACTCACTCTGGGTGCAGTCTGTCCGAGCCTTGTGGCAGTGCCCGGTGACTGCGGGTCTCGTACCATGCGGCACTCACTCTGGGTGCAGTCTGTCCGAGCCTTGTGGCAGTGCCCGGTGACTGCGGGTCTCGTACCATGCGGCACTCACTCTGGGTGCAGTCTGTCCGAGCCGTGTGGCAGTGCCCGGTGACTGCGGGTCTCGTACCATGCGTCAACCTCTGGGTGCAGTCTGTCCGAGCCGTGTGGCAGTGCCCGGTGACTGCGGGTCTCGTACCATGCGGCACTCACTCTGGGTGCAGTCTGTCCGAGCCTTGTGGCAGTGCCCGGTGACTGCGGGTCTCGTACCATGCGGCACTCACTCTGGGTGCAGTCTGTCCGAGCCTTGTGGCAGTGCCCGGTGACTGCGGGTCTCGTACCATGCGGCACTCACTCTGGGTGCAGTCTGTCCGAGCCGTGTGGCAGTGCCCGGTGACTGCGGGTCTCGTACCATGCGTCACTCACTCTGGGTGCAGTCTGTCCGAGCCGTGTGGCAGTGCCCGGTGACTGCGGGTCTCGTACCATGCGTCAACCTCTGGGTGCAGTCTGTCCGAGCCGTGTGGCAGTGCCCGGTGACTGCGGGTCTCGTACCATGCGTCAACCTGTTTCACCCCGTACTTTCAGGACCACCCGGACGCATGGTCACTGATAGGAAATCTCCATCTGGCCAAACAGGAGTGGGGCCCCGGGCAGAAGAAGTTTGAGCGCATCTTACAGCGCCCCAACACGCGCGACGACCCCTACTCCATGATCGCCCTCGGCAACGTCTGGCTGCAGACGCTGCATCAACCCATGCGGGACAAGGACAAGGTAGGCCTGTTCACCCCAGTGAACAAGTTACACTTCTAGTATCTACATGCTTTTTAGCAAATTCAATTTCTTGAATCTTCTTTGGATCATCTTGTTTAACGCTTACACAGAATGCGGGCACACTGAGTAGGAGTTGGGCACAAAGGGCTCACATGGGGTGTGGGTCGAGTTGATGGCGGGATGCACATTATAAAACAGCCAGACCAATGTCCAAAGTCAAATGTGGAATACACCGCAGGGTTCAACACGCCTCATCTGTTAGAGTCAACTTTATTTGAAGTGACAGTAACTTGTGTTTGCTATAATCGCTTGTTGCTAAAGGTCTGGTTCCAAAGGGCTGACTTCTACTCTGATATGATGTTGACCTGGGGTCTAATGGTGCCCCTTCCTGGTCTTCTCCTGGTTCACACCTGGCGGGGTAGCAGGGGGTGCGCCCAGTCCCGTGTACGGCGCCCGATAGTAGATTGACACGTCCAGTAGTCATCGCTGGTTCAAATCAAAGGAACACCAATAGAGCAGCAATGAACCACCACACCTGGCGAACACTGGTTGTGTACCTGATTTAGACCCAGATAGAGGACGGCACGGAATTTGTCTTTATGGATCCAGGCCTTTAATGTCACATTGTTCATGAACAGTGGTATCCATGTGGTAGGTAGTACAGCAACCGTTTGGATCTGACTGGAAACATCACATTTCAAAGTAGCATGTGGGTGGCTTGTCTCGATTATTGTAGTGTAAAACTGAACATTGAGGTAATCAGTATATACTCACAGAATCCTTTTTGACTTTAAACAAAACAGCATTTTAGATGACGTGGCAAAAACACCCTCTATAGCAAGTCAATGCTCTGTTAAAAATAATAACTTTTTCTGGGTTTGGAACCATGTTGCTAGAGTGTCTCCCGGAAATCAACTGTCAAGTTGGCAACTTGCAATCCAACCATGGAAACGGGTCCCATAGCCGGTCCCCACTCTCCAAGCACCTTTCTGGGTGTGTGACTGTAACACCAAGCCTATTTCTTTGATGGATCCTAATAACAAGATTTCTAAAAAAAAAAAAAAACCAAACAAGCCCACTCCCTGGTTGTCTGCCTGAGTTAACGAGTTGAGGTGTTTGTTGACAGGAGAAGCGTCACCAGGACCGGGCCCTGGCCATGTACAAGAGCGTGCTCCGCAACGACCCGCGCAACATCTGGGCAGCCAACGGCATCGGTGAGTCTGCACATCGCACGGCGGGCACGGTGAAGAGGGGGTCTCCACGGTTCTAGGACACGTCGACTTTTAAAAGTAGTGGTCACCGTGCTAGTGTATTTTTATCTAGTATCAAATTGTCTAAGATATACAAATATAGTAAAACCTACGCCATTTTCTTCATACTTTGACAGAACATAGTAAAAATGCAGTTCTACGCATTTCAGCATAACACGACTGTGAGTGACCACGGACTTCCTTTTTCATTATTAGTGCAGGGCTGCCAAGCATTACACATTTTTCGTAATTTTATGAATTCCGATGCTTTTTAATGCCAGATTACGAATTACGGCGAGACCGTAAAATTGTATTAGCCCACTCCGGCTTCGCTTTCCTTTCATCCAGGGATAGGGATAATGCTTTTAAATAGATTGTATCATAACAAGGCTATTTAAAGATTTTTGACAAAATCATCACTACAGAATCTATTCCTTATTTCAGTCCTAGCCATGGCTAATTTTGATAGCAAATTACAGATTGTTGGCAGACCGAATACCAATATAGACGAATAGATAGAGATCAATATTACAGAGGTGGCAGTGTTCCCATTTGTCCAAGGAAATCCCGGTTTTTTTTATTTTCAATTTAAAAATTATATTTTCCTGTGTAAAACAAAGAAGGAATATATGGGACCTCATTCGCACCAGTGAAACCGTGGTGTGATCCTCCCCACTCACCCCAGCCCCCTTCCATGGCCTCTTACGAAGGGCAATAAATTCCACATGAAAAATATTTCCTATTTATTTCATGATCCCATCTGATATAAGTTTTTATTACAATAGCTCAGACAGCGATCCTTCAGACCTACAATCCATTAAGGGCATAGTGATAGCGGGCAATGAAACCCGTCTAATCTGGACATCGAGGACATTTTGAGTTACGCAGTTTACCGGCATGCAAGTAATTAGCCAACTTTCTGATATCCTAAATTCCAAGATATTCCTCCATAATGAGTAAATCCCGCAATGGCGACAAGGAGGCTGCGCTGGGCGGTCTGGAGTGCCCTGATCCACACACCCCTCAGCTATAAGCACATTTTACTAATGAGTAAATCCCGCAATGGCGACAAGGAGGCTGCGCTGGGCGGTCTGGAGTGCCCTGATCCACACACCCCTCAGCTATAAGCACATTTTACTAATGAGTAAATCCCGCAATGGCGACAAGGAGGCTGCGCTGGGCGGTCTGGAGTGCCCTGATCCACACACCCCTCAGCTATAAGCACATTTTACTAATGAGTAAATCCCGCAATGGCGACAAGGAGGCTGCGCTGGGCGGTCTGGAGTGCCCTGATCCACACACCCCTCAGCTATAAGCACATTTTACTAATGAGTAAATCCCGCAATGGCGACAAGGAGGCTGCGCTGGGCGGTCTGGAGTGCCCTGATCCACACACACCTCAGCTATAAGCACATTTTACTAATGAGTAAATCCCGCAATGGCGACAAGGAGGCTGCGCTGGGCGGTCTGGAGTGCCCTGATCCACACACCCCTCAGCTATAAGCACATTTTACTAATCAGTCCAGACACTCTTTCCCTCCGAATTTTATTCCAGAGATGGCAGCCTTCCATTTGTCCAGTATATAAAATTCATTTACCTTGTGTAAAGCAAATGTAATGATAATAATTGAGCCTCATTCACACCAATAAAACAGTGGTTTGACCCTCCACATTGACCCTCAGCCCCACGCCATGGCCACAGTCTCTGAAGAAGCGAATTCCACAGGGAAAATATTGGCCCTCTTTTTTTCCTGACCCCAACTGACGTTATTCAGATTCTTGGTTGAACCATTACTTGCCTCTAACAGGCGTACCTTCTAACATGTGTTTTGCAGGCTGTGTCTTGGCGCACAAGAGCAACATTAACGAGGCCCGCGACATCTTTGCGCAGGTTCGCGAGGCGACTGCTGACTTCTGTGACGTTTGGCTCAACATCGCCCACATCTACGTGGAGCAGAACCAGTACGTGGCCGCCATCCAGATGGTAGGTGTGCTCACACCCAGAACACGGTGACAGTTCTCAGGGAAACTCCAGTTTTCCATTTTTCTCTTTACTTTCAAACATCCATTAGTGCTATTTGAATGTAGTGTATAGGCGGCTGGCAGCACAAAGCCGGTATGCGGTATCGGTCACCACTGTACATGTGTGCCTGTGGGCCTTGCAGCATCTGGGAGACTCCCGGAGGTGCTTTAGGCTGTCGATACCTCCTGGAACCCCAGAAACTCTCTAATGATATTGAATCAAGACCTGTGTTGGGAGGCGGAGTGAGTGGCAGCTATGAAATAGAGCTGGGTCAGAGTGATGCCGATTCTGGGCCCTGTTTTTTAGTCACAACATTCGTAACTTACAACATGTTTCAGCCGTTAGTGTCCTATATAGCTAAGATCGTAGACAGGTCACGACATGTACAGGGGATACGACACGTATGTAGAAAAAAGGTGTGTTATAGTCACGATAGTCAGTGCCCAATGGACCGGAAAAAGTCGCCATTTGTGTCGGATATCTAAGACCACGCTGGATATGTCGTACCGAATGCGCAACTTCACTTTCCGTTGGAATTAAGCGTACCAAATATGTAGAAAATCGGCCGCACCGTTCCGAAGATATCGGTGTTTGAATTTCGTCATAGCAATCGTCTGTTCTGGTGGCCACGTGACCCTAATTTATTCAGTGACCTCGACATTCACTCTGCACCGGGAGGTGGGAGGGTGCACTGGCCATAACTGCAGATTTCGTTATAAAAGGGTCTGCTGGGGTGGACAGCAATTACCAATCTGTTCACCCTCTTGGTCACCTTGCCTCCTCGTTGTGCAGACCAGATATGCTTGCATGCAAGCATAACGAAAGCGACTGGGGTGGGAAGTTATGTCAGTGGTAAAGAGCACTGGACTTGTAATCCCAAAGTTGTTAGACTTTGATGATTCGGGTCCCACTGCAGCCACTTTTCTCCTTCACCCCAAGCAGTGGTAGATTTACTGCTATAACAAAGGCCAGTCCTTCTCATACCATGTCTATGTGGTGTGGGAAGTAAAAGAACTCTCACCTCAGTAAATGTGTAGGGATGGGATTTCTATCTACATTCATCTCATAGATTTGGTCAAACCCAAAGTAAGTCTAATTGAACGAATTGGACATTAAATTACCCAAACAAACAAACAAAAAAAACGTTAAAAAGACAACTTTGTCTATGGTTACAGTATTTATATGATGATTTTCCTTTTATTAATTGCAAGTTTGACTATTATTCAGTACATGATATTATTGCTTTCCATGTATTCACCAATTCTACAGCCGTTTTTTGGTGCCTTTTCAGTACGAGAACTGCCTAAAAAAGTTTTTCAAGTACCACAACACGGATGTGATGATGTACCTGGCTCGGGCTTACTACCGCTGCGGGAAGCTGCGCGAGTGTCGCGCCACACTGCTCAAAGCCCGCCACGTGTCGCCCTCCGACACGGTCCTGCTCTACAACATCGCGCTGGTCATGCAGAAACTGGCCACCTCCATCCTGAAGGACGAGAAGAGCAACCTGAAGGCTGTGCTCAGCGCCGTGCAGGATCTGGAGCTCTCCCACAGGTGACTATCCAAACCGCCACTCGTCCACTCACCCATCATAGGTTTCCACTTTGCCACCGAAATCCTTCTTTTCATTTCCAGTTTATGAAATTATTTGTCTAGTATAAAACAAAGATTTTATAGATTGAGCCTCATTCATGCCAATGAAACAGTAGTTTGAACCTCCCCACACACCTTTAGTCCAACACTGATGTGTTTTTCAGTCTCTCTGAGGCAGCAAATTTCACACTTTTGATGTACAAGGACAAGTGGTTTCAGATTATTATATACAGAAAATCTCCGCTTCTGGGTCCCCCCGCTTAAGGGGACACCCCACTTTAGGGAACATTTGCTCAAAATGAAAATCTTTCCCTCTATTAAGAGATCATTTCAACCCTGCTAAAGGGGGACACACCGCTGAAGGGGACAGTTATTCCGGGATAGAATGCTTCTTAACCCTTTCTGGCAGGACAATACCATATGGCATTCCCCTGGTCATGGCAGGACAATGCCATATGGCATTCCCCTGGTCATGGCAGGACAATGCCATATGGCATTCCCCTGGCCGTGGCAGGACAATGCCATATGGCATTCCTATATGGAATGGATGAACCATTCTGTATTTGTGACTTCTTAACTTTTTGGAAAATTATTGCAGTATCATGAAAATTATATGACATATTAGGCTAAGTGTTGCCAGTAAGTCTTTATAATATTGGAGAGTTCTGATAAAAAATACAGATTTACTGGAATTTTTAAATTTGTAATTCTTTTAATAACATTGACTACAAAAGCCGGCCATACAAAGGCCACAATTGGTTCTGGTGCCTGCTATAGCATGGGTACATGGTGAATGATGTGTGGCTCTTGAAGGGCTAATCCTGCTTAAGGGGATACTTTATCAAAGATACAGGACAGTGTTGGGACAACACTCCAAATTATCCATATTGCCAGTTTATGCTGTGTGTGTGAGAAAGATAGGCTGGTGTCTAGACAATCAGACACTAGGCAACGGGCTGCGTTGGCCCATGTAGTTATCAGGTAGGTGTCTGTGGACTGTATGTATGATTATTATAACAGAGATGTCAGTTTTCCGGGTTTCCTGTTTTTTTCTTCCATTCTAAATTAATCCAATGATATATGATGTAATAGCAGCCGGTAGCGGACTCCGTTGTAACCAGAAGCACCCGTTTAGCACCCGGGTTTTCCCCGGAACTCTCCCTGTGTGCATGGTATGCTGGCACAGGCTACCAGTAAAACCCCGGAAACCAAACCTGTGCCGGGAGAGTGATAGAAGCCAAGCCTGGAGCTCAGGCATCTGACCTATATTCTTCCAGTGTCTGCCAAGACTTGTTCAGGTCTATGTGGGAATTTTTTTGTTGTAATTTTTCAAATTTAATTAATCAATATTTAAAAAAAAAAAAAAAAAAATCAAATTTAAGTAGATAATCAGTAGATAGATAGATTTAGTATAATCGTTTGATAGTTCGCTTACTTAATTATAACGGAGGCGGAATTGGAATACAGGGGATTTATTTCAGTAAGACACATCTTGGATATCTAGTACCAAATTATCATTTTATGGCAAAGGATTGGTGATAAATAGGGGTTTAAATATTTCTGGGTTTTTTTCAAACCTCACTGGCATCCCTGGATTAAACAGTGTCTATACCATAGTGCTACCTGTATACTCATTGATAACATATCCACCAACAGACTGAAAACCTCGTTTAAGGTGACACTTTGCTCAGACCGGAGGGTGTCCCCTTAAGCGGGGTTTTACTGTACCTTTAGATATTGATGAAAATGGAAATTTGTTGACCTCTGTAACCATGTCCACCCTTATCAAGTAACATCAACTTGGTTTGAAAACGTCAGCATGGATTTGAAAGCTGAAGTTACTAGACTCCCAGCAGTGTTATGTTACTAAAGTGTCCGTCTGTAGGTATATAATGATAAATGTTAATGATATATGATAGGAATATTTTTCTTTCTACCAGATACTTCACTCACCTCAGCATGTATGGAGACAGAATGAAGTTTGACCTTGCTCAGGCAGCAGCAGAGGCCAGGTACGTGTCTCAGTCACCATACCTGTACGACCATCCTATGGCCCTCATCCTATAGGCACAGTCACCATACCTGTACGTCCACCCTATGGCCCTCATCCTATAGGCACAGTCACCATACCTGTACGACCACCCTATGGCCCTCATCCTATAGGCACAGTCACCGTACCTGTATGACCACCCTATGGCCCTCATCCTATAGGCACAGTCACCATACCTGTACGTCCACCCTATGGCCCTCATCCTATAGGCACAGTCACCCTATCTGTACGTCCACCGTATGGCCCTCATCCTATAGGCACAGTCACCATACCTGTACATCCACCCTATGGCCCTCATCCTATAGGCACAGTCACCCTACCTGTACGTCCACCGTATGGCCCTCATCCTATAGGCACAGTCACCCTATCTGTACGTCCACCGTATGGCCCTCATCCTATAGGCACAGTCACCCTACCTGTACGTTCACCCTATGGGCCTCATCCTATAGGCACAGTCACCATACCTCTATGTCCACCCTATGGGCAGCCTGCTGGTGTGAACATTACTGTTCGCCCTCTTGGTCGCTTGCTCTGCATGGTGCAGACCGGATATGCTTGCATGCAAGCATAACTAAAGTGACCAGGATGGAGAGTTAACTCAGTGGTAGGGAGCACTGGGCATGTAATCCCAAGGTTGTCAGACTTTGTGGGTTTCGAGTCTCACTGCAGCCACTTTTCTCCTTCACCCCAAGCAGTGGTAGATTTACTGCTATATCAAAGACCAGTCCTTCTCATACCATGTCTATGTGGTGTGGGAAGTAAAAGAACTCTTACCTCTGTAAATATGTATGGGTGAGATTTCTACCTGAATATATCTCATAGATTCGGTCAACCCAAAGTAAGTCTAATAGAACATATTGGACATTAAAACTACCCAAACAAACAAACCCTATAGCCCTCATCCTATGGAATTATTCACAATAGTTGTGTCACAGGGTAAGACCACCTTATGGCCCTCATCCTATAGGCACAGTCACCATACCTGTACGACCACCCTATGGCCCTCATCCTATAGGCACAGTCACCCTACCTGTACGTCCACCCTATGGCACATTACCTCTACTCAAATGGAAGTGTTTAATAGGCGTAGGAGGCCACGCTGACCATTCACCTGATCCGCTCCCGTGTGATTGCCCGATCGGAGCTCAGGCGGCTGTGTCGCGTGGCGACGTGTTGTCAGACTGTCGTCATCAGGATGGTAGCCGAGTGGCTATTGTCGTGTGTCTAAAATCAAGCAGAATTAGACTAACAGAATTCTAATGTAAGTTTTTGAGCGTACGAGCGTCCAGCTGTTCCCCTGATGGGAGGCGATCCGTTTGCCAGGCAGTGCGGGGCATGCAGGGTCTCACTCCTTTATACAGGCAGTTTTCTGACAAATGACGCAATTCCGACATTTCATACACAGCAACGCTCGCACTCTTAAAATATTTATATTTATCCCCAAGAATAATCCTCCAAACCGAGAGGACGATATTCAAGTAATCAGCCAATATAGCCTGACGAGAATGTACGCATTTGAAACTGCTGGTATGGTTCAGACAGATAACATTAACCTGAACAAACCATTAACACACTTCCACACAAAACACTATAGGGAGCGCCACCACAGACTCTCTCTAACATCAATGCCATAAAATCACACCAGAGGACACCACTGTCATACAGTTCACACTGGTACCCCTCCATAGGCAGCCAAACTAAGCTAAGCCAGACATTCACATTGGTTTAGAACGTTTCCCGCCTCTCTTTGTCTCAATTAACACCAATCAGTGAGCTAATTAGACAGCATGTGACTAGCATTGACCAGTGGACACCTTCCTTTGAAGCTGACCGGAATAAATTAACTCACACGCCGCCCGCCGGCCGAGAGAACGCCGTCACATACCAGCAGTCGCTCGCCGATTACACGTCTTTTTTCACCATATTTATAGATTCGTTGTCATTCTGTTCCAAAACAATATTACAAATTGCTCTTTTTTTTATATAAGCTTTTTAAATTACCGATATTTTCCTCAGTCCCCACTTGTACCCTTGCTTATATGTTGTTAGAACACAATCCACACAAAATAATGTAAATGAAGCGAAAATTGATATATTGAACATGTCTCAATTTTTAAATACTAAATCTAACAGTTAAAAGTACACACACGTATTAATTACCAAAATAATGTTTTGATTTTCACGAATAAAAGGCAATGATTGCTGCATTTATTTAACAAGGTATTCGTGGGTAGCGGCCATTAAGATATGTAGGCACGGGGGGGGGGGTAAATTTGAAAATTTTGCATATGCTGCTTCTTTGTTCTATTGTGTACAAGATTGATATAGGTGTGGGGGTGTCAAAATCATCAGAAATTTACTGAAAGTGTGCCCTCTGTTCTTTTATCTCGCCACTGGTATTTTTCCCCATATATTTAGAAATGGAAACTTGTACTCGATGCCCATGCAGTAATTAGGAAACATACTCGAGTGGGGATTATTTCACAAATGTTAGCCAATTAGGTAATGTGAGGGGTGCCATGTATTCAGTAACTTATACAAGCTTACCGTCAGAGCTCTGTCCCGTTTGTTTGAATGGCTACCTGATTCATGCAGCTTCGCTTTGTGAATTGCTATGCTATTCAAATTGATGGGATATGAGCTCTGACCTTAGACTTTGATAGGTTTCCTCTATAGAAGTATTGTGACAGGCAAGATGTGTAATAAGTACATTGTACTGTACACAGGCAGTGCTCGGATCTGCTGTCCCAGGCCCAGTACCACATGGCGCGGGCTCGGAAGATCGACGAGGAGGAGCGCGAGCTGCGGCGTAAACAGGAGGAGGAGCGCGAAGCACTCAGACAGCGTTACGAGTCTGCACAGGTATGCAAGTCATCACCATATTGTATGTGACTTTATTAGTAGCTGGACGGTTGGTCTTTAGGTTATGGCTATAGCCTACTGTAGTACACATTCTTGTAAAGTCACTAGATGACCTGACCACATTTTTGCTTTTTATAGCTAAGTACAGATAGGAATATGATTTCTGTTTTGGAAAGAAGGTTTTCTGGTGGTACAATGCTTTACAGTTATAATATTTAGTATTTTGGCATGGATTTTTAAAAAAAGGGGGAATTCAGTTTGGGGGGACCTTTGTAGTCACAGGTCCATTTTTAAGAACTCCTTTATGGACATATTTCTATCCCTTAAACTGGTTGAATCAGAATATGATATGCCTCATTTGAAAGAGAATAAAAAACAGTAGGTGCTAGGAAGTGGAATTTTCTAAGTAAATTCTATACTTACAGAGATATGCAAGTATTTGTTGAAAGTGGGGGGGGGGGGGGGGGGGGTCATTGAAATGGGCATGCTCAAACAGATGTTTACTCAATATTGACTTACAGTGAGCATTGGTGTAACATTTACCATCTCCATAAGTGACACTGACAGTTGCTTACACTCTAGGAAGTGTCATTATTTAGGTGAAATGTATATTTGATGTGCTATTCATGTATTTTTGCCAAATCTCATAATAGGTGGGGGGGGGGGGGGGAGGCATGAGGAGTATGAGAGGATGGTTTATTCAGCATATTTACACACAAACAGAAGTCAAAATGGTTCACAACTTTGTTGTAGGAATCAGTTAAGACCTAGTCAAATGATATTGTTTTGTAAAATAATTTGTTATGTCATTTACCACCAGATATTGGCTTGACCTACTTTATTGGTGTACATAGAAACAAAGTTGTGTCCCCCACATGGCTAGGGAGCATGCAGACAGGTCTGTGTGCACTCATCCATGAAGGATCACCATGAAGCAAAACGATTTATATATAGGTATGGCATTAGTGAATGCCAATTGAATCCCCTACAGGTAGCTGAATATGTGTGTGCACTGATCCATGAACTACTGAGTTCACAGAGGAGTAGGGCTTTAAATAGCCAATCAATGCAGGCCCTTCCCTATTCATGGACTCCCTCCCCTCCCCTCCCCTCCCCTTCCCTTCCCTCCCCTCCCCTCCCCTCCCCTCCCCTCCCCTCCCCTCCCCTCCCCTCCCCTCCCCTCCTTTCCTCCCTCCCTCCCTCCCTACCTCCCTCCCCTCCCTCCCTCCCTCCCTCCCTCCCTCCCTCCCTCCCTCCCTCCCTCCCTCCCTCCCTCAGTTAAAATTAAGATATCAAAATATTTTCAGTCAACAATTTTAAACATGTGTTAAGCTACTTGTAGTGAGTTATAAATGCGTCCACCTGCTTATTTGGCCTTTTAAAGGCCAATGATTCTATTTGGAAATGCACACTTAGCTCTTGTTGGTGCACATAAGAACAAGGTTTGTGTGAACTCATCCATGAAGCTATCACCAACTACAAAACGTTTTATATGTAGTTAGGTCATCAATGATTGCCAATTGAAATCGCCATCAGGTAGCTAAATATATGTGTGCATTGATCCATGAACTGCTGAGTTCACAGAGGAGTAGGGCTTTAAATAGCCAATCAATGCAGGCCCTTCCCTATTCCCTCCCTCCCTCCCTCCCTCCTCCCTCCCTCCCTCCCTCCCTCCCTCCCTCCCTCCCTCCCTCCCTCCCTCCCTCCCTCCCTCCCTCCCTCCCTCCCTCCCTCCCTCCCTCCCTCCCTCCCTCCCTCCCTCCCTCCCTCCCTCCCTCCCTCCCTCCCTCCCTCCCTCCCTCCCTCCCTCCCTCCCTCCAGGGGGACTTCCTTGTTAAAGGCCAATATTTCTATTTGATAATGCACACTTAGCTCTTGTTAGGTTAAAAATATCCTCTTTATTTTTTGGCTGGCTTGTTTTTTGCCACGTCTCGATAATCAGGTCAAATATATCGTATGGTGTGTTTTTTATCATCTCACGCGCAGTCTTACGTCAGTGCTTGCAGTATTCCACTTCTCCATGAAAGTCCTTTTCATTTCCAGTTTATAAAAAAGTAAAATTTATTGGATGAATTAAAGATAGCATAAATTGAGCGTTGTTCGTGTCAATAAAACAGTGATTTGCACCTCCCTACACACCCTCAGCCACATTCCACGGCCAACTACAATGTTTCCTCAGTATCTCTGAAAACTATTTGTACTTTTTTTGTTGACCCCAACTGAGATCCCTGGACGCATGTGTCCGTGGCTGTGTACATTAACAGTTTTTACTGAGCTTCTTACAATGTCTATTCCAGCTGGAGAAACAGCAGCAGACTGAGGTGCGGCGCAAACAGCAACTGGAGGAGCGAGCCCGCTTCATCGAGAAAACCAAGAACCTGCTTGTCATCGAGACGCCCACAGAAGACAAACCACGCCGGGGCGGCGGAGGCAAGGTGAGTAACTGCTGACATGCCTTATATTGACTGACCCTAGTTTTTATGTGTGTATTGTCAGGCCACAAAGAAGAGCAGGAAGAAATTTGTTTTTCATAATACTGGGAAGAGAGACATTCTTGACTTCCTCAGAGAATGTAAGATTTTTGATAAGATATAGTCGAGACGAGTAAGATGTGTGTATCAACCAGGCAGCATACCTTGTTATTCCAACAGGATATGCAAAATTTAGTAGATTAAACCAAAGTTAGTCTAATTGAACAAATTGGACGTTAAACTAAACAAACTGTGTGCGTGTGTGACAACAGAAACGGCGGGGAGGCGGAGACGGCGAGATCCTCTCAGAGGGCAGCAGCGACGAAGAGCGTGATCGACCAAAGAAGAAGCGTGGCAAGAAGGCAAACAGCGATGATGAGCCCGAGCTGGACGAGGATGGCAACCCGGTGCCCAAACAGAAGAAGAAACGCGTCAGGTAGAGAGCATACTCTTACTATCTAGTATCATTTGATAATGTGAGAGTTAACTACATTGAAATGCTGCACTATATGTTGATCACTTTGTTGTGAGGGAGGGCGACCCGGCTGTTACGTTGTCCCCTTCCCACTGAAGGATTCGTGTGGAGTGAGTTAATCAGTTAGGCCAAGGGAAAGTGCACACCTGTTTCTCACTAGAGAAATTGGATTGTGATTCTACAGATATGCCCACTGTACGTGTCAATGTCAAACATGTACTGACTTGACAAATATAGAGCCTCAGTCATGCCAAGAAAACAGTGGTACGAACCATTCCACACACCCTCAGCCACATTCCATGGCCAACACTGATGTGTTTCCACGATATCTTGGTCTATTTGAGGCAGTAAATATTCCCATGTGACATCGGTGGGAGAATTGGTGCACTACCTAGTCTTTATTACCCGCCTATTATGGTGTTTCCATGAGAAATGTGAAGAGAGCATGGCTTCCTGGAGATTCTGGAAAAAATAGTCCCAAGAGATTATGCCTTGTTTTTAAGGGGGGGGGGCAACTTTTTGGGGGGTATTCCGGGGGGGGGGAAGGGGGCAAGCAAAAAATTGTGTGGGTATTCCAAGGGGGGGGGGGGCAACATTTTTATTTGGTATTTCCATGGGGGGGTGGGTCGAGGTTTTTAGCTTAACAATGAGGCAGACTCCCATATTTGTGTTCAATGGCAAGAATTGATATTTGCAATGAAATGCATTCATATCACATCACAAGAAATCAGCTTAGTTGTACTACTTTAGTAATGATTAACACACAAGGTAACCATAGTTGTATCACTCCCTGGAGTTAGGTGTCTTTGGTTACAGTCCTGTTCCTCTACTGGGAGATGGATGTGCACCCTCCCTCAGTCTGACAGATTAATGTGGAGGGAGACGACATCGGACAAACACTAGTACATTTGTCCCAGAATCAATGCATTCTCACATGATCATTAGTTTTTTCTTCAACATCTTAGGAGCGTTTACTACAACATCAAGTGCTACAAAATGCCCCTTTTGCTGCTTATTTCAATAAGATTACCATATTTATGGAAGAGCACTATGTCAAGCTTAATGATTAATTATATGGAGAAATGGGGGCTTCCAGCATGTCTGCTAGTTGCCAACTACGGCCTCAATTTGGCAGGAGTTGCATCCCTGATTTGGGTTAGAACATAAGCAGAATCTTACAACTATAGAGACTAGGAGCATCACCTCAAACTGTCATCATAGCATAGTGTAGCAGTGCAGCCAACTTCAACCAGTTGGCATTGTGCTTGCTGCTATCACATTTCAAGCATTTGCCTGTGCCTGTATGTAGAACCTCATATCAACACTAAGTATAGGGTAGGAGAGTTAAACATGACATCACACACTAGCCTTGCTTGGAACTGGAAGTGGGTAATTCAAAAAGTTGCAGTAGGAAAGGCTTAGTGCTGTACTTAGAAACTTGTTGGCCAAACTCATGTGAGGCTATGACCAGTGTGTGCCCAAATTAGATTTGCAATGGTGCCAACAGCTGAAATAAGGTAAATACCTTAAGATTTTTTAGGTATATAGTAATGAGAAACTGTAAACCTGCATTTATAATGTTCTGATTCTTAACCTGATGTTTAAAACCTGGTCTAAACACCTTATTTTAAACATCTGTGCAACACAGTTTCACAGGTATTGGAACATTACTCCACAGGAGTGGTTTTGTCATGATCTGCCTACTTTAGCTGGAGCTCCACAAGGCACTGAGACAAAGGTCTCATATGTCTCATATGGTAGCAGCATCATGTAGAAATGCCATTTAAAGGATATACAGGTATGCCAGTTTTCCAGATATTTTCGGTTTTCCGGGATTTCCTGAAAGTCTAAAAAATTCTGAGTTACTGAGGCTGGGTGGTTGGGACACCCGCCGCTACCCCAGAGACCCGGCCACGGGTGGTCCGAGTCCGGCCGCTACCACTCCACAGCCGGCCGCTACTGCTCCGCTGCCGGCCGCTACCACTCCAACCCGTCCTCACCCCCATGATGGCTCCGAGGGCCTTGCAGCAGGGCAAACTGCCATAGGTGTACTAGAGCACCGGGAACCCCTGAACGGGTGTGGGGGTGTGTGTGCGGCACTGAGTGCAGCACACACACACTGTGCAGGCAGCCCGACCACTGACCAATGGGAGGTCATTTGGAGAAACTTGCCCAAGTCTTAATAATCTTTTTTTATTCTTTTTTTCTGTAAACTCATTTATAATCATTTTATGCCAATAGTCAATCTTTTGACAAGGAACCAATGAAAATAACACTATTAAAATGATATTCTCATTTAATCAAAATGGTAACTCACTATGATAAATAATTTTATTTAATGTTTTATTAAGACTTTAGCAAGTTTGATGGGTCACCACGTGGCATCTAAAAATAGAGCTGGCTCAGGGTGAGTGAGCTGATTTTCACCTGGATTATTGTAGACAAATGGCCTGTTGACATTTCCAGGGTTTTTTCTTAAACCTCACTGGCATCCCTGGATATAAATACTATGACTGGGAAAAGCTAAATGCTGAAGGCATAACCCATACAAGAAATATTTTCAGAAGATTATTATTCCTCATCAGCTAAAGAGAGTGTGTTTATACTACAAACAACATTTCAAATGACAAGATCTGGGCAGTGTTCTGAACGAGCAAATTTCAATTATTATTACACATATCAGTATGTACCATCAGAAGTGAGACCACTACCATATACTTTTTACGGCAACAATTTAGAATCATCGCTGTTAGATGCATGGTAAATTCATCATTCAAATCACATATATATGATTCAAATTCATATGTTAAAAGCAGGACACAGGAACCTCTCATATATAGGCTCTCCAAGGACTCTCCTGTAAAACTGGCCAAGGAATACCTAAGGGTTGACGTCATCCGCTATTTGTTGCCAGTGGTGCAACTGCTAGCGCGTCTCCACCAGAGGTGACTCCAGATTGTGCAATGACTGAGATTAAAACTGGCCTCCACATGGTGTGTTTCAGTCCTGCTCCAGACTCCCCCATCATTTTTGCATTGGCGCTCTTCCGTCAACAACACATGTTTATTTCCTATTTGTTTCTTTTTTTTCATTTTCAAGCAATTTTTATGAAGGGAATACTGTGTGTACAATCACCAAAGTTGATGGTACAGCCGTTCTTCCACTCAGGCCCTAGGCCCCTACTACTCATTCTAATGACAGGCGTTTAGCCGAATGAGCAGTGGATACCATTTTTGAGTAAGTCTTTGGTATAACCCGACCAGTGTTTGAACCCATTATATCCTATGCTTGAAGTGAACACCCCACCCCTACCACTTAGCCACCGAGCTAAAATTTTTCAAAATTTTGACAAATGACTGAATGTAACTGTATTTGTTAGGTAAAGAAGGAAAGCTCATTGGGAAAAAAACCACATCAGTTTAGCCTCCCCTGTGCTTTTACCCTATTCCTATTGGGGGGAGGGGTGACTTTATTTTGGCGTTCCAAGGAGGGGGGGGGGGGCAAAATATTTTGGGGTATTCCAGGGGGGAGGGCAATTTATTTTGGGGTATTCCCATGGGGGGGGGGGGGGGACCTATTTTGACCGATTGGTGTTCCAAACCTGTGGCCCCCTCAAGCCATAATTAATCAATGCTCACTTATTGTAGAATCACTATACAACCTGACCACATTTTGGCTTTTTATAGCTAACCAAGTACAGAAAGGAGTATGATTTCTGTTCTGGACACAAGGTTTTATGGTGATACGATGCCTTATAGTTTTGAATAAAAACTAGTAGGTGCTAGGAAGTGGAATTTTCAAGTTAGACTCTATATTTAGAGATGTTCAAGTATTTGTTAAAAGTGGGAGTTGGGCATGCTAAAAATGGGTATACTAAAACAGATTTTTACTCAATTGATTTACAGTGAGCATTGGTGTAACATTTACCATTCCCATAAGGGGTACTGACAGTTGCTTACATCCTTGAAAGTATCATTATTTAGATGAAACCTATATTAGAAATGATACTCATGTATTTGTACCTTATTTCATGATGATTGGGGAGGGAAGCAACATGGCCGTTTTGGCAGCAATTTGATACACTGCACTGCTCTGGCTTGTCTGCAAAACCCATTCCATTGGTTCCTCGAGCAATGCAGTGTGCAAGGTTTATGCCTCACAACCAATCAGAGGCCTTGACACAACATGGGTTTGGTTCCTTTTGGTTGAGAATTGATGAGACTGTTGTGGATTACGAACTACTAAAGCCAAACTAGATGTTCTTCTTCGCAATGGAGGTAAATTAGATGTATATGATACTGTCAGTAAAATGGTATGTCCAACTTTTGAGTCTCTCAGGTGATATTGATAAAAAAAGGGCTGTATCGGCCCAGTCCGCTATCGGAAAACGTGGGATCCACTGATCAGTGAATGAATGTCTATAAAGATGAAGCGTTGCTAGGCAAGCCGTACCCCGGATAATCGGACTCCTAGAATTAGTGCAGACCTCTTTAGATTTATATTGAGATATCTGTAAAGCCTTTTAAGCCTAACAACGTGTATTGAATATTATATGGGAGTTTTTTTTCGCTTTGGGAGTAATATATGCGTACACCCGCTAATTTAGCCTTTATAGGGCAATAGTTCAAGATGCACACTTAGCTCTTGTTTTGATGTTAATTGATTAGATTTGAAAATATCATTTTCATTTAGTATCATAAATCTCTTTTTTTTCATAGATGAAACCGTATTCTTGTAAAATAGCCTACTGTGGATATTTTAACTTTTGGGGCCCCTTTACAACTTGTTGACACGGTTGCCAACGAATGTTCTATGCCCTGACACAACATAAACAATGCGCTGTCACTCCCAGACGGACAGCGCACTGATTGGTCGAAAGGGATCACGTGGTATTTTGCTACAAAAGGTGTGACAGTTTAAACTGTCACCCACTTCGCGGTTGCTGCGAACTAGAACGGTCCCCAGATCTAGCCACGTCCCAATTTGATTAGTATCATAAATCAGTATCATAAATCAATGTCCATGCAGCGTAACGGGGAAATATATAGACTGCTCAAGTCTACCTCAAATAACCGCCATATTTGACAGTGCTTAGGCCTTATATAATTTAGAACCAAACATGATTTGACTTTATCAAATGTGCAGTCATCCTAAATGTCGATTCATAGTCCTATCTTGTTATTAATTATTTAGGTGGGTAATAAATACAATAACGACAGGTTTTGTGTGCGAGCCTGTTTCACTGGGTGCTGATCGTTGTCTGTCATTAAGTTAATCTCACTGTGATATGATTCTAAATACCGTGCCGTGCCACATTTGTTTATTTCAGATCCAAGAAGGGAGATGGCGAGGGACGTTCACGCAAGCCAAGAGCGCCACGGAAACCAAAGGAGGGCAAGAAGGGTAAGAAGAAGAACGTGAAGGAACAGGACGAGGACGGCATGACAGCCAAACAGCGGCGTAAGATCGTCTCCAAGGCAACCATCTCCTCCTCTGATGACTCCGATTCGGACACGGAGAAACTGAAGATTGCCGATGAAGGGTGAGTGTTGGCTACCTGTGTGTCTCATGTACTTCAGCATACTGAAAACCCCGCCCCATGTGTCTCATGTACTTCAGCATACTGAAAACCCCGCCCCATGTGTCTCATTTACTTCAGCATACTGAAAACCCCGCCCCATGTGTCTCATGTACTTCAACATATTGATAACCCCGCCCCATGTGTCTCATGTACTTCAGCATACTGAAAACCCCGCCCCATGTGTCTCATGTACTTCAGCATACTGAAAACCCCGCCCCATGTGTCTCATTTACTTCAGCATACTGAAAACCCCGCCCCATGTGTCTCATTTACTTCAGCATACTGAAAACCCCGCCCCATGTGTCTCATGTACTTCAGCATACTGAAAACCCCGCCCCATGTGTCTCATGTACTTCAGCATACTGAAAACCCCGCCCCATGTGTCTCATGTACTTCAGCATACTGAAAACCCCGCCCCATGTGTCTCATGTACTTCAACATATTGATAACCCCGCCCCATGTGTCTCATGTACTTCAGCATACTGAAAACCCCGCCCCATGTGTCTCATTTACTTCAGCATTCCATTCCGATCAATTCAAAAAGAAAAACTACCCTAATGCGCAATGCCTCTATAACGTGAAGTTAAAATAAACATCTAATGGAGGGGAAAATTCAAGGGGGTTTTACTGTGAATGATAGATAATCCTGATTGAAGGATAGATAACAGTCTGAGAGGGGTTTAAGTCTTGTCTTACCATTATCATGGGATTGTAAGAACTGGTGGCAACAGTTGTCCTCCGATTGCAATTGAGCTATCTTACAAGTTCCTGGCAGATGATGGTGGAACTAGCAATCACCCTATGCATGTTATGTATTTATCCTACCCCTAGTAAAAAACAACATAGGCTTAGCATTGGCTGACTGTATTCGGGCAAGCGTGCAGTAAAGTGTTATTTATTGCACGAGGGCTAAAAATTAATTTTTGGAGACAGGGTAGGATAAAACCTAAACTATGTGTGTGGGACGTCCAATCTCGCCAAGCGACTGTTGGTATGTGACTAGACCGTAGAGCGCCGTTCGCGGGCTCCGTGTATAATTTATTCGATCTCGTACAAAGCGCGGCACCTATTGGGTTACCCTGGTCAGCAGGTGGTCTCCCCTAGTTCCCATTGGGCAGGATTACGGACAAAGGGTGGTTTGTATTTGTCCTGTCCATACAGAGAGTGGATTCTGGCCATGTTTGGGTGTCAGGCCGCTTCTGGTGGGGACATCTGGTGTGTAGTTGGGGCATTCCAGCTTCACTCATGTCATCTAGTGTGTGTGTGTGGGAGTTATAGGTGCATGTAGTCAGATCCCTATGCTGGAATCTGTCATACCAACAGTTTCAATAGTGTTCTATCTCTTCAGGCTATTTTGGCTGATTGTTAGGTCATAGTGAATTGTTTTAATTAATGTATGACCTATGGCTTGTTTATTGGGTGGTTTTGTGCCTCCCAGTGATGGTGTAATGGTGTGTCTAGTCACATTTGGTCTCTTATGTGCGTTTTGGTTGATGGGGTATGGATCATAGTTTTGTTAAAACTTTTTCCCGACTAGCCTCATTCCCAGGGGTGGGTGTGGGCGTGTTAGATTCGTAGAAAAAAATTTTGACGTGGCATTCAGTGGTCCATCAACCGTACCTGCTATCCATGGTATTGAGGCCCATAGGCGCCTGAGTTTTTAACCGGTGTATCCAGTTATATTCAACCTTCAATCTGAGGTTTTTGGCTGCCTGACTGTCCGGATGGCAGTGGATGAAGTCTATGATTTTAAACTCAATGTCGTCCACGCCTTGATGTCCCTTTTTACAGAAGTGTTTGGGGACGTCACTTATTTTTCTCCCGGTAACTACAGATCGCATGTGTTCTCTCATGCGTTCTTTTATTTTCCTCTTTGTCTGTCCCACGTACTGGGTTTGGCAAAGTTTTCTACGAATCTAACACGCCCACACCCACCCCCGGGAATGAGGCTAGTCGGGAAAAAGTTTTAACAAAAACTAAACTATACTCGAGTTAGCAGTGTTAGTGTTTATCGCACTACGATCAGACCTGTTCCTCACTACGTTCGGCTACCCCCTCGCTCAGTAATACACGACCTGCCTGTCGTGCAATAAACAATATCACTACTAACTCTCGTTCAGTTTCTACTAAGTGATTTTCAACACTTTCCCATGCTGTACTGCCCTGCAGTTTGCAGACGTTTGGTAAACAGTGCTTGACGTTTACGTCTTTTTGTATTTCAGTGAATCTGGTGAAGAAGGGGGAGCTCCCAAACGACGACGGATCCTGTCCTCAGGAAGTGAGAGTGACGGCGGAGGATCCAAAAAAGGGTCTGGATCAGACAGGTCACGGTCACGTTCAAGGTCGAGGTCAGGGTCACGCTCTGGTTCTGGCTCAAGGTCACGGTCCAGGTCTGGCAGTCGGCGGTCTAGATCGGGCTCTCGTTCACGCTCCAGGTCAGGGTCAAGGTCAGGCTCTGGAAGTAGGTCAAGGTCCAGGAGCCGCTCAAGGTCAGGTAGCCGCTCACGGTCAGGGAGTAGGTCAAGGTCAAAGAGCCGTTCTAGGAGTGGAAGCCGCTCAAGGTCACCCTCCCGGAGCCGTTCTAGGTCACGGTCACGCTCAAGAAGTCGATCAAGGTCACGTTCAAGAAGTGGGTCCCCCAAGGGCTCGGTGTCGGGGTCAGGGCGGGGGTCGGGGCAGGAGAGTGATTAGCGCCATCATCTGTCACCTCCAGCATGCCTTCACCAAGATGATCTCTCGGTGTTCACTTCCCTCAACAGCTGTGTAATACTGTCCTACATTGTAGAAGGTGCCTCTAGCGCCCAGCAGATCTTACCTCCAACTTACAGTGACATGACGCTCAGCTGTTTGCAGTACACATGTATCTCTGGAGATAAAAACGTGGGCTGACAGATTTCCACTCTTTCAAGGAAATCCACCGTTTTCATTTTAAGTAAGCATTTTTCTTGTATAAAACAAATATTATCCAAATTGAGCCTCATTCGCGACGATAACAGTGGTTTGAACCTCCCCACACAGCCGCAGCCCGACTCCATGGCCGCGTTGACGTGGTGTCCGTGTTTCTCTGAGACAGACCTGGTGTGATGTTAAATGGGGCTCGCGATCCTAGCATCCCACCAACCAGGGGCGAGGGGAAAACAGACTGAGGACATGTTTTATCCTAACCCGAAAAAGAGGTAAATCAATAATTAAAAACGACCAGTGAATATAAAATTGTTGAAATAAACCAATGTATTGAAAACCCAAGCCTCGTCTCCTGAAGTTTATGTGTGAGAAATCATGATGATGGTTGTTAGTATAGGGCAGAGAGAAATCGTTTGTTCATAGTCTACGAAATTCAGCCTGAAGCCTGTCCACTTTGCCTCCCGTTGCATATAGTAACTAAGGCCTGATTTAATAGACGAGCTGATATAGTGACCAGAAAAGAGAATTTGTATCTACTTAATGAAGAAGACAAATGACTATACACAGATATGTGTTGATGACACATACTAAATAATAAACCTGTAAGACCACACGAAAACAGTTCAACGATCAGTGTGACGTGATTCTACCCGCCAGACGGTGGATCCCGGTGCTGCGGGGACAGTCACCTTACCAAGTACACCCAGGGTGATGATGAATAACATCGACTTTATCTAACTAACAAAATGTTAGATACATAAAAATACATGTATCCTTAGAATGATATCGAAACTTGATACTGATAATATATGTTTGAGCTGTCATATTGCATTTCTTTTGATACCAATCTAGAGGCTCTTTTGTTTCGGTGATTCGGGCGCGTGCCGAGTGCCTCCCGCGCCCGTCTCCCGGTCGAGTGGCGGTGGGTGCGGTGACCCAGCTATAGTGTCTGCCCACCCGCTCCGTCTCGTCTGTAGCGGTTGAACTTGCTCCATTAAGGCAGGGACGGTGATAATGCACTTGAGAAATGTGTTAAGGTTCATTCTAAGTCGATCTTTTATTTTATTTTGCAAGTTTTACAAAGATATATGAGAGAATTCTGAAGTAGGGCAGAACTCCCATACGGGGTCTGGCGTTTGTTTGTCCCCAAGAACGCACGTGGTGGAGGGGAATCCAATAAATGACGTCACCACTAATGTGGTCTATGAACCTGGCATAAGTCCTAATGTCTAGACGAGGCGGTCTCCATAGTATCGTCACCACAAGTGTCACCTGTCTTTGATTTCCTCTCAGGTCGGTTTCTACTGGCCTTGGCTACTGTTACTATCTGTTGTGAATAGTAAACTAAATGAGTGACTTCAAGGCTTCGTCCCATTACAAGCTTTATTGCAGATGGTGTTACAATGCGCTCTCTGACCGGACTGACTCGAGTACGTCGAGATCAGGATTATATGCTCCGTTTCAGCCACGTGGGGGCAACCCGTATTGATCATAACCAAGGGGGATTACCTCACGCGGCGTGACACGCAGCCAGCTTGATCCGTAAGGCCAAGGGATATAATCTGCATGTTTAACATACCGATATTTTGGATCGTGACACTATCCCCGGGCGAAACGGAAAACTCACTCCGATGAGTTATTGAAAAAATGTAAGTTATGATGACATAATTTGTAGTTACAGAATAAATGCGATTACAAACTAGTGTGCTCTGGTAGAGAGAGTAAGATGCTTGGCTGGCGCAAAGAGGTGATACAATTATTCATTAAATCTTGATGCGGTCTTGATAATTTAGAAAATAAGGTGTCGTGGAGGTAGACTACGGCACATTGCGTGGCATTACATAATGTTACGTAACCATCCCCAGGATGACTGAGGAACCACTCTGATGGTTCTGTTGATAATGATGTTAAGTATAGTAGCAAGTAACGGGAATTGATACAAGTAAGGCTTAACATAAAGAGACAAATAGTTATATAGCATGTCTGAACGACATCTGACAATGAAGTGCTCATGCTTGATGTTAAAGTTCTGGGCATTGTCACAATGTTGTTGTTCACAGTTTGGCGATGCTTGTACGCGGCTCGGTCTGCGGTGGGCGCACCAGCGGCACAGACCGGGTTCTCCCAGCTGGGAGCTGGTAGCCGCGAAGGTGTTGTTGTCGCGTGTGAGCGTAGGTGTTGACGCTCGGTGTCAGTTGGTTTCGCTCAGCTCCGACGTGTCGCTGCAGGGGTGAGAATAATCGGGTGTGAGCAAACAAAGTGCATGCGGGTTTTGACCAAACTGAGCACATGCGGGTGTGACAGCGTGCCTGTGGCAGCGTCATGACACAAACAATGGGAGACAAGTTAATCTGGACTGGGCTGGGGGGGTATATAAGCGGCAGTCTGACAGTTCATGATACGTAACAACGATATGCATCAACAGAGGACGGGTGAATGTTGTGGTGCGTTATGAGTGAATGCGATGTTTGTTGTGATGTGAGCGTATTGACTTATCCTGACTCAAGGATTGAGCTGCTTCAGCTCCTCGTCCATTGATGATCCTGGTGCGATTATGTAGGACGCCAGGCCGGCTAGGGCGACACGGTGGTGATTTTTGTCGCCCCAGGGGATCTGGCTCGTGTCCGATCCTTGCACGTCTGTGACCGTGACAGCTGCGACGACGAGTCCTCTTGTAGCGCGGAACACAGTCCATCGAGCTGACAGTGGGACCGGAATGTCTGAAGGTAGGTGGATCTCATGGGACTGACCCTGGACCGTGATGGTGATGGGGCCAGACCACTGGACGGAGAGCGTTCTCCATAGGCAAGGAGAGAGTGTTGTGGAGCGTATGGAGGGAGCGTTGGTCAGGGTAAAGATATTTGTCTCCATTGGTATGGGTAGGATGGGTAGGGTGCAGCATCGAGAGCGGAAAAATAGCTTAAGTTGGACAGTGGGGGACTGCTTGTGGTGCGTTTTGAATGATTTCAAGCGGCGCCACAAGGCGGGCAGGAGTCAGGAGAGGATCATTCCGAGAATAACTATAAGAATGATACGGATGAGTTAAGGTAGGTGGGCGGGGCTCTGGTCGTTGGGCCGGCGTACGGTGGCCGGGCGGTCTTAGATTCAACCTGTTCCTCTTTTACGTCGAGTTTGGACATTCTGTCCATCCAGGCGTCAAGATCCAGAGCGGCGGAGGATAGGGTGGGAATTGTTAGGAGAGAAGAAAGTGCGGAGAGTTTACACAATGTGTACATAGAGAGGAGAAGGGCTATCGCGCTTAAGATGGTAGAAGAAGCTGCGAAAAGCAGGTGTGAAGTGGCGGGACGTAGGAGTTCCGAGATGGAGTGCAGTGTATAGCTAGAGTTGTCTGTGGAGGTGAGAGCTTGAGTGAGTGCCTTAAGGTCTGAAAGGCTTTTATACAGGGAATCAAAGCGAGATGTTGCGTCTGATTGTGCTCTGTTAATTAGAGGTAAATGAACGTTCGGGGGAAAGGTGAGAAGTGAGTCGCCTTTGAAGGACGGCGGTGGCGGTCGGAAGGAAGAAATTACGGGTAAATTAAGGGTGTGTAAGAAGATTTGGGTGGTGGGTTGGGATTCACAAGAGGCGGAGGGTGAAACAAGTAATCAATTGTTAATGGATAGAGTGCATCCGCAGGGTACCTTTACGATTGCGTCAGAGGGGCTGCTTACGGATGTTCGCACTAGGGTGTTAGAATTGTTACAAGTGAGGGCGGCATGCGTCTGTGGTGTTGTAACAAGGAAGGTATCAGGAGATAAAGGGTGGATAGAGGGTGGCGGTGCGTCAAGCAGTTTAACACTGTAAGTGCAAAGGCTTGAGACGCGACGCGGGTTATTGAGGAAGAGCACTAGTGTGCAGGTTGGTTTTGAAATGTGAGATATGGGAAGGGGGAGTGGACAGTTGTAGATTGTGCAAGATATGCACATAGATAAGTCTAAATCGCTTAACTCCACAAATGTCATATCTGCAGAGTTCATTGCGAGATAGGGAGGAATGTTGTTGAGATGTGTGAAACCGGAGCGGTGTCGAAAGGTATAGGGTGAGAAACTAATTTATAAATGGAGTAGCTGCTTGGGACTTCGAATTCTATAGTGATGAGGTCTTCTATTAGGCTAAAGGATTCGATAGGTTGGGAGTATTAAAAGGATTGTGGTAAGGTGAGAATGGAAAAGTCCGAATTTTTGTTGAAGAGGTCTAAAGCTAGCTGATCGAGCGATTCTACTAGTAGTGTGGGAGAAACTAGAGATCGGGGAAGTTGCGATGACTGTAATTCTGAAAGGTCGATTGCGAGTTGTTTTAGTGTGGTAGGTAGTCTGGAGAGTAGAGTGAGCTGTGTGTGAGCTGTAGTAAAAAGGGAAGTCGCTTCTTTCGTTGCGTGAGTGCTGAGATGGAGGTTAGAAAGAAGAATGTGAAAATCATCATCGATAGATGCAATTGTGGAGGAGAGGTTTTTCAGAAGGAGGAGACTGCGGACTGGTGTGAAGCCTCTTTGACGAGCTGCGCAGTGAGATGCGACAGCTTGAGGAGCACGCAGTCGCGTTGTCTCTCATTCCTCACGCCAGATGATAGATAGAGCTCTACTGATTGTAGATGCTCGTTTGCGCGGTCCACGTATTGCACAAGGGCTAAAAATTAATTTTTGGAGACAGGGTAGGATAAAAACTAAACTATACTCGAGTTAGCAGTGTTAGTGTTTATCGCACTACGATCAGACCTTTATCTCACCCCTGGAATAAATGTCCATAGGCTTAACATTGGGATCTCGTTCTCCACGCCCCTTCAAGTATTGCAGTCCGTTCTCCATGGTCTATATCCTATTTGTTGCCCATTCTTTTAGTGTGTACAGGGGTGAGATAAATACAGAAAGCAACTCGTTTTGGTCAAAGAAGTCATTCTCCAACTCATTTGAATATACTTGATATTCACTTGGCTGTCTCCTCGTTTATATCACTCCGCATCAGAATCGTGGAGAACGACGACTTTGCCCAAAACTTGTTGGTTTCTTCTTTAGTTCCTCACTACGTTCAGCTACCCCCTCGCTCAGTAATACACGACCTGCCTGTCGTGCAATAAACAATATCACTACTAACTCTCGTTCAGTTTCTACTAAGTGATTTTCAACACTTTCCCATGCTGTACTGCCCTGCAGTTTGCAGACGTTTGGTAAACAGTGCTTGACGTTTACGTCTTTTTGTATTTCAGTGAATCTGGTGAAGAAGGGGGAGCTCGTTTGCGCGGTCCACGTCAGGCTGCCGGGCTGTGCCAATGAAGTCCGACAAAATGTCGCCTAAAGGTTGGATCAACGCGCGGCGAGTGCGTGAGTGGTTTGTTTCACGGTAGCTGTCAATCTCTTTGTGCAGGGTGAGAATTGTGTGGAAGAGGGTGGAAGAGGCATTATCAATATTCTTAGCATTAGTGGATAGGGTGGGATCAGTGGAAAGGTTTGTGGTAAGAATGGGTGATATAAGTAGGGGTGGTGAGGGTGAGCTAAGATGGGATATATCAATGGAAAGGACCAGGGAGGCTTGCCTGTGGCCTGTTAATAATGTTTTTTGGCAATTTGTGGAAGGTTATTCCGAATTTGGTCTTGAGACGACTGAGTCCAGTGCTGATGAGAAGTGTAGTACACTGAAAAGAGGGGAATGTGTTTGGTGTGGGTATAATGTAACTGAGATGTGATTGAAGTCGATAGTCGTTAGGTATAGGCTGCTTAGAAATATGATGAAGCAAAGACTGGTGTCTACAGTGTTAAACTGAGACACGCCTCGTTGGGCAGAATCAAAGCTATGGAATGGGCTTGTGACCAACCCTAATATCGCCGCTAAGGCCAGGAATGCCATGTCGTCAGTGCTGATAGTCTTTAGACTATGCGGTCTAGTCGGAGTACTGCGCTTTCGTGGAACGGGAATCAGAGTGGGAGCTAAGCACCTGACTAAGTAAGCCCGTTCACTCGGCGAGTTTCTGTGGCAGTGCGTGCCTTGATGACGCATGCTCACAGAGGGGGGTTCTGACGTAACGACCTGCGGGTCCTGACAGGATCCCGTAACTTTGGACGCCAATGGCAGTGAATCCTGGTTGATTAGGCCAGCTGGTCACGATATCGCCTACACATTGATCCGTTACGCAACGTGTGCGCACCTCATTATGAGGGTTTGCCTAAATCCCGAGGTTGAGTGGTGTTCATCCGTCACCTTACGCAATGTCAAGCTGTTCGACGCCATTGTTTGGCGCAAACACGTAACGGTAACCATGCGACCGGTCACAATCTCGTGTGTTTGTTCTGTGAATGCGGGGAGGCGTGTTGCGTGCCTTGTTACGTAAGATTTGATTGGTGAGTGGTGCGGCATGTGCTGTGTTGCGTAATGTGTTATGTTGGTGTCCTGTGTTGAGTTCTGTTGATTACGGTTGTCAGGGTGAGTCATGCGGGGGCGCTATGGCTTAAGGCCGAGGCCTAGGCCAGCAATGTTTCTGGGCTCAGCGCGCTCACAAATTCTGTAGCTATTGGATGGTGGGAGGGGGTCTGCCGGTTTTCAGGCGCTGAAGAAAGCGTTTATCGCGGGGTGGGGGACTTTTAATCTTTCTATGTGAATGGGTTTGGTTGTTGTTCTGCCATCTGATAATCTTCTCAGATGGCATGTGTTTCGTGTGGTGAATTTAGTAATGAGGTTATTGTGAATGTTTTCTGTAATTTCTTGGAGGTTCTTTTTACTAAAAGAGTAGGAATTTGGAGATAGGCGATGTCGCCTTCTTTGAAGTTGTGCAAAGATGCCGATTTGTCAAACCTGGCTTTCATTTTGGCGTGAGATTTTGCTAAAGTGGCCGTGCTTTTTGTCTCTTTTGGTTCATTGATAGCATAAGTGATCTAACGTTTGGAAAACTGGTTTTCATGAGAGTATGTTTTAGATTTTCAACTGGAAGTGGTGCTGTTTTTCCGAATACTGACACGATCCGATAGAGTGATCTAACGGAAAGTACCTTAAATGAAGAGAGACGACTGGATTCCTTCTGTAGCTTTATTGTATGTCTATATCAGCCGGCTGACCAGAGTGAACTAACCTCGTGTGCATTGCCTGCCCGCACCTCGCGTGGGAGGGGGGGCTGTTACCAGGGGCAACAGCCCTCCCCACGCTGACCAGCGGGCTGGAGCGAAGATATCATCATAGGCTCTTCACGACTTGTCCGGGTGGCTTGTGAAGCTGCCAGCGGCGATGGCTTGGGAGTCTGGACGTGTGGAGAGAGGTCGGCATCGTAGAGGTGTTGTTTGCCGTTTTTCGATGTTGGAGATTGAGGGAAAAGTGCGTGGTAGTCCCAAATGTCCACCAAGTGGGCTATCGTGAACGGATTTGATAACGTTTGAGGGACTACTATTTGAACGCTAGGTGGTGTGGAATTGCTTTTAAAGTTAGTGGCTTATACCTTGGAAAACGATGAACTGGTCATGCGTCAGAAGGATGTGCCTGCTTAGAGTTTGAAGAGTGTGTTTGGTTATTTAATCGTAGACTGCGCAACAGAAAGTGTCTTCAGATTGCGCTTCTTTGATCTGGGCGTGACTCTAGCGCGGGCTATGGGGGTGCGAAGGCAGGGTGCTTTCACATGTGCCGCGACTGGAGTGGGGGCTGGGGGGGGGGGGGGCGGGGGCGGTGCGTTGCGCGCGCCTTGCCTGGTGGCAACAGCTTACACGTGGAAGTTATTTTCCTTGCTGGGTTTGGGTTTCGGAATTCTTTTGTTATGACACTTAGTTTGCGGAGCATTCTTTAGAATTGGTTTTGTTGGCTGATCATGGTTGAAGGTGCGGGTGATACTTGTGCTGGAGAAGCGTACACGTTTTTCTGGCAATATCACCTTGTTTATGGGAATGGAGGGGGAAGGTTCTGAATTGGAGGGGGGGGTAAGGTATGCGACTGACGACGTCTGCGGGTATGTTTGCTTTACCGGCGAATTTGACCGTCATGTTAAATGACATAACTGTGTCAAGCCATCGTGCTCTACGCATGTTCAGAGTCGCTTCCTTACGGGAGAATAGGGTTATAAGTGCTGCGTATTCTGTGAAAAGCGTGAAGTTCGGGTCTTCCAGGTAGTGTTTGAACTTTTTGACGGCATTCTCTGTCCATCGTATGGTACCTGGTTTCCGTTGCCGTGAATGCTCGACCGTAAAATTCTATCGGTCGATAAAACCCTGCTGCATCTTCCTGTGTCAGGACACAGCCGCAGCCGGTTAGGTGAAGGGTTTATCGTAATTTGGGAACTTCAGCATTGCTTCTTCACAGATTGCTTTTCTGATGGTATCGAACACGAGCTGATGTGTAGGTCCATTTGAATTTGGTCGAGGATTTGGTTAAGTAAAGTTTTTGATGAAGCGTTTATAAAAGTTAGCGAGGCCATTAAATGCTCTAACCTGGGATACAGTTTTTGGTGCTGGGTAGGTGGCTATTGGGGCTACCTTCTCTGGTGAGGGTGATAGGCCATCCCTAGATATTCTGTATCAGAGAAAGTCTATTTTAGAAGCTCCAAATACGCATTTTTCGCTTCTAAGTTTGACGTTTCCTTTGATAAAGAGTTTCAATACTTCATCCAGGTCTTTGATGAGTAGACATAAGCTACGGCGCAGCGGAATTTGACGGTGCGCAGCAGCTGGTCTACACAATTTTGAAAGAATTTTGCCGAAATAGACAGACCCATCGGTAGAACTTTGAATCTCCAACGTTTACCAAAACTGGAGAACGTGGTGAGGTGCCTAGATGAGGCGTCTAGTGGTATTTGCTTGGCGTCTAAGGAGTTCGTCTAAGAACTTTTGTTTTTGCGGGGTGGTGCGGTATTGAGGTTTAGATACTGCTTCAGCTCGATGGTCGCTGTTGAGTCTGTCTTTAAACCGATCACGCTGTCTGTTGAGACAAACGCGTCCTTATTTTGTTCGAGACCAAGCATTGAGCCTCTAGGTAGCGTGACGTGTTTGTTGGAGGATTAAACAGAATCACAGGGACACGATTGCATGGTCCGGGCGCAACTAACGCGTGTTTAGTTAGCGCTCTGGGGTTCAGCATGTAGCTCTCAGTTGTGCCGACAGTGTGGCTCAAGCTGCGTTGATTTTGGCTGAGCAAATCGTTTCCGAGAGAGGAGGGAGGGTTAGTGTTGATAGTGATCTGATAGGGTGTTCTTTGGGGGCAGTGTTTTTACAGTAATTGATGGATGCTTCAGCTGAGCGTAGAAAGTCTATCCCCAGGATTAGAGGTCTGCTTAGCTGAGGTAGAACCCTGAAATGGAAGGTGTATGTGTGGTTTTGAATTTTGAAGCTGATTAAAGCTGCTTGCCGAATGTGATAGACTTTGTTGTCTGCCAGAATGACTCTGTCGTGTATTTTCGCTGTTGCTTTCATGTAACCTGCTATCGTACCTGCCAGTTATTAGAGAGAGAGTTGGGTATGATTTTGAAGGTGAGTCGGATATTGTGAGGTTGGTGCCGAAGTCGTTGGCGTTGATGGCGGGCGGTTGCCCGTGTGCACTTTTAGTGTCTTTGGCTATTTGATGTAAGCTATTGGAGTCCTTGACGTCATTGTTGTTGGTCATGTTCTGCGTTGTCGTGGGGCGGTTGATGGATGTAGGGTTCGTCGTTTGGACACTCTCAGGGCTTTTAGAGTGACCACGGCGGTCCTATTCTTCATCGTGCCAGCTCACGCCGGATGTGGCCGGGCGGCGATCACGCTGATTGTCACGGCTACTGCTGCGACTGTAGTCGCGCTGACTGTAGTCGCGGGATCGCAGTCTGGCTTGACGATCGTCTCTGTCACGGGAGGCGGGTCGTTGGTCGCGTTGACGATCTCTGGAGGGGGCCTTCTTGTCTCTTGAGGACTCCCTGTAGGAGCAATAGCGCTGTTGATCGCGGTCGCGCGACTGTTCGCGACTGCGTGGCGGGTACCGCTGCCTGGAGGAATCCCTGCCCCTCGAGTCGTGACGGCTTTGGTGGTTTTGTCGACTGCGTTGGTACGAGCGGTCTCTGCTAGCTGAGCGGTCCCGCTGGCTTGACTGTTGGCCGACATAGTTCAATGTGAGCTGTGTGAGCTCTGCTGAGATGTCAGTCGTCTTGCACCTCACAATTTCCTGCTGAATGCGTGCTGGATGTCTCCGTGAGTTGGCGCAGTCTTAGGTTTGTGCAGACGCACAATGCCAGCAAGAGAGGGTGACAATCCGTTTATTATCACGTCAAGCTTAGCGGTTTCGCACAGGGTGGAGGTGGTGAGAAGGAGAGCCATGTCGTCGATATATTTGGGCACTGGCTCGTCATCCTGTTGGCGTCTCTCCCTTTACGCCTCCTGCGCCGTCTCGCTGTCGTCTTCTGCGAAATATTCACAGAACTGGTGAAACACGGCGTCGGGGGTGGTGATTAAGCTGGTCCCGATCACGTTGGTAGAGTACAAATGTGCGGCCTTCCCACGCAGATAGCCGTACATAGCGCAGGCCCGGTCTGATGGCGAGGCATGTGCATATGCGTGATCAGAATAAAATCTGAAGTCGCGCACAAATGACTGCGCCGATCTGTACGCGGATGGGCCAGAGAACGGCTCTGGTGCTTTGTACATGGTGTGCGTTTGTCCACCATGAAAGGGTGCGGGCCGGGGGTGTGGTGACTCTATATGTGGAGCTGGAATGTTAGGAATGGTCTGACCCACAAACCTGGCATTTCGGAGGTCTGCCATCAGCTTGGCGTTCTCCGTAGACAGTCTCTCGATAAGTCTCTTTTGTTCCGCCATTTCGGAACAGAGGCTGTCCGTGTCTGCCATGTTTGCATCAGAGCTGACTGTCGGTTGGTCAGTCGTGGTTTCCGGCCGGGTCTCGTCCAGCAGAATCACGGTGTCGTCTCCGTGGAGCGGCGGCAGTTTCGGGTATATTACCTCAGTGGTGGTAGTTTCAGGCTGCCGGGATTCTGCTGCGAAGGTGTTGGTTGCCTCGGACGGCTTGGTATCGTCTTCGTTGGCGGCTGGCGGCTGTTGTGAAGACGTGCTTGGTTTTTCTTTTCTGACTGACCGTCGCAGGTTTGGCGTGTCCGACATGGGTGCTAAATGATCGTGTTTTAGCAACGTTTTGCGCGCCTGTGGGAGATGTTTGTACCGGAAGTCTTAGGAGTTCTCCACCAGTGTTTTGTAGGTGGGTATCTGTGTTTTCAGCGGGTTCACTTTGGTTCCCTATACACAGGCGGCTAAGATGATCCTACTCGAGGTAAGATAAAGAAAAACTGGGGGCCACCATAAATGTCGGGATGAGGCCCTGGGGATTATGGAACGGATTCTCCTGGCGAAATTCCAACAAAAAAAACTTTTGTGCACTAAGTTATTGGCGACTGAACAACTCTGCCTGCACATTTTGGGCGGCGGGTCGGTCGCTAGGCGACCTGCGACAGAACCATCTTTGCAAATTATTGGGAAAAATCCAGGACAAACTCAAACCGATCGGTGAGTGACCCTTAATTGAACTACTCGTTACAAAATCAACGAATCATGTCGATTTTTCCGTTTCTTATTGTGACTTATGTGTCGAGGTTGACGTTTTCGTCCCGCTCTCATGTTTTCGTCCCGCTCTGATCAGCAGCGGGACGAAACAATAGCTGTTGTGGTTACTCGATAGTGTTCAGAAGCATTTTTATCGATACTTGGGCAGTAATTTTTCCAAGCCCCACCTCGTAACTTTGAACTTTTGCTCACCGGAACATAGTTTCCCTCTATTACAACCAAGAAGGAATATTTCAATGTAATTTCCCATATATCAAGATCTTTAAGCTAATCTTACTGGGAAATTGATGGACATAGAATGGGAGTTTGCACAGTACATTCCTGATACCAATGTGGTCTATGCACCCATCACAGGATTAGACTTTCAAAGATATACAGCCTTACAGGCCATGGGATACCAGATAACAAGAAGTAATTGATCACAGTGTGCGGCTGTGAATAAAATTGTTGTTCGCCTTAACGAAGACAGAATCAACCCTACCCTAATAGACGGGGTGCATCGAAAGCGGTATATTCCCTTCTGAGCGACGGATTACATCCCACCGATCACCTGCTTCAACAATGGAGTTGAACATTAGTAGAACAGTCTGCGTCGTGGAAGAGCGATGTACCTCTGCAGGATCGGACATGAAAATTTACGGCGATTGGCGCTCCCTTTCCCATGACACTCCGTAAGGACCGGTCGGTGGACAATCACTTAAAGAACTTCAACTAAACTTCAGCTTTGCTCTGGGCTGGGAGGATAAGACCTCAAGGAAACAGATTCTACTGCAACAGGAATTTCTTACATGTACGACAGAATAATGCATAAAATTGGAGTAAATCCATTAAGTAAATGAGACATGATGTTTCGACGGTTTTTGAAGTTTCAACTTCAAGAACATAACGTGAATAGGCTACGTTAAAAGCCCTATTTCGTTGATCTAAAACGAATGTAGAATGAATAGTTTTGATACTATTTAATCGAAATTATATTAAACGGTAGTTAAGTTTTGTGTCCTATCCATTTTCAGATTCCTGACCTCAAGATTCTACAACAGAATAATGCTTTATATTAGATCGAATCCATCAAGTAAATGAGACACTCAGAAACATGTTGTGACGGTTTTTAAAGTTCTTACTTCAAGGAGACAGATTCTGCGGCCAACGTGAATATGCTACAATAACAGCCCTTTTTTCCTCGATTTAAAATGAAACTGCCGTACAATGTATAATTTTGATAGTGGGTCTGTGAAATGAAATTAAGCGGTAGCTAAAACACTGAGTTTCGTGTCATCACAATTTGTAGATTGCTAACTTCAAGGAAACAGATTCTACAGCGATAGCAATTTCTAACATGTACAACAGAATAATGTGCAATATTGGGGTAGAATGTCGGAATCGAATCCATTAGGTAAATGAGACGCTCATTGAAGTTTTAACTTCAAGGAGACAGATTCTGCACCCAACTTGAATATTCTATACTAAAAGTAAGTTGAATCTGTTGAAATTGAATCCATCAAGTAAATGAGACACAATGTGACGGTTTTGGGAGTTTTTAATTCAAGGTGACAGATTATATGCTACATTAAAAGCCCTTTTTCATCTATTTGAAATATAACTGCCCTAGAATGAACAGTTAGAATGATCAATGAAATCATATAATGGGTAGTTAAGTTACTGAGCTATGTGTCGAGACCATTCTCTGATTCGAAACTTAGCGATAGGAATTTCTTTCATGTACAACACTATAATGCGTATGATGGAGTTGAAGTGATGTAATTGAATCCATTCACCTTCAGATATATGTTACGACGGTTTTTGGAGTTTCAACTTAAAGAACATAGATTTTGTAGCCAACGTGAATATGCTACGTTAAAAGCCCTATTTCGTTGATATTTAATAACCCGACTGTAGAATGAACAGTTTTGATGCTAATACGATGAAATCAAATCAAACGGTAGTAAATATATTCGGCTACGTGTCGTTATCAATTTTAGGAAAGAGATTCTACAGCGATAGGAATTTCTTACATGTACAACAGAATAATGCACAATATTAGAGTTAGAGTGCCGGAATCGAAGCAATCAAGTAAATGAGACACTCAGATACATGTTGTGACGGTTTTGAACTTCGTAATGTTAAAGTGACAGATTCTGCATGCAACATGAAAATGCTACATTAAAAGTCATATTTCGTCGATTTCAGAAAAAAGGCTGTAGAATGAATAATTTTGATGCTAGATTAATGAAATCAGATTAACCAGTAGTTCATACACTGAGCTACATGTCATCACAATTTGTTAATTCCTTACCTCAAGGAAACAGATTCTACAACAGAATAATGCGCAAAATTGGAGTAGAGTGCCAGAATCGAAACCATTAGGTAAATAGGACACTCAGATACATGTTGTGACAATTTTTGAAATTTTATCTTCAAGGTGACAGATTTTACAGCCAACGTGAATATGCTACATTAAAAGCCCTTTTTCATCTATTTGAAATATAACTGCCGGAGAATGAACAGTTTTGGTGTTAGATTAATGAAATCAGATAGTGGGTAGTATTACTCAGAAACTGAGCTTAGTGTCGTGGCCATTCTTAGGAAACAGATTTTACAGCGACAGGAATTTCTTACATGTACAACTGAATAATGCACAATATTGGAGTTCTTCAGATACATGTTACGACGGTTTTTGAAGTTTCAACTTCAAGAACATAGATTTGGTAGCCAACGTGAATATGCTACGTTAAAAGCCCTATTTCGTTGATATTTAATAACCCGACTGTAGAATGAACAGTTTTGATGCTAATACGATGAAATCAAATCAAACGGTAGTAAATATATTCGGCTACGTGTCGTTATCAATTTTAGGAAAGAGATTCTACAGCGATAGGAATTTCTTACATGTACAACAGAATAATGCACAATATTAGAGTTAGAGTGCCGGAATCGAAGCAATCAAGTAAATGAGACACTCAGATACATGTTGTGACGGTTTTGAACTTCGTAATGTTAAAGTGACAGATTCTGCATGCAACATGAAAATGCTTCATTAAAAGTCATATTTCGTCGATTTCAGAAAAAAGGCTGTAGAATGAATAATTTTGATGCTAGATTAATGAAATCAGATTAACCATTAGTACATCACAATTTGTTAATTCCTTACCTCAAGGAAACAGATTCTACAGCGATAGGAATTTCTTACATGTACAACAGAATAATGCGCGAAATTGGAGTAGAGTGCCGGAATCGAAACCATTAGGTAAATAGGACACTCAGATACATGTTGTGACAATTTTTGAAAGCCAAACGTGAATATGCTACATCAAAAGCCCTTTTTCATCTATTTGAAATATAACTGCCGGAGAATGAACAGTTTTGGTGTTAGATTAATGAAATCAGATAGTGGGTAGTATTACTCAGAAACTGAGCTTAGTGTCGTGGCCATTCTTAGGAAACAGATTCTACAGCGACAGGAATTTCTTACATGTACAACTGAATAATGCACAATATTGGAGTTAAAGTGCCGGAATTGAATCCATCAAGTAAATGAGACACTCAGATAAATGTTGTGACAGTTTTTGAAGTTCTTACTTCAAGGAGACAGATTCTGCCGCTAACGTGAATATGCTACATTAACAGCTCTTTTTTCCTCGATTTAAAATGAAACTGCCGTACAATGTATAATTTTGATAGTGGGTCTGTGAAATGAAATTAAGCGGTAGCTAAAACACTGAGTTTCGTGTCATCACAATTAGTAGATTGCTAACTTCAAGGAAACAGATTCTACAGCGATAGGAATTTCTTCCATGTACAACAGAATAATGTGCAATATTGGGGTAGAGTGTCGGAATCGGATCCATTAGGTAAATGAGACGCTCATTGAAGTTTAAACTTCAAGGAGACAGATTCTGCACCCAACTTGAATATTCTTTGCTAAAACGAAGTTGAATCTGTTGAAATTGAATCCATCAAGTAAATGAGACACAAAGATACATGTTGTGACGGTTTTGGGAGATTTTAATTCAAGGTGACAGATTATATGCTACATTAAAAGCCCTTTTTCATCTATTTGAAATATAACTGCCGTAGAATGAACAGTTAGAATGATCAATGAAATCATATAATGGGTAGTTAAGTTACTGAGCTATGTGTCGAGACAATTCTCTGATTCGAAACGGTTTTTGGAGTTTCAACTTAAAGAACATAGATTCTGTAGCCAACGTGAATATACTACGTTAAAAGCCCTATTTCGTAGAATGAACAGTTTTGATGCTAAAACGATGAAATCAAATCAAACGGTAGTAAATATATTCGGCTACGTGTCGTTATCATTTTTAAGAAACAGATTCTACAGCGATAGGAATTTCTTACATGTACAACAGAATAATGCGCGAAATTGGAGTAGAGTGCCGGAATCGAAACCATTAGGTAAATAGGACACTCAGATACATGTTGTGACAATTTTTGAAAGCCAAACGTGAATATGCTACATCAAAAGCCCTTTTTCATCTATTTGAAATATAACTGCCGGAGAATGAACAGTTTTGGTGTTAGATTAATGAAATCAGATAGTGGGTAGTATTACTCAGAAACTGAGCTTAGTGTCGTGGCCATTCTTAGGAAACAGATTCTACAGCGACAGGAATTTCTTACATGTACAACTGAATAATGCACAATATTGGAGTTAAAGTGCCGGAATTGAATCCATCAAGTAAATGAGACACTCAGATAAATGTTGTGACGGTTTTTGAAGTTCTTACTTCAAGGAGACAGATTCTGCCGCTAACGTGAATATGCTACATTAATAGCTCTTTTTTCCTCGATTTAAAATGAAACTGCCGTACAATGTATAATTTTGATAGTGGGTCTGTGAAATGAAATTAAGCGGTAGCTAAAACACTGAGTTTCGTGTCATCACAATTAGTAGATTGCTAACTTCAAGGAAACAGATTCTACAGCGATAGGAATTTCTTCCATGTACAACAGAATAATGTGCAATATTGGGGTAGAGTGTCGGAATCGGATCCATTAGGTAAATGAGACGCTCATTGAAGTTTAAACTTCAAGGAGACAGATTCTGCACCCAACTTGAATATTCTTTGCTAAAACGAAGTTGAATCTGTTGAAATTGAATCCATCAAGTAAATGAGACACAAAGATACATGTTGTGACGGTTTTGGGAGATTTTAATTCAAGGTGACAGATTATATGCTACATTAAAAGCCCTTTTTCATCTATTTGAAATATAACTGCCGTAGAATGAACAGTTAGAATGATCAATGAAATCATATAATGGGTAGTTAAGTTACTGAGCTATGTGTCGAGACAATTCTCTGATTCGAAACGGTTTTTGGAGTTTCAACTTAAAGAACATAGATTCTGTAGCCAACGTGAATATACTACGTTAAAAGCCCTATTTCGTTGATATTTAATAACCCGACTGTAGAATGAACAGTTTTGATGCTAAAACGATGAAATCAAATCAAACGGTAGTAAATATATTCGGCTACGTGTCGTTATAATTTTTAAGAAACAGATTCTACAGCGATAGGAATTTCTTACATGTACAACTGAATAATGCACAATATTGGAGTCAAAGTGCCGGAATTGAATCCATCAGGTAAATGAGACACTCAGATACATGTTGTGACGGTTTTTGAAGTTCTGCAGCCAACGTGAATATGCTACATTAAAAGCCCTTTTTCCTCAATTTAAAAAATAAAACTGCCATGAATGTACAATTTAGATGGTAGGTCTGTGAAATCAAATTGATCGGTACTTAGTACACTGAGCTATGTGTCATCACAATTTGTAGATTGCTTACTTCAAGGAAACAGATTCTACAGCGATAGGAATTTCTTACATGTACAGCTGAATACAATATTAGAGTTAGAGTGCTGGAATTGAAGCAATCAAGTAAATGAGACACTCAGATACATGTTGTGATGGTTTTGAACTTCGTAATGTTAAAGTGACAGATTCTGCAGGCAACATGAAAATGCTACATTAAAAGTCATATTTCGTCGATTTCAGTAAAAAAGGCTGAAGAATGAATAATTTTGATGCTAGATTAATGAAATCAGATTAACCAGTAGTTACACAATTTGTTAATTCCTTGCCTCAAGGAAACAGATTCTACAGCGATAGGAATTTCTTACATGTATATGCGCAAAATTGGAGTAGAGTGCCGGAATTGAATCCATTAGGTAAATGAGACACTCAGATACATGTTGTGACGGTTTTTGAAGTTCTAAATTCAAGGTGACAGATTTTATAGCCAACGTGAATATGCTACATTAAAAGCCCTTTTTCATCTATTTGAAATATAACTGCCGTAGAATGAACAGTTAGAATGATCAATGAAATCATATAATGGGTAGTAAAGTTACTGAGCTATGGGTCGAGACCATTCTCTGATTCGAAACTTGAAGGAATCAGATTCTACAGCGATAGGAATTTCTTTCATGTACAACATAGATTCTGTAGCTAACGTGAAAACGTTAAAAGCCCTATTTCGTTCATATTTAATAACCCGACTGTAGAATGAACAGTTTTGATGCTAAAAAGATACGATGAAATCAAATCAAACGGTAGTAAATATATTCGGCTACGTGTTGTTATCATTTTTAGGAAACAGATTCTACAGCGATAGGAATTTCTTACATGTACAGCTAAATAATGCACAATATTATAGTTAGAGTGCTGGAAATGAAGCAATCAAGTAAATGAGACACTCAGATACATGTTGTGATGGTTTTGAACTTCGTAATGTTAAAGTGACAGATTCTGCATGCAACATGAAAATGCTACATTAAAAGTCATATTTCGTCGATTTCAGAAAAAAGGCTGTAGAATGAATAATTTTGATGCTAGATTAATGAAATCAGATTAACCAGTAGTTCATACACTGAGCTACATGTCATCATAATTTGTTAATTCCTTGCCTCAAGGAAACAGATTCTACAGCGATAGGAATTTCTTACACGTACAACAGAATAATGCGCAATATTGGAGTAGAGTGCCGGAATCAAATCGATCAGGAAAATGAGACGCTCAGATACATGTTGTGACGATTTTTGAAGTTTTGACTTCAAGGTGACAGATTTTACAGCCAACGTGAATATGCTACATTAAAAGCCCTTTTTCATCTATTTGAAATATAATTGCCGTAGATTGAACAGTTTTGGTGTTAGATCAATGAAATCAAATAATGGGTAGTATTACCTCAGTAACTGTCGTGGCAATTCTCTGATTCGAAGCTTCAAGGAATCAGATTCTACAGCGATAGGAATTTCTTTCATGTACAACACTAAAATGCGTATGATAGAGTTGAAGTGACGTAATTGAATCCATTGAGTAAATGAGACCTTCAGATACATGTTACGACGGTTTTTGAAGTTTCAACTTCAAGAACATAGATTTTGTAGCCAATGTGAAAAGCCCTATTTCGTTGATATTTAATAACCCGACTGTAGAATGAACAGTTTTGATGCTAATACGATGAAATCAAATCAAACGGTAGTAAATATATTCGGCTACGTGTCGTTATCAATTTTAGGAAAGAGATTCTACAGCGATATGAATTTCTTACATGTACAACAGAATAATGCACAATATTAGAGTTAGAGTGCTGGAATTGAAGCAATCAAGTAAATGAGACACTCAGATACATGTTGTGATGGTTTTGAACTTCGTAATGTTAAAGTGACAGATTCTGCATGCAACATGAAAATGCTTCATTAAAAGTCATATTTCGTCGATTTCAGAAAAAAAGGCTGTAGAATGAATAATTTTGATGCTAGATTAATGAAATCAGATTAACCATTAGTACATCACAATTTGTTAATTCCTTACCTCAAGGAAACAGATTCTACAGCGATAGGAATTTCTTACATGTACAACAGAATAATGCGCAAAATTGGAGTAGAGTGCCGGAATCAAATCGATCAAGAAAATGAAACGCTCAGATACATGTTGTGACGATTTTCGAAGTTTTGACTTCAAGGTGACAGATTTTACAGCCAATGTGAATATGCTACATTAAAAGCCCTTTTTCATCTATTTGAAATATAACTGCGGTAGAATGAACAGTTTTGGTGTTAGATCAATGAAATCAAATAATGGGTGAATAAGTTACTGAGCTATATGTCGTGTCAATTCTCTGATTCGAAACTTCAAGGAATCAGATTCTATAGCGATAGGAATTTCTTTCATGTACAACACTATAATGGAGTTGAAGTGACGTAATTGAATCCGTTGAGTAAATGAGACCTTCAGATACATGTTACGACGGTTTTTGAAGTTTCAACTTCAAGAACATAGATTTTGTAGCTTACGTGAATATGCCACGTTAAAAGCCCTATTTCGTTGATCTTAAATGACCGACTGAAAAATAAACAGTTTTGATGCTAAAAGGATGAAATCATATCAAACGGTAGTAAATATATTTGGCTACGTGTCGCTATCATTTTTAGGAAACAGATTCTACAGCGATAGGAATTTCTTACATGTACAACAGAATAATGCACAATATTAGAGTTAGAGTGCCGGAATCGAAGCAATCAAGTAAATGAGACACTCAGATACATGTTGTGATGGTTTTGAACTTCGTAATGTTAGAGTGACAGATGCTACATTAAAAGTCATATTTCGTCGATTTCAGAAAAAAGGCTGTAGAATGAATAATTTTGATGCTAGGATAATGAAATCAGATTAACCAGTAGTTCATACACTGAGCTACATGTCATCACAATTTGTTAATTCCTTACCTCAAGGAAACAGATTCTACAACAGAATAATGCGCAAAATTAGAGTAGAGTGCCAGAATCGAAACCATTAGGTAAATAGGACACTCAGATACATGTTGTGACAATTTTTGAAATTTTATCTTCAAGGTGACAGATTTTACAGCCAACGTGAATATGCTACATTAAAGCAATCAAGTAAATGAGACACTCAGATACATGTTGTGATGGTTTTGAACTTCGTAATGTTAAAGTGACAGATTCTGCATGCAACATGAAAATGCTACATTAAAAGTCATATTTCGTCGATTTCAGAAAAAAGGCTCTAGAATGAATAATTTTGATGCTAGATTAATGAAATCAGATTAACCAGTAGTTCATACACTGAGCTACATGTCATCACAATTTGTTAATTCCTTACCTCAAGGAAACAGATTCTACAGCGATAGGAATTTCTTACATGTACAACAGAATAATGCGCAAAATTGGAGTAGAGTGCCGGAATCAAATCGATCAGGAAAATGAGACGCTCAGATACATGTTGTGACGATTTTTGAAGTTTTGACTTCAAGGTGACAGATTTTACAGCCAACGTGAATATGCTACATTAAAAGCCCTTTTTCATCTATTTGAAATATAACTGCGGTAGAATGAACAGTTTTGGTGTTAGATCAATGAAATCAAATAATGGGTAGTTACAAAGTGAATAAGTTACTGAGCTATATGTCGTGTCAATTCTCTGATTCGAAACTTCAAGGAATCAGATTCTACAGCGATAGGAATTTCTTTCATGTACAACACTATAATGCGTATGATGGAGTTGAAGTGACGTAATTGAATCCATTGAGTAAATGAGACCTTCAGATACATGTTACGACGGTTTTTGAAGTTTCAACTTCAAGAACATAGATTTTGTAGCCAACGTGACTATGCTACGTTAAAAGCCCTATTTCGTTGATATTTAATAACCCGACTGTAGAATGAACAGTTTTGATGCTAATACGATGAAATCAAATCAAACGGTAGTAAATATATTCGGCTACGTGTCGTTATCAATTTTAGGAAAGAGATTCTACAGCGATAGGAATTTCTTACATGTACAGCTAAATAATGCACAATATTATAGTTAGAGTGCTGGAAATGAAGCAATCAAGTAAATGAGACACTCAGATACATGTTGTGATGGTTTTGAACTTCGTAATGTTAAAGTGACAGATTCTGCATGCAACATGAAAATGCTACATTAAAAGTCATATTTCGTCGATTTCAGAAAAAAGGCTGTAGAATGAATAATTTTGATGCTAGATTAATGAAATCAGATTAACCAGTAGTTCATACACTGAGCTACATGTCATCATAATTTGTTAATTCCTTGCCTCAAGGAAACAGATTCTACAGCGATAGGAATTTCTTACACGTACAACAGAATAATGCGCAATATTGGAGTAGAGTGCCGGAATCAAATCGATCAGGAAAATGAGACGCTCAGATACATGTTGTGACGATTTTTGAAGTTTTGACTTCAAGGTGACAGATTTTACAGCCAACGTGAATATGCTACATTAAAAGCCCTTTTTCATCTATTTGAAATATAATTGCCGTAGATTGAACAGTTTTGGTGTTAGATCAATGAAATCAAATAATGGGTAGTATTACCTCAGTAACTGTCGTGGCAATTCTCTGATTCGAAGCTTCAAGGAATCAGATTCTACAGCGATAGGAATTTCTTTCATGTACAACACTAAAATGCGTATGATAGAGTTGAAGTGACGTAATTGAATCCATTGAGTAAATGAGACCTTCAGATACATGTTACGACGGTTTTTGAAGTTTCAACTTCAAGAACATAGATTTTGTAGCCAATGTGAAAAGCCCTATTTCGTTGATATTTAATAACCCGACTGTAGAATGAACAGTTTTGATGCTAATACGATGAAATCAAATCAAACGGTAGTAAATATATTCGGCTACGTGTCGTTATCAATTTTAGGAAAGAGATTCTACAGCGATATGAATTTCTTACATGTACAACAGAATAATGCACAATATTAGAGTTAGAGTGCTGGAATTGAAGCAATCAAGTAAATGAGACACTCAGATACATGTTGTGATGGTTTTGAACTTCGTAATGTTAAAGTGACAGATTCTGCATGCAACATGAAAATGCTTCATTAAAAGTCATATTTCGTCGATTTCAGAAAAAAAGGCTGTAGAATGAATAATTTTGATGCTAGATTAATGAAATCAGATTAACCATTAGTACATCACAATTTGTTAATTCCTTACCTCAAGGAAACAGATTCTACAGCGATAGGAATTTCTTACATGTACAACAGAATAATGCGCAAAATTGGAGTAGAGTGCCGGAATCAAATCGATCAAGAAAATGAAACGCTCAGATACATGTTGTGACGATTTTCGAAGTTTTGACTTCAAGGTGACAGATTTTACAGCCAATGTGAATATGCTACATTAAAAGCCCTTTTTCATCTATTTGAAATATAACTGCGGTAGAATGAACAGTTTTGGTGTTAGATCAATGAAATCAAATAATGGGTGAATAAGTTACTGAGCTATATGTCGTGTCAATTCTCTGATTCGAAACTTCAAGGAATCAGATTCTATAGCGATAGGAATTTCTTTCATGTACAACACTATAATGGAGTTGAAGTGACGTAATTGAATCCGTTGAGTAAATGAGACCTTCAGATACATGTTACGACGGTTTTTGAAGTTTCAACTTCAAGAACATAGATTTTGTAGCTTACGTGAATATGCCACGTTAAAAGCCCTATTTCGTTGATCTTAAATGACCGACTGAAAAATAAACAGTTTTGATGCTAAAAGGATGAAATCATATCAAACGGTAGTAAATATATTTGGCTACGTGTCGCTATCATTTTTAGGAAACAGATTCTACAGCGATAGGAATTTCTTACATGTACAACAGAATAATGCACAATATTAGAGTTAGAGTGCCGGAATCGAAGCAATCAAGTAAATGAGACACTCAGATACATGTTGTGATGGTTTTGAACTTCGTAATGTTAGAGTGACAGATGCTACATTAAAAGTCATATTTCGTCGATTTCAGAAAAAAGGCTGTAGAATGAATAATTTTGATGCTAGGATAATGAAATCAGATTAACCAGTAGTTCATACACTGAGCTACATGTCATCACAATTTGTTAATTCCTTACCTCAAGGAAACAGATTCTACAACAGAATAATGCGCAAAATTAGAGTAGAGTGCCAGAATCGAAACCATTAGGTAAATAGGACACTCAGATACATGTTGTGACAATTTTTGAAATTTTATCTTCAAGGTGACAGATTTTACAGCCAACGTGAATATGCTACATTAAAGCAATCAAGTAAATGAGACACTCAGATACATGTTGTGATGGTTTTGAACTTCGTAATGTTAAAGTGACAGATTCTGCATGCAACATGAAAATGCTACATTAAAAGTCATATTTCGTCGATTTCAGAAAAAAGGCTCTAGAATGAATAATTTTGATGCTAGATTAATGAAATCAGATTAACCAGTAGTTCATACACTGAGCTACATGTCATCACAATTTGTTAATTCCTTACCTCAAGGAAACAGATTCTACAGCGATAGGAATTTCTTACATGTACAACAGAATAATGCGCAAAATTGGAGTAGAGTGCCGGAATCAAATCGATCAGGAAAATGAGACGCTCAGATACATGTTGTGACGATTTTTGAAGTTTTGACTTCAAGGTGACAGATTTTACAGCCAACGTGAATATGCTACATTAAAAGCCCTTTTTCATCTATTTGAAATATAACTGCGGTAGAATGAACAGTTTTGGTGTTAGATCAATGAAATCAAATAATGGGTAGTTACAAAGTGAATAAGTTACTGAGCTATATGTCGTGTCAATTCTCTGATTCGAAACTTCAAGGAATCAGATTCTACAGCGATAGGAATTTCTTTCATGTACAACACTATAATGCGTATGATGGAGTTGAAGTGACGTAATTGAATCCATTGAGTAAATGAGACCTTCAGATACATGTTACGACGGTTTTTGAAGTTTCAACTTCAAGAACATAGATTTTGTAGCCAACGTGACTATGCTACGTTAAAAGCCCTATTTCGTTGATATTTAATAACCCGACTGTAGAATGAACAGTTTTGATGCTAATACGATGAAATCAAATCAAACGGTAGTAAATATATTCGGCTACGTGTCGTTATCAATTTTAGGAAAGAGATTCTACAGCGATAGGAATTTCTTACATGTACAGCTAAATAATGCACAATATTATAGTTAGAGTGCTGGAAATGAAGCAATCAAGTAAATGAGACACTCAGATACATGTTGTGATGGTTTTGAACTTCGTAATGTTAAAGTGACAGATTCTGCATGCAACATGAAAATGCTACATTAAAAGTCATATTTCGTCGATTTCAGAAAAAAGGCTGTAGAATGAATAATTTTGATGCTAGATTAATGAAATCAGATTAACCAGTAGTTCATACACTGAGCTACATGTCATCATAATTTGTTAATTCCTTGCCTCAAGGAAACAGATTCTACAGCGATAGGAATTTCTTACACGTACAACAGAATAATGCGCAATATTGGAGTAGAGTGCCGGAATCAAATCGATCAGGAAAATGAGACGCTCAGATACATGTTGTGACGATTTTTGAAGTTTTGACTTCAAGGTGACAGATTTTACAGCCAACGTGAATATGCTACATTAAAAGCCCTTTTTCATCTATTTGAAATATAATTGCCGTAGATTGAACAGTTTTGGTGTTAGATCAATGAAATCAAATAATGGGTAGTATTACCTCAGTAACTGTCGTGGCAATTCTCTGATTCGAAGCTTCAAGGAATCAGATTCTACAGCGATAGGAATTTCTTTCATGTACAACACTAAAATGCGTATGATAGAGTTGAAGTGACGTAATTGAATCCATTGAGTAAATGAGACCTTCAGATACATGTTACGACGGTTTTTGAAGTTTCAACTTCAAGAACATAGATTTTGTAGCCAATGTGAAAAGCCCTATTTCGTTGATATTTAATAACCCGACTGTAGAATGAACAGTTTTGATGCTAATACGATGAAATCAAATCAAACGGTAGTAAATATATTCGGCTACGTGTCGTTATCAATTTTAGGAAAGAGATTCTACAGCGATAGGAATTTCTTACATGTACAACAGAATAATGCACAATATTAGAGTTAGAGTGCTGGAATTGAAGCAATCAAGTAAATGAGACACTCAGATACATGTTGTGATGGTTTTGAACTTCGTAATGTTAAAGTGACAGATTCTGCATGCAACATGAAAATGCTTCATTAAAAGTCATATTTCGTCGATTTCAGAAAAAAAGGCTGTAGAATGAATAATTTTGATGCTAGATTAATGAAATCAGATTAACCATTAGTACATCACAATTTGTTAATTCCTTACCTCAAGGAAACAGATTCTACAGCGATAGGAATTTCTTACATGTACAACAGAATAATGCGCAAAATTGGAGTAGAGTGCCGGAATCAAATCGATCAAGAAAATGAAACGCTCAGATACATGTTGTGACGATTTTCGAAGTTTTGACTTCAAGGTGACAGATTTTACAGCCAATGTGAATATGCTACATTAAAAGCCCTTTTTCATCTATTTGAAATATAACTGCGGTAGAATGAACAGTTTTGGTGTTAGATCAATGAAATCAAATAATGGGTGAATAAGTTACTGAGCTATATGTCGTGTCAATTCTCTGATTCGAAACTTCAAGGAATCAGATTCTATAGCGATAGGAATTTCTTTCATGTACAACACTATAATGGAGTTGAAGTGACGTAATTGAATCCGTTGAGTAAATGAGACCTTCAGATACATGTTACGACGGTTTTTGAAGTTTCAACTTCAAGAACATAGATTTTGTAGCTTACGTGAATATGCCACGTTAAAAGCCCTATTTCGTTGATCTTAAATGACCGACTGAAAAATAAACAGTTTTGATGCTAAAAGGATGAAATCATATCAAACGGTAGTAAATATATTTGGCTACGTGTCGCTATCATTTTTAGGAAACAGATTCTACAGCGATAGGAATTTCTTACATGTACAACAGAATAATGCACAATATTAGAGTTAGAGTGCCGGAATCGAAGCAATCAAGTAAATGAGACACTCAGATACATGTTGTGATGGTTTTGAACTTCGTAATGTTAGAGTGACAGATGCTACATTAAAAGTCATATTTCGTCGATTTCAGAAAAAAGGCTGTAGAATGAATAATTTTGATGCTAGGATAATGAAATCAGATTAACCAGTAGTTCATACACTGAGCTACATGTCATCACAATTTGTTAATTCCTTACCTCAAGGAAACAGATTCTACAACAGAATAATGCGCAAAATTAGAGTAGAGTGCCAGAATCGAAACCATTAGGTAAATAGGACACTCAGATACATGTTGTGACAATTTTTGAAATTTTATCTTCAAGGTGACAGATTTTACAGCCAACGTGAATATGCTACATTAAAGCAATCAAGTAAATGAGACACTCAGATACATGTTGTGATGGTTTTGAACTTCGTAATGTTAAAGTGACAGATTCTGCATGCAACATGAAAATGCTACATTAAAAGTCATATTTCGTCGATTTCAGAAAAAAGGCTCTAGAATGAATAATTTTGATGCTAGATTAATGAAATCAGATTAACCAGTAGTTCATACACTGAGCTACATGTCATCACAATTTGTTAATTCCTTACCTCAAGGAAACAGATTCTACAGCGATAGGAATTTCTTACATGTACAACAGAATAATGCGCAAAATTGGAGTAGAGTGCCGGAATCAAATCGATCAGGAAAATGAGACGCTCAGATACATGTTGTGACGATTTTTGAAGTTTTGACTTCAAGGTGACAGATTTTACAGCCAACGTGAATATGCTACATTAAAAGCCCTTTTTCATCTATTTGAAATATAACTGCGGTAGAATGAACAGTTTTGGTGTTAGATCAATGAAATCAAATAATGGGTAGTTACAAAGTGAATAAGTTACTGAGCTATATGTCGTGTCAATTCTCTGATTCGAAACTTCAAGGAATCAGATTCTACAGCGATAGGAATTTCTTTCATGTACAACACTATAATGCGTATGATGGAGTTGAAGTGACGTAATTGAATCCATTGAGTAAATGAGACCTTCAGATACATGTTACGACGGTTTTTGAAGTTTCAACTTCAAGAACATAGATTTTGTAGCCAACGTGACTATGCTACGTTAAAAGCCCTATTTCGTTGATATTTAATAACCCGACTGTAGAATGAACAGTTTTGATGCTAATACGATGAAATCAAATCAAACGGTAGTAAATATATTCGGCTACGTGTCGTTATCAATTTTAGGAAAGAGATTCTACAGCGATAGGAATTTCTTACATGTACAGCTAAATAATGCACAATATTATAGTTAGAGTGCTGGAAATGAAGCAATCAAGTAAATGAGACACTCAGATACATGTTGTGATGGTTTTGAACTTCGTAATGTTAAAGTGACAGATTCTGCATGCAACATGAAAATGCTACATTAAAAGTCATATTTCGTCGATTTCAGAAAAAAGGCTGTAGAATGAATAATTTTGATGCTAGATTAATGAAATCAGATTAACCAGTAGTTCATACACTGAGCTACATGTCATCATAATTTGTTAATTCCTTGCCTCAAGGAAACAGATTCTACAGCGATAGGAATTTCTTACACGTACAACAGAATAATGCGCAATATTGGAGTAGAGTGCCGGAATCAAATCGATCAGGAAAATGAGACGCTCAGATACATGTTGTGACGATTTTTGAAGTTTTGACTTCAAGGTGACAGATTTTACAGCCAACGTGAATATGCTACATTAAAAGCCCTTTTTCATCTATTTGAAATATAATTGCCGTAGATTGAACAGTTTTGGTGTTAGATCAATGAAATCAAATAATGGGTAGTATTACCTCAGTAACTGTCGTGGCAATTCTCTGATTCGAAGCTTCAAGGAATCAGATTCTACAGCGATAGGAATTTCTTTCATGTACAACACTAAAATGCGTATGATAGAGTTGAAGTGACGTAATTGAATCCATTGAGTAAATGAGACCTTCAGATACATGTTACGACGGTTTTTGAAGTTTCAACTTCAAGAACATAGATTTTGTAGCCAATGTGAAAAGCCCTATTTCGTTGATATTTAATAACCCGACTGTAGAATGAACAGTTTTGATGCTAATACGATGAAATCAAATCAAACGGTAGTAAATATATTCGGCTACGTGTCGTTATCAATTTTAGGAAAGAGATTCTACAGCGATAGGAATTTCTTACATGTACAACAGAATAATGCACAATATTAGAGTTAGAGTGCTGGAATTGAAGCAATCAAGTAAATGAGACACTCAGATACATGTTGTGATGGTTTTGAACTTCGTAATGTTAAAGTGACAGATTCTGCATGCAACATGAAAATGCTTCATTAAAAGTCATATTTCGTCGATTTCAGAAAAAAAGGCTGTAGAATGAATAATTTTGATGCTAGATTAATGAAATCAGATTAACCATTAGTACATCACAATTTGTTAATTCCTTACCTCAAGGAAACAGATTCTACAGCGATAGGAATTTCTTACATGTACAACAGAATAATGCGCAAAATTGGAGTAGAGTGCCGGAATCAAATCGATCAAGAAAATGAAACGCTCAGATACATGTTGTGACGATTTTTGAAGTTTTGACTTCAAGGTGACAGATTTTACAGCCAATGTGAATATGCTACATTAAAAGCCCTTTTTCATCTATTTGAAATATAACTGCGGTAGAATGAACAGTTTTGGTGTTAGATCAATGAAATCAAATAATGGGTGAATAAGTTACTGAGCTATATGTCGTGTCAATTCTCTGATTCGAAACTTCAAGGAATCAGATTCTATAGCGATAGGAATTTCTTTCATGTACAACACTATAATGGAGTTGAAGTGACGTAATTGAATCCGTTGAGTAAATGAGACCTTCAGATACATGTTACGACGGTTTTTGAAGTTTCAACTTCAAGAACATAGATTTTGTAGCTTACGTGAAAAAGCCCTATTTCGTTGATCTTAAATGACCGACTGAAAAATAAACAGTTTTGATGCTAAAAGGATGAAATCATATCAAACGGTAGTAAATATATTTGGCTACGTGTCGCTATCATTTTTAGGAAACAGATTCTACAGCGATAGGAATTTCTTACATGTACAACAGAATAATGCACAATATTAGAGTTAGAGTGCCGGAATCGAAGCAATCAAGTAAATGAGACACTCAGATACATGTTGTGATGGTTTTGAACTTCGTAATGTTAGAGTGACAGATGCTACATTAAAAGTCATATTTCGTCGATTTCAGAAAAAAGGCTGTAGAATGAATAATTTTGATGCTAGGATAATGAAATCAGATTAACCAGTAGTTCATACACTGAGCTACATGTCATCACAATTTGTTAATTCCTTACCTCAAGGAAACAGATTCTACAACAGAATAATGCGCAAAATTAGAGTAGAGTGCCAGAATCGAAACCATTAGGTAAATAGGACACTCAGATACATGTTGTGACAATTTTTGAAATTTTATCTTCAAGGTGACAGATTTTACAGCCAACGTGAATATGCTACATTAAAGCAATCAAGTAAATGAGACACTCAGATACATGTTGTGATGGTTTTGAACTTCGTAATGTTAAAGTGACAGATTCTGCATGCAACATGAAAATGCTACATTAAAAGTCATATTTCGTCGATTTCAGAAAAAAGGCTCTAGAATGAATAATTTTGATGCTAGATTAATGAAATCAGATTAACCAGTAGTTCATACACTGAGCTACATGTCATCACAATTTGTTAATTCCTTACCTCAAGGAAACAGATTCTACAGCGATAGGAATTTCTTACATGTACAACAGAATAATGCGCAAAATTGGAGTAGAGTGCCGGAATCAAATCGATCAGGAAAATGAGACGCTCAGATACATGTTGTGACGATTTTTGAAGTTTTGACTTCAAGGTGACAGATTTTACAGCCAACGTGAATATGCTACATTAAAAGCCCTTTTTCATCTATTTGAAATATAACTGCGGTAGAATGAACAGTTTTGGTGTTAGATCAATGAAATCAAATAATGGGTAGTTACAAAGTGAATAAATTACTGAGCTATATGTCGTGTCAATTCTCTGATTCGAAACTTCAAGGAATCAGATTCTACAGCGATAGGAATTTCTTTCATGTACAACACTATAATGCGTATGATGGAGTTGAAGTGACGTAATTGAATCCATTGAGTAAATGAGACCTTCAGATACATGTTACGACGGTTTTTGAAGTTTCAACTTCAAGAACATAGATTTTGTAGCCAACGTGACTATGCTACGTTAAAAGCCCTATTTCGTTGATATTTAATAACCCGACTGTAGAATGAACAGTTTTGATGCTAATACGATGAAATCAAATCAAACGGTAGTAAATATATTCGGCTACGTGTCGTTATCAATTTTAGGAAAGAGATTCTACAGCGATAGGAATTTCTTACATGTACAGCTAAATAATGCACAATATTATAGTTAGAGTGCTGGAAATGAAGCAATCAAGTAAATGAGACACTCAGATACATGTTGTGATGGTTTTGAACTTCGTAATGTTAAAGTGACAGATTCTGCATGCAACATGAAAATGCTACATTAAAAGTCATATTTCGTCGATTTCAGAAAAAAGGCTGTAGAATGAATAATTTTGATGCTAGATTAATGAAATCAGATTAACCAGTAGTTCATACACTGAGCTACATGTCATCATAATTTGTTAATTCCTTGCCTCAAGGAAACAGATTCTACAGCGATAGGAATTTCTTACACGTACAACAGAATAATGCGCAATATTGGAGTAGAGTGCCGGAATCAAATCGATCAGGAAAATGAGACGCTCAGATACATGTTGTGACGATTTTTGAAGTTTTGACTTCAAGGTGACAGATTTTACAGCCAACGTGAATATGCTACATTAAAAGCCCTTTTTCATCTATTTGAAATATAATTGCCGTAGATTGAACAGTTTTGGTGTTAGATCAATGAAATCAAATAATGGGTAGTATTACCTCAGTAACTGTCGTGGCAATTCTCTGATTCGAAGCTTCAAGGAATCAGATTCTACAGCGATAGGAATTTCTTTCATGTACAACACTAAAATGCGTATGATAGAGTTGAAGTGACGTAATTGAATCCATTGAGTAAATGAGACCTTCAGATACATGTTACGACGGTTTTTGAAGTTTCAACTTCAAGAACATAGATTTTGTAGCCAATGTGAAAAGCCCTATTTCGTTGATATTTAATAACCCGACTGTAGAATGAACAGTTTTGATGCTAATACGATGAAATCTATTTCATCTATTTGAAATATAATTGCCGTAGATTGAACAGTTTTGGTGTTAGATCAATGAAATCAAATAATGGGTAGTATTACCTCAGTAACTGTCGTGGCAATTCTCTGATTCGAAGCTTCAAGGAATCAGATTCTACAGCGATAGGAATTTCTTTCATGTACAACACTAAAATGCGTATGATAGAGTTGAAGTGACGTAATTGAATCCATTGAGTAAATGAGACCTTCAGATACATGTTACGACGGTTTTTGAAGTTTCAACTTCAAGAACATAGATTTTGTAGCCAATGTGAAAAGCCCTATTTCGTTGATATTTAATAACCCGACTGTAGAATGAACAGTTTTGATGCTAATACGATGAAATCAAATCAAACGGTAGTAAATATATTCGGCTACGTGTCGTTATCAATTTTAGGAAAGAGATTCTACAGCGATATGAATTTCTTACATGTACAACAGAATAATGCACAATATTAGAGTTAGAGTGCTGGAATTGAAGCAATCAAGTAAATGAGACACTCAGATACATGTTGTGATGGTTTTGAACTTCGTAATGTTAAAGTGACAGATTCTGCATGCAACATGAAAATGCTTCATTAAAAGTCATATTTCGTCGATTTCAGAAAAAAAGGCTGTAGAATGAATAATTTTGATGCTAGATTAATGAAATCAGATTAACCATTAGTACATCACAATTTGTTAATTCCTTACCTCAAGGAAACAGATTCTACAGCGATAGGAATTTCTTACATGTACAACAGAATAATGCGCAAAATTGGAGTAGAGTGCCGGAATCAAATCGATCAAGAAAATGAAACGCTCAGATACATGTTGTGACGATTTTCGAAGTTTTGACTTCAAGGTGACAGATTTTACAGCCAATGTGAATATGCTACATTAAAAGCCCTTTTTCATCTATTTGAAATATAACTGCGGTAGAATGAACAGTTTTGGTGTTAGATCAATGAAATCAAATAATGGGTGAATAAGTTACTGAGCTATATGTCGTGTCAATTCTCTGATTCGAAACTTCAAGGAATCAGATTCTATAGCGATAGGAATTTCTTTCATGTACAACACTATAATGGAGTTGAAGTGACGTAATTGAATCCGTTGAGTAAATGAGACCTTCAGATACATGTTACGACGGTTTTTGAAGTTTCAACTTCAAGAACATAGATTTTGTAGCTTACGTGAATATGCCACGTTAAAAGCCCTATTTCGTTGATCTTAAATGACCGACTGAAAAATAAACAGTTTTGATGCTAAAAGGATGAAATCATATCAAACGGTAGTAAATATATTTGGCTACGTGTCGCTATCATTTTTAGGAAACAGATTCTACAGCGATAGGAATTTCTTACATGTACAACAGAATAATGCACAATATTAGAGTTAGAGTGCCGGAATCGAAGCAATCAAGTAAATGAGACACTCAGATACATGTTGTGATGGTTTTGAACTTCGTAATGTTAGAGTGACAGATGCTACATTAAAAGTCATATTTCGTCGATTTCAGAAAAAAGGCTGTAGAATGAATAATTTTGATGCTAGGATAATGAAATCAGATTAACCAGTAGTTCATACACTGAGCTACATGTCATCACAATTTGTTAATTCCTTACCTCAAGGAAACAGATTCTACAACAGAATAATGCGCAAAATTAGAGTAGAGTGCCAGAATCGAAACCATTAGGTAAATAGGACACTCAGATACATGTTGTGACAATTTTTGAAATTTTATCTTCAAGGTGACAGATTTTACAGCCAACGTGAATATGCTACATTAAAGCAATCAAGTAAATGAGACACTCAGATACATGTTGTGATGGTTTTGAACTTCGTAATGTTAAAGTGACAGATTCTGCATGCAACATGAAAATGCTACATTAAAAGTCATATTTCGTCGATTTCAGAAAAAAGGCTCTAGAATGAATAATTTTGATGCTAGATTAATGAAATCAGATTAACCAGTAGTTCATACACTGAGCTACATGTCATCACAATTTGTTAATTCCTTACCTCAAGGAAACAGATTCTACAGCGATAGGAATTTCTTACATGTACAACAGAATAATGCGCAAAATTGGAGTAGAGTGCCGGAATCAAATCGATCAGGAAAATGAGACGCTCAGATACATGTTGTGACGATTTTTGAAGTTTTGACTTCAAGGTGACAGATTTTACAGCCAACGTGAATATGCTACATTAAAAGCCCTTTTTCATCTATTTGAAATATAACTGCGGTAGAATGAACAGTTTTGGTGTTAGATCAATGAAATCAAATAATGGGTAGTTACAAAGTGAATAAGTTACTGAGCTATATGTCGTGTCAATTCTCTGATTCGAAACTTCAAGGAATCAGATTCTACAGCGATAGGAATTTCTTTCATGTACAACACTATAATGCGTATGATGGAGTTGAAGTGACGTAATTGAATCCATTGAGTAAATGAGACCTTCAGATACATGTTACGACGGTTTTTGAAGTTTCAACTTCAAGAACATAGATTTTGTAGCCAACGTGACTATGCTACGTTAAAAGCCCTATTTCGTTGATATTTAATAACCCGACTGTAGAATGAACAGTTTTGATGCTAATACGATGAAATCAAATCAAACGGTAGTAAATATATTCGGCTACGTGTCGTTATCAATTTTAGGAAAGAGATTCTACAGCGATAGGAATTTCTTACATGTACAGCTAAATAATGCACAATATTATAGTTAGAGTGCTGGAAATGAAGCAATCAAGTAAATGAGACACTCAGATACATGTTGTGATGGTTTTGAACTTCGTAATGTTAAAGTGACAGATTCTGCATGCAACATGAAAATGCTACATTAAAAGTCATATTTCGTCGATTTCAGAAAAAAGGCTGTAGAATGAATAATTTTGATGCTAGATTAATGAAATCAGATTAACCAGTAGTTCATACACTGAGCTACATGTCATCATAATTTGTTAATTCCTTGCCTCAAGGAAACAGATTCTACAGCGATAGGAATTTCTTACACGTACAACAGAATAATGCGCAATATTGGAGTAGAGTGCCGGAATCAAATCGATCAGGAAAATGAGACGCTCAGATACATGTTGTGACGATTTTTGAAGTTTTGACTTCAAGGTGACAGATTTTACAGCCAACGTGAATATGCTACATTAAAAGCCCTTTTTCATCTATTTGAAATATAATTGCCGTAGATTGAACAGTTTTGGTGTTAGATCAATGAAATCAAATAATGGGTAGTATTACCTCAGTAACTGTCGTGGCAATTCTCTGATTCGAAGCTTCAAGGAATCAGATTCTACAGCGATAGGAATTTCTTTCATGTACAACACTAAAATGCGTATGATAGAGTTGAAGTGACGTAATTGAATCCATTGAGTAAATGAGACCTTCAGATACATGTTACGACGGTTTTTGAAGTTTCAACTTCAAGAACATAGATTTTGTAGCCAATGTGAAAAGCCCTATTTCGTTGATATTTAATAACCCGACTGTAGAATGAACAGTTTTGATGCTAATACGATGAAATCAAATCAAACGGTAGTAAATATATTCGGCTACGTGTCGTTATCAATTTTAGGAAAGAGATTCTACAGCGATAGGAATTTCTTACATGTACAACAGAATAATGCACAATATTAGAGTTAGAGTGCTGGAATTGAAGCAATCAAGTAAATGAGACACTCAGATACATGTTGTGATGGTTTTGAACTTCGTAATGTTAAAGTGACAGATTCTGCATGCAACATGAAAATGCTTCATTAAAAGTCATATTTCGTCGATTTCAGAAAAAAAGGCTGTAGAATGAATAATTTTGATGCTAGATTAATGAAATCAGATTAACCATTAGTACATCACAATTTGTTAATTCCTTACCTCAAGGAAACAGATTCTACAGCGATAGGAATTTCTTACATGTACAACAGAATAATGCGCAAAATTGGAGTAGAGTGCCGGAATCAAATCGATCAAGAAAATGAAACGCTCAGATACATGTTGTGACGATTTTTGAAGTTTTGACTTCAAGGTGACAGATTTTACAGCCAATGTGAATATGCTACATTAAAAGCCCTTTTTCATCTATTTGAAATATAACTGCGGTAGAATGAACAGTTTTGGTGTTAGATCAATGAAATCAAATAATGGGTGAATAAGTTACTGAGCTATATGTCGTGTCAATTCTCTGATTCGAAACTTCAAGGAATCAGATTCTATAGCGATAGGAATTTCTTTCATGTACAACACTATAATGGAGTTGAAGTGACGTAATTGAATCCGTTGAGTAAATGAGACCTTCAGATACATGTTACGACGGTTTTTGAAGTTTCAACTTCAAGAACATAGATTTTGTAGCTTACGTGAAAAAGCCCTATTTCGTTGATCTTAAATGACCGACTGAAAAATAAACAGTTTTGATGCTAAAAGGATGAAATCATATCAAACGGTAGTAAATATATTTGGCTACGTGTCGCTATCATTTTTAGGAAACAGATTCTACAGCGATAGGAATTTCTTACATGTACAACAGAATAATGCACAATATTAGAGTTAGAGTGCCGGAATCGAAGCAATCAAGTAAATGAGACACTCAGATACATGTTGTGATGGTTTTGAACTTCGTAATGTTAGAGTGACAGATGCTACATTAAAAGTCATATTTCGTCGATTTCAGAAAAAAGGCTGTAGAATGAATAATTTTGATGCTAGGATAATGAAATCAGATTAACCAGTAGTTCATACACTGAGCTACATGTCATCACAATTTGTTAATTCCTTACCTCAAGGAAACAGATTCTACAACAGAATAATGCGCAAAATTAGAGTAGAGTGCCAGAATCGAAACCATTAGGTAAATAGGACACTCAGATACATGTTGTGACAATTTTTGAAATTTTATCTTCAAGGTGACAGATTTTACAGCCAACGTGAATATGCTACATTAAAGCAATCAAGTAAATGAGACACTCAGATACATGTTGTGATGGTTTTGAACTTCGTAATGTTAAAGTGACAGATTCTGCATGCAACATGAAAATGCTACATTAAAAGTCATATTTCGTCGATTTCAGAAAAAAGGCTCTAGAATGAATAATTTTGATGCTAGATTAATGAAATCAGATTAACCAGTAGTTCATACACTGAGCTACATGTCATCACAATTTGTTAATTCCTTACCTCAAGGAAACAGATTCTACAGCGATAGGAATTTCTTACATGTACAACAGAATAATGCGCAAAATTGGAGTAGAGTGCCGGAATCAAATCGATCAGGAAAATGAGACGCTCAGATACATGTTGTGACGATTTTTGAAGTTTTGACTTCAAGGTGACAGATTTTACAGCCAACGTGAATATGCTACATTAAAAGCCCTTTTTCATCTATTTGAAATATAACTGCGGTAGAATGAACAGTTTTGGTGTTAGATCAATGAAATCAAATAATGGGTAGTTACAAAGTGAATAAGTTACTGAGCTATATGTCGTGTCAATTCTCTGATTCGAAACTTCAAGGAATCAGATTCTACAGCGATAGGAATTTCTTTCATGTACAACACTATAATGCGTATGATGGAGTTGAAGTGACGTAATTGAATCCATTGAGTAAATGAGACCTTCAGATACATGTTACGACGGTTTTTGAAGTTTCAACTTCAAGAACATAGATTTTGTAGCCAACGTGACTATGCTACGTTAAAAGCCCTATTTCGTTGATATTTAATAACCCGACTGTAGAATGAACAGTTTTGATGCTAATACGATGAAATCAAATCAAACGGTAGTAAATATATTCGGCTACGTGTCGTTATCAATTTTAGGAAAGAGATTCTACAGCGATAGGAATTTCTTACATGTACAGCTAAATAATGCACAATATTATAGTTAGAGTGCTGGAAATGAAGCAATCAAGTAAATGAGACACTCAGATACATGTTGTGATGGTTTTGAACTTCGTAATGTTAAAGTGACAGATTCTGCATGCAACATGAAAATGCTACATTAAAAGTCATATTTCGTCGATTTCAGAAAAAAGGCTGTAGAATGAATAATTTTGATGCTAGATTAATGAAATCAGATTAACCAGTAGTTCATACACTGAGCTACATGTCATCATAATTTGTTAATTCCTTGCCTCAAGGAAACAGATTCTACAGCGATAGGAATTTCTTACACGTACAACAGAATAATGCGCAATATTGGAGTAGAGTGCCGGAATCAAATCGATCAGGAAAATGAGACGCTCAGATACATGTTGTGACGATTTTTGAAGTTTTGACTTCAAGGTGACAGATTTTACAGCCAACGTGAATATGCTACATTAAAAGCCCTTTTTCATCTATTTGAAATATAATTGCCGTAGATTGAACAGTTTTGGTGTTAGATCAATGAAATCAAATAATGGGTAGTATTACCTCAGTAACTGTCGTGGCAATTCTCTGATTCGAAGCTTCAAGGAATCAGATTCTACAGCGATAGGAATTTCTTTCATGTACAACACTAAAATGCGTATGATAGAGTTGAAGTGACGTAATTGAATCCATTGAGTAAATGAGACCTTCAGATACATGTTACGACGGTTTTTGAAGTTTCAACTTCAAGAACATAGATTTTGTAGCCAATGTGAAAAGCCCTATTTCGTTGATATTTAATAACCCGACTGTAGAATGAACAGTTTTGATGCTAATACGATGAAATCAAATCAAACGGTAGTAAATATATTCGGCTACGTGTCGTTATCAATTTTAGGAAAGAGATTCTACAGCGATAGGAATTTCTTACATGTACAACAGAATAATGCACAATATTAGAGTTAGAGTGCTGGAATTGAAGCAATCAAGTAAATGAGACACTCAGATACATGTTGTGATGGTTTTGAACTTCGTAATGTTAAAGTGACAGATTCTGCATGCAACATGAAAATGCTTCATTAAAAGTCATATTTCGTCGATTTCAGAAAAAAAGGCTGTAGAATGAATAATTTTGATGCTAGATTAATGAAATCAGATTAACCATTAGTACATCACAATTTGTTAATTCCTTACCTCAAGGAAACAGATTCTACAGCGATAGGAATTTCTTACATGTACAACAGAATAATGCGCAAAATTGGAGTAGAGTGCCGGAATCAAATCGATCAAGAAAATGAAACGCTCAGATACATGTTGTGACGATTTTTGAAGTTTTGACTTCAAGGTGACAGATTTTACAGCCAATGTGAATATGCTACATTAAAAGCCCTTTTTCATCTATTTGAAATATAACTGCGGTAGAATGAACAGTTTTGGTGTTAGATCAATGAAATCAAATAATGGGTGAATAAGTTACTGAGCTATATGTCGTGTCAATTCTCTGATTCGAAACTTCAAGGAATCAGATTCTATAGCGATAGGAATTTCTTTCATGTACAACACTATAATGGAGTTGAAGTGACGTAATTGAATCCGTTGAGTAAATGAGACCTTCAGATACATGTTACGACGGTTTTTGAAGTTTCAACTTCAAGAACATAGATTTTGTAGCTTACGTGAAAAAGCCCTATTTCGTTGATCTTAAATGACCGACTGAAAAATAAACAGTTTTGATGCTAAAAGGATGAAATCATATCAAACGGTAGTAAATATATTTGGCTACGTGTCGCTATCATTTTTAGGAAACAGATTCTACAGCGATAGGAATTTCTTACATGTACAACAGAATAATGCACAATATTAGAGTTAGAGTGCCGGAATCGAAGCAATCAAGTAAATGAGACACTCAGATACATGTTGTGATGGTTTTGAACTTCGTAATGTTAGAGTGACAGATGCTACATTAAAAGTCATATTTCGTCGATTTCAGAAAAAAGGCTGTAGAATGAATAATTTTGATGCTAGGATAATGAAATCAGATTAACCAGTAGTTCATACACTGAGCTACATGTCATCACAATTTGTTAATTCCTTACCTCAAGGAAACAGATTCTACAACAGAATAATGCGCAAAATTAGAGTAGAGTGCCAGAATCGAAACCATTAGGTAAATAGGACACTCAGATACATGTTGTGACAATTTTTGAAATTTTATCTTCAAGGTGACAGATTTTACAGCCAACGTGAATATGCTACATTAAAGCAATCAAGTAAATGAGACACTCAGATACATGTTGTGATGGTTTTGAACTTCGTAATGTTAAAGTGACAGATTCTGCATGCAACATGAAAATGCTACATTAAAAGTCATATTTCGTCGATTTCAGAAAAAAGGCTCTAGAATGAATAATTTTGATGCTAGATTAATGAAATCAGATTAACCAGTAGTTCATACACTGAGCTACATGTCATCACAATTTGTTAATTCCTTACCTCAAGGAAACAGATTCTACAGCGATAGGAATTTCTTACATGTACAACAGAATAATGCGCAAAATTGGAGTAGAGTGCCGGAATCAAATCGATCAGGAAAATGAGACGCTCAGATACATGTTGTGACGATTTTTGAAGTTTTGACTTCAAGGTGACAGATTTTACAGCCAACGTGAATATGCTACATTAAAAGCCCTTTTTCATCTATTTGAAATATAACTGCGGTAGAATGAACAGTTTTGGTGTTAGATCAATGAAATCAAATAATGGGTAGTTACAAAGTGAATAAATTACTGAGCTATATGTCGTGTCAATTCTCTGATTCGAAACTTCAAGGAATCAGATTCTACAGCGATAGGAATTTCTTTCATGTACAACACTATAATGCGTATGATGGAGTTGAAGTGACGTAATTGAATCCATTGAGTAAATGAGACCTTCAGATACATGTTACGACGGTTTTTGAAGTTTCAACTTCAAGAACATAGATTTTGTAGCCAACGTGACTATGCTACGTTAAAAGCCCTATTTCGTTGATATTTAATAACCCGACTGTAGAATGAACAGTTTTGATGCTAATACGATGAAATCAAATCAAACGGTAGTAAATATATTCGGCTACGTGTCGTTATCAATTTTAGGAAAGAGATTCTACAGCGATAGGAATTTCTTACATGTACAGCTAAATAATGCACAATATTATAGTTAGAGTGCTGGAAATGAAGCAATCAAGTAAATGAGACACTCAGATACATGTTGTGATGGTTTTGAACTTCGTAATGTTAAAGTGACAGATTCTGCATGCAACATGAAAATGCTACATTAAAAGTCATATTTCGTCGATTTCAGAAAAAAGGCTGTAGAATGAATAATTTTGATGCTAGATTAATGAAATCAGATTAACCAGTAGTTCATACACTGAGCTACATGTCATCATAATTTGTTAATTCCTTGCCTCAAGGAAACAGATTCTACAGCGATAGGAATTTCTTACACGTACAACAGAATAATGCGCAATATTGGAGTAGAGTGCCGGAATCAAATCGATCAGGAAAATGAGACGCTCAGATACATGTTGTGACGATTTTTGAAGTTTTGACTTCAAGGTGACAGATTTTACAGCCAACGTGAATATGCTACATTAAAAGCCCTTTTTCATCTATTTGAAATATAATTGCCGTAGATTGAACAGTTTTGGTGTTAGATCAATGAAATCAAATAATGGGTAGTATTACCTCAGTAACTGTCGTGGCAATTCTCTGATTCGAAGCTTCAAGGAATCAGATTCTACAGCGATAGGAATTTCTTTCATGTACAACACTAAAATGCGTATGATAGAGTTGAAGTGACGTAATTGAATCCATTGAGTAAATGAGACCTTCAGATACATGTTACGACGGTTTTTGAAGTTTCAACTTCAAGAACATAGATTTTGTAGCCAATGTGAAAAGCCCTATTTCGTTGATATTTAATAACCCGACTGTAGAATGAACAGTTTTGATGCTAATACGATGAAATCTATTTCATCTTTTTGAAATATAATTGCCGTAGATTGAACAGTTTTGGTGTTAGATCAATGAAATCAAATAATGGGTAGTATTACCTCAGTAACTGTCGTGGCAATTCTCTGATTCGAAGCTTCAAGGAATCAGATTCTACAGCGATAGGAATTTCTTTCATGTACAACACTAAAATGCGTATGATAGAGTTGAAGTGACGTAATTGAATCCATTGAGTAAATGAGACCTTCAGATACATGTTACGACGGTTTTTGAAGTTTCAACTTCAAGAACATAGATTTTGTAGCCAATGTGAAAAGCCCTATTTCGTTGATATTTAATAACCCGACTGTAGAATGAACAGTTTTGATGCTAATACGATGAAATCAAATCAAACGGTAGTAAATATATTCGGCTACGTGTCGTTATCAATTTTAGGAAAGAGATTCTACAGCGATATGAATTTCTTACATGTACAACAGAATAATGCACAATATTAGAGTTAGAGTGCTGGAATTGAAGCAATCAAGTAAATGAGACACTCAGATACATGTTGTGATGGTTTTGAACTTCGTAATGTTAAAGTGACAGATTCTGCATGCAACATGAAAATGCTTCATTAAAAGTCATATTTCGTCGATTTCAGAAAAAAAGGCTGTAGAATGAATAATTTTGATGCTAGATTAATGAAATCAGATTAACCATTAGTACATCACAATTTGTTAATTCCTTACCTCAAGGAAACAGATTCTACAGCGATAGGAATTTCTTACATGTACAACAGAATAATGCGCAAAATTGGAGTAGAGTGCCGGAATCAAATCGATCAAGAAAATGAAACGCTCAGATACATGTTGTGACGATTTTCGAAGTTTTGACTTCAAGGTGACAGATTTTACAGCCAATGTGAATATGCTACATTAAAAGCCCTTTTTCATCTATTTGAAATATAACTGCGGTAGAATGAACAGTTTTGGTGTTAGATCAATGAAATCAAATAATGGGTGAATAAGTTACTGAGCTATATGTCGTGTCAATTCTCTGATTCGAAACTTCAAGGAATCAGATTCTATAGCGATAGGAATTTCTTTCATGTACAACACTATAATGGAGTTGAAGTGACGTAATTGAATCCGTTGAGTAAATGAGACCTTCAGATACATGTTACGACGGTTTTTGAAGTTTCAACTTCAAGAACATAGATTTTGTAGCTTACGTGAATATGCCACGTTAAAAGCCCTATTTCGTTGATCTTAAATGACCGACTGAAAAATAAACAGTTTTGATGCTAAAAGGATGAAATCATATCAAACGGTAGTAAATATATTTGGCTACGTGTCGCTATCATTTTTAGGAAACAGATTCTACAGCGATAGGAATTTCTTACATGTACAACAGAATAATGCACAATATTAGAGTTAGAGTGCCGGAATCGAAGCAATCAAGTAAATGAGACACTCAGATACATGTTGTGATGGTTTTGAACTTCGTAATGTTAGAGTGACAGATGCTACATTAAAAGTCATATTTCGTCGATTTCAGAAAAAAGGCTGTAGAATGAATAATTTTGATGCTAGGATAATGAAATCAGATTAACCAGTAGTTCATACACTGAGCTACATGTCATCACAATTTGTTAATTCCTTACCTCAAGGAAACAGATTCTACAACAGAATAATGCGCAAAATTAGAGTAGAGTGCCAGAATCGAAACCATTAGGTAAATAGGACACTCAGATACATGTTGTGACAATTTTTGAAATTTTATCTTCAAGGTGACAGATTTTACAGCCAACGTGAATATGCTACATTAAAGCAATCAAGTAAATGAGACACTCAGATACATGTTGTGATGGTTTTGAACTTCGTAATGTTAAAGTGACAGATTCTGCATGCAACATGAAAATGCTACATTAAAAGTCATATTTCGTCGATTTCAGAAAAAAGGCTCTAGAATGAATAATTTTGATGCTAGATTAATGAAATCAGATTAACCAGTAGTTCATACACTGAGCTACATGTCATCACAATTTGTTAATTCCTTACCTCAAGGAAACAGATTCTACAGCGATAGGAATTTCTTACATGTACAACAGAATAATGCGCAAAATTGGAGTAGAGTGCCGGAATCAAATCGATCAGGAAAATGAGACGCTCAGATACATGTTGTGACGATTTTTGAAGTTTTGACTTCAAGGTGACAGATTTTACAGCCAACGTGAATATGCTACATTAAAAGCCCTTTTTCATCTATTTGAAATATAACTGCGGTAGAATGAACAGTTTTGGTGTTAGATCAATGAAATCAAATAATGGGTAGTTACAAAGTGAATAAGTTACTGAGCTATATGTCGTGTCAATTCTCTGATTCGAAACTTCAAGGAATCAGATTCTACAGCGATAGGAATTTCTTTCATGTACAACACTATAATGCGTATGATGGAGTTGAAGTGACGTAATTGAATCCATTGAGTAAATGAGACCTTCAGATACATGTTACGACGGTTTTTGAAGTTTCAACTTCAAGAACATAGATTTTGTAGCCAACGTGACTATGCTACGTTAAAAGCCCTATTTCGTTGATATTTAATAACCCGACTGTAGAATGAACAGTTTTGATGCTAATACGATGAAATCAAATCAAACGGTAGTAAATATATTCGGCTACGTGTCGTTATCAATTTTAGGAAAGAGATTCTACAGCGATAGGAATTTCTTACATGTACAGCTAAATAATGCACAATATTATAGTTAGAGTGCTGGAAATGAAGCAATCAAGTAAATGAGACACTCAGATACATGTTGTGATGGTTTTGAACTTCGTAATGTTAAAGTGACAGATTCTGCATGCAACATGAAAATGCTACATTAAAAGTCATATTTCGTCGATTTCAGAAAAAAGGCTGTAGAATGAATAATTTTGATGCTAGATTAATGAAATCAGATTAACCAGTAGTTCATACACTGAGCTACATGTCATCATAATTTGTTAATTCCTTGCCTCAAGGAAACAGATTCTACAGCGATAGGAATTTCTTACACGTACAACAGAATAATGCGCAATATTGGAGTAGAGTGCCGGAATCAAATCGATCAGGAAAATGAGACGCTCAGATACATGTTGTGACGATTTTTGAAGTTTTGACTTCAAGGTGACAGATTTTACAGCCAACGTGAATATGCTACATTAAAAGCCCTTTTTCATCTATTTGAAATATAATTGCCGTAGATTGAACAGTTTTGGTGTTAGATCAATGAAATCAAATAATGGGTAGTATTACCTCAGTAACTGTCGTGGCAATTCTCTGATTCGAAGCTTCAAGGAATCAGATTCTACAGCGATAGGAATTTCTTTCATGTACAACACTAAAATGCGTATGATAGAGTTGAAGTGACGTAATTGAATCCATTGAGTAAATGAGACCTTCAGATACATGTTACGACGGTTTTTGAAGTTTCAACTTCAAGAACATAGATTTTGTAGCCAATGTGAAAAGCCCTATTTCGTTGATATTTAATAACCCGACTGTAGAATGAACAGTTTTGATGCTAATACGATGAAATCAAATCAAACGGTAGTAAATATATTCGGCTACGTGTCGTTATCAATTTTAGGAAAGAGATTCTACAGCGATAGGAATTTCTTACATGTACAACAGAATAATGCACAATATTAGAGTTAGAGTGCTGGAATTGAAGCAATCAAGTAAATGAGACACTCAGATACATGTTGTGATGGTTTTGAACTTCGTAATGTTAAAGTGACAGATTCTGCATGCAACATGAAAATGCTTCATTAAAAGTCATATTTCGTCGATTTCAGAAAAAAAGGCTGTAGAATGAATAATTTTGATGCTAGATTAATGAAATCAGAATAACCATTAGTACATCACAATTTGTTAATTCCTTACCTCAAGGAAACAGATTCTACAGCGATAGGAATTTCTTACATGTACAACAGAATAATGCGCAAAATTGGAGTAGAGTGCCGGAATCAAATCGATCAAGAAAATGAAACGCTCAGATACATGTTGTGACGATTTTTGAAGTTTTGACTTCAAGGTGACAGATTTTACAGCCAATGTGAATATGCTACATTAAAAGCCCTTTTTCATCTATTTGAAATATAACTGCGGTAGAATGAACAGTTTTGGTGTTAGATCAATGAAATCAAATAATGGGTGAATAAGTTACTGAGCTATATGTCGTGTCAATTCTCTGATTCGAAACTTCAAGGAATCAGATTCTATAGCGATAGGAATTTCTTTCATGTACAACACTATAATGGAGTTGAAGTGACGTAATTGAATCCGTTGAGTAAATGAGACCTTCAGATACATGTTACGACGGTTTTTGAAGTTTCAACTTCAAGAACATAGATTTTGTAGCTTACGTGAAAAAGCCCTATTTCGTTGATCTTAAATGACCGACTGAAAAATAAACAGTTTTGATGCTAAAAGGATGAAATCATATCAAACGGTAGTAAATATATTTGGCTACGTGTCGCTATCATTTTTAGGAAACAGATTCTACAGCGATAGGAATTTCTTACATGTACAACAGAATAATGCACAATATTAGAGTTAGAGTGCCGGAATCGAAGCAATCAAGTAAATGAGACACTCAGATACATGTTGTGATGGTTTTGAACTTCGTAATGTTAGAGTGACAGATGCTACATTAAAAGTCATATTTCGTCGATTTCAGAAAAAAGGCTGTAGAATGAATAATTTTGATGCTAGGATATGAAATCAGATTAACCAGTAGTTCATACACTGAGCTACATGTCATCACAATTTGTTAATTCCTTACCTCAAGGAAACAGATTCTACAACAGAATAATGCGCAAAATTAGAGTAGAGTGCCAGAATCGAAACCATTAGGTAAATAGGACACTCAGATACATGTTGTGACAATTTTTGAAATTTTATCTTCAAGGTGACAGATTTTACAGCCAACGTGAATATGCTACATTAAAGCAATCAAGTAAATGAGACACTCAGATACATGTTGTGATGGTTTTGAACTTCGTAATGTTAAAGTGACAGATTCTGCATGCAACATGAAAATGCTACATTAAAAGTCATATTTCGTCGATTTCAGAAAAAAGGCTCTAGAATGAATAATTTTGATGCTAGATTAATGAAATCAGATTAACCAGTAGTTCATACACTGAGCTACATGTCATCACAATTTGTTAATTCCTTACCTCAAGGAAACAGATTCTACAGCGATAGGAATTTCTTACATGTACAACAGAATAATGCGCAAAATTGGAGTAGAGTGCCGGAATCAAATCGATCAGGAAAATGAGACGCTCAGATACATGTTGTGACGATTTTTGAAGTTTTGACTTCAAGGTGACAGATTTTACAGCCAACGTGAATATGCTACATTAAAAGCCCTTTTTCATCTATTTGAAATATAACTGCGGTAGAATGAACAGTTTTGGTGTTAGATCAATGAAATCAAATAATGGGTAGTTACAAAGTGAATAAATTACTGAGCTATATGTCGTGTCAATTCTCTGATTCGAAACTTCAAGGAATCAGATTCTACAGCGATAGGAATTTCTTTCATGTACAACACTATAATGCGTATGATGGAGTTGAAGTGACGTAATTGAATCCATTGAGTAAATGAGACCTTCAGATACATGTTACGACGGTTTTTGAAGTTTCAACTTCAAGAACATAGATTTTGTAGCCAACGTGACTATGCTACGTTAAAAGCCCTATTTCGTTGATATTTAATAACCCGACTGTAGAATGAACAGTTTTGATGCTAATACGATGAAATCAAATCAAACGGTAGTAAATATATTCGGCTACGTGTCGTTATCAATTTTAGGAAAGAGATTCTACAGCGATAGGAATTTCTTACATGTACAGCTAAATAATGCACAATATTATAGTTAGAGTGCTGGAAATGAAGCAATCAAGTAAATGAGACACTCAGATACATGTTGTGATGGTTTTGAACTTCGTAATGTTAAAGTGACAGATTCTGCATGCAACATGAAAATGCTACATTAAAAGTCATATTTCGTCGATTTCAGAAAAAAGGCTGTAGAATGAATAATTTTGATGCTAGATTAATGAAATCAGATTAACCAGTAGTTCATACACTGAGCTACATGTCATCATAATTTGTTAATTCCTTGCCTCAAGGAAACAGATTCTACAGCGATAGGAATTTCTTACACGTACAACAGAATAATGCGCAATATTGGAGTAGAGTGCCGGAATCAAATCGATCAGGAAAATGAGACGCTCAGATACATGTTGTGACGATTTTTGAAGTTTTGACTTCAAGGTGACAGATTTTACAGCCAACGTGAATATGCTACATTAAAAGCCCTTTTTCATCTATTTGAAATATAATTGCCGTAGATTGAACAGTTTTGGTGTTAGATCAATGAAATCAAATAATGGGTAGTATTACCTCAGTAACTGTCGTGGCAATTCTCTGATTCGAAGCTTCAAGGAATCAGATTCTACAGCGATAGGAATTTCTTTCATGTACAACACTAAAATGCGTATGATAGAGTTGAAGTGACGTAATTGAATCCATTGAGTAAATGAGACCTTCAGATACATGTTACGACGGTTTTTGAAGTTTCAACTTCAAGAACATAGATTTTGTAGCCAATGTGAAAAGCCCTATTTCGTTGATATTTAATAACCCGACTGTAGAATGAACAGTTTTGATGCTAATACGATGAAATCAAATCAAACGGTAGTAAATATATTCGGCTACGTGTCGTTATCAATTTTAGGAAAGAGATTCTACAGCGATAGGAATTTCTTACATGTACAACAGAATAATGCACAATATTAGAGTTAGAGTGCTGGAATTGAAGCAATCAAGTAAATGAGACACTCAGATACATGTTGTGATGGTTTTGAACTTCGTAATGTTAAAGTGACAGATTCTGCATGCAACATGAAAATGCTTCATTAAAAGTCATATTTCGTCGATTTCAGAAAAAAAGGCTGTAGAATGAATAATTTTGATGCTAGATTAATGAAATCAGATTAACCATTAGTACATCACAATTTGTTAATTCCTTACCTCAAGGAAACAGATTCTACAGCGATAGGAATTTCTTACATGTACAACAGAATAATGCGCAAAATTGGAGTAGAGTGCCGGAATCAAATCGATCAAGAAAATGAAACGCTCAGATACATGTTGTGACGATTTTTGAAGTTTTGACTTCAAGGTGACAGATTTTACAGCCAATGTGAATATGCTACATTAAAAGCCCTTTTTCATCTATTTGAGATATAACTGCGGTAGAATGAACAGTTTTGGTGTTAGATCAATGAAATCAAATAATGGGTGAATAAGTTACTGAGCTATATGTCGTGTCAATTCTCTGATTCGAAACTTCAAGGAATCAGATTCTATAGCGATAGGAATTTCTTTCATGTACAACACTATAATGGAGTTGAAGTGACGTAATTGAATCCGTTGAGTAAATGAGACCTTCAGATACATGTTACGACGGTTTTTGAAGTTTCAACTTCAAGAACATAGATTTTGTAGCTTACGTGAAAAAGCCCTATTTCGTTGATCTTAAATGACCGACTGAAAAATAAACAGTTTTGATGCTAAAAGGATGAAATCATATCAAACGGTAGTAAATATATTTGGCTACGTGTCGCTATCATTTTTAGGAAACAGATTCTACAGCGATAGGAATTTCTTACATGTACAACAGAATAATGCACAATATTAGAGTTAGAGTGCCGGAATCGAAGCAATCAAGTAAATGAGACACTCAGATACATGTTGTGATGGTTTTGAACTTCGTAATGTTAGAGTGACAGATGCTACATTAAAAGTCATATTTCGTCGATTTCAGAAAAAAGGCTGTAGAATGAATAATTTTGATGCTAGGATATGAAATCAGATTAACCAGTAGTTCATACACTGAGCTACATGTCATCACAATTTGTTAATTCCTTACCTCAAGGAAACAGATTCTACAATAGAATAATGCGCAAAATTAGAGTAGAGTGCCAGAATCGAAACCATTAGGTAAATAGGACACTCAGATACATGTTGTGACAATTTTTGAAATTTTATCTTCAAGGTGACAGATTTTACAGCCAACGTGAATATGCTACATTAAAGCAATCAAGTAAATGAGACACTCAGATACATGTTGTGATGGTTTTGAACTTCGTAATGTTAAAGTGACAGATTCTGCATGCAACATGAAAATGCTACATTAAAAGTCATATTTCGTCGATTTCAGAAAAAAGGCTCTAGAATGAATAATTTTGATGCTAGATTAATGAAATCAGATTAACCAGTAGTTCATACACTGAGCTACATGTCATCACAATTTGTTAATTCCTTACCTCAAGGAAACAGATTCTACAGCGATAGGAATTTCTTACATGTACAACAGAATAATGCGCAAAATTGGAGTAGAGTGCCGGAATCAAATCGATCAGGAAAATGAGACGCTCAGATACATGTTGTGACGATTTTTGAAGTTTTGACTTCAAGGTGACAGATTTTACAGCCAACGTGAATATGCTACATTAAAAGCCCTTTTTCATCTATTTGAAATATAACTGCGGTAGAATGAACAGTTTTGGTGTTAGATCAATGAAATCAAATAATGGGTAGTTACTAAGTGAATAAGTTACTGAGCTATATGTCGTGTCAATTCTCTGATTCGAAACTTCAAGGAATCAGATTCTACAGCGATAGGAATTTCTTTCATGTACAACACTATAATGCGTATGATGGAGTTGAAGTGACGTAATTGAATCCATTGAGTAAATGAGACCTTCAGATACATGTTACGACGGTTTTTGAAGTTTCAACTTCAAGAACATAGATTTTGTAGCCAACGTGACTATGCTACGTTAAAAGCCCTATTTCGTTGATATTTAATAACCCGACTGTAGAATGAACAGTTTTGATGCTAATACGATGAAATCAAATCAAACGGTAGTAAATATATTCGGCTACGTGTCGTTATCAATTTTAGGAAAGAGATTCTACAGCGATAGGAATTTCTTACATGTACAACAGAATAATGCACAATATTAGAGTTAGAGTGCTGGAATTGAAGCAATCAAGTAAATGAGACACTCAGATACATGTTGTGATGGTTTTGAACTTCGTAATGTTAAAGTGACAGATTCTGCATGCAACATGAAAATGCTTCATTAAAAGTCATATTTCGTCGATTTCAGAAAAAAAGGCTGTAGAATGAATAATTTTGATGCTAGATTGATGAAATCAGATTAACCATAAGTACATCACAATTTGTTAATTCCTTACCTCAAGGAAACAGATTCTACAGCGATAGGAATTTCTTACATGTACAACAGAATAATGCGCAAAATTGGAGTAGAGTGCCGGAATCAAATCGATCAAGAAAATGAAACGCTCAGATACATGTTGTGACGATTTTTGAAGTTTTGACTTCAAGGTGACAGATTTTACAGCCAATGTGAATATGCTACATTAAAAGCCCTTTTTCATCTATTTGAAATATAACTGCGGTAGAATGAACAGTTTTGGTGTTAGATCAATGAAATCAAATAATGGGTGAATAAGTTACTGAGCTATATGTCGTGTCAATTCTCTGATTCGAAACTTCAAGGAATCAGATTCTATAGCGATAGGAATTTCTTTCATGTACAACACTATAATGGAGTTAAAGTGACGTAATTGAATCCGTTGAGTAAATGAGACCTTCAGATACATGTTACGACGGTTTTTGAAGTTTCAACTTCAAGAACATAGATTTTGTAGCTTACGTGAATATTCTACGTTAAAAGCCCTATTTCGTTGATCTTTAATAACCCGACTGTAGAATGAACAGTTTTGATGCTAATACGATGAAATCAAATCAAACGGTAGTAAATATATTCGGCTACGTGTCGTTATCATTTTTAGGAAAGAGATTCTACAGCGATAGGAATTTCTTACATGTACAACAGAATAATGCACAATATTAGAGTTAGACTGCCGGAATCGAAGCAATCAAGTAAATGAGACACTCAGATACATGTTGTGATGGTTTTGAACTTCGTAATGTTAGAGTGACAGATGCTACATTAAAAGTCATATTTCGTCGATTTCAGAAAAAAGGCTGTAGAATGAATAATTTTGATGCTAGATTAATGAAATCAGATTAACCAGTAGTTCATACACTGAGCTACATGTCATCACAATTTGTTAATTCCTTACCTCAAGGAAACAGATTCTACAACAGAATAATGCGCAAAATTGGAGTAGAGTGCCAGAATCGAAACCATTAGGTAAATAGGACACTCAGATACATGTTGTGACAATTTTTGAAATTTTATCTTCAAGGTGACAGATTTTACAGCCAACGTGAATATGCTACATTAAAAGCCCTTTTTCATCTATTTGAAATATAACTGCCGGAGAATGAACAGTTTTGGTGTTAGATTAATGAAATCAGATAGTGGGTAGTATTACTCAGAAACTGAGCTTAGTGTCGTGGCCATTCTTAGGAAACAGATTTTACACCGACAGGAATTTCTTACATGTACAACTGAATAATGCACAATATTGGAGTTCTTCAGATACATGTTACGACGGTTTTTGAAGTTTCAACTTCAAGAACATAGATTTTGTAGCCAACGTGAATATGCTACGTTAAAAGCCCTATTTCGTTGATATTTAATAACCCGACTGTAGAATGAACAGTTTTGATGCTAATACGATGAAATCAAATCAAACGGTAGTAAATATATTCGGCTACGTGTCGTTATCAATTTTAGGAAAGAGATTCTACAGCGATAGGAATTTCTTACATGTACAACAGAATAATGCACAATATTAGAGTTAGAGTGCCGGAATCGAAGCAATCAAGTAAATGAGACACTCAGATACATGTTGTGACGGTTTTGAACTTCGTAATGTTAAAGTGACAGATTCTGCATGCAACATGAAAATGCTACATTAAAAGTCATATTTCGTCGATTTCAGAAAAAAGGCTGTAGAATGAATAATTTTGATGCTAGATTAATGAAATCAGATTAACCAGTAGTTCATACACTGAGCTACATGTCATCACAATTTGTTAATTCCTTACCTCAAGGAAACAGATTCTACAACAGAATAATGCGCAAAATTGGAGTAGAGTGCCAGAATCGAAACCATTAGGTAAATAGGACACTCAGATACATGTTGTGACAATTTTTGAAATTTTATCTTCAAGGTGACAGATTTTACAGCCAACGTGAATATGCTACATTAAAAGCCCTTTTTCATCTATTTGAAATATAACTGCCGGAGAATGAACAGTTTTGGTGTTAGATTAATGAAATCAGATAGTGGGTAGTATTACTCAGAAACTGAGCTTAGTGTCGTGGCCATTCTTAGGAAACAGATTTTACAGCGACAGGAATTTCTTACATGTACAACTGAATAATGCACAATATTGGAGTTCTTTAGATACATGTTACGACGGTTTTTGAAGTTTCAACTTCAAGAACATAGATTTGGTAGCCAACGTGAATATGCTACGTTAAAAGCCCTATTTCGTTGATATTTAATAACCCGACTGTAGAATGAACAGTTTTGATGCTAATACGATGAAATCAAATCAAACGGTAGTAAATATATTCGGCTACGTGTCGTTATCAATTTTATGAAAGAAATTCTCCAGCGATAGGAATTTCTTACATGTACAACAGAATAATGCACAATATTAGAGTAAGAGTGCCAGAATCGAAGCAATCAAGTAAATGAGACACTCAGATACATGTTGTGACGGTTTTGAACTTCGTAATGTTAAAGTGACAGATTCTGCATGCAACATGAAAATGCTACATTAAAAGTCATATTTCGTCGATTTCAGAAAAAAGGCTCTAGAATGAATAATTTTGATGCTAGATTAATGAAATCAGATTAACCAGTAGTTCATACACTGAGCTACATGTCATCACAATTTGTTAATTCCTTACTTCAAGGAAACAGATTCTACAGCGATAGGAATTTCTTACATGTACAACAGAATAATGCGCAAAATTGGAGTAGAGTGCCGGAATCGAAACCATTAGGTAAATAGGACACTCAGATACATGTTGTGACAATTTTTGAAATTTTATCTTCAAGGTGACAGATTTTACAGCCAAGGTGAATATGCTACATTAAAAGCCCTTTTTCATCTATTTGAAATATAACTGCCTGAGAATGAACAGTTTTGGTGTTAGATTAATGAGATCAGATAGTGGGTAGTATTACTCAGAAACTGAGCTTAGTGTCGTGGCCATTCTTAGGAAACAGATTCTACAGCGACAGGAATTTCTTACATGTAGAACTGAATAATGCACAATATTGGAGTTAAAGTGCCGGAATTGAATCCATCAAGTAAATGAGACACTCAGATACATGTTGTGACGGTTTTTGAAGTTCTGCAGCCAACGTGAATATGCTACATTAAAAGCCCTTTTTCCTCAATTTAAAAAATAAAACTGCCATGAATGTACAATTTAGATGGTAGGTCTGTGAAATCAAATTGATCGGTACTTAGTACACTGAGCTACGTGTCATCACAATTTGTAGATTGCTTACTTCAAGGAAACAGATTCTACAGCGATAGGAATTTCTTACATGTACAGCTGAATACAATATTAGAGTTAGAGTGCTGGAATTGAAGCAATCAAGTAAATGAGACACTCAGATAAATGTTGTGACGGTTTTTGAAGTTCTTACTTCAAGGAGACAGATTCTGCGGCAAACGTGAATATGCTACAATAACAGCCCTTTTTATCTTGATTTAAAATGAAACTGCCGTACAATGTATAATTTTGATAGTGGGTCTGTGAAATGAAATTAAGCGGTAGCTAAAACACTCAGTTTCGTGTCATCACAATTTGTAGATTGCTAACTTCAAGGAAACAGATTCTACAGCGATAGGAATTTCTTACATGTACAACAGAATAATGTGCAATATTGGGGTAGAGTGTCGGAATCGAATCCATTAGGTAAATGAGACGCTCATTGAAGTTTTAACTTCAAGGAGACAGATTCTGCACCCAACTTTAATATTCTTTGCTAAAAGTAAGTTGAATCTGTTGAAATTGAATCCATCAAGTAAATGAGACACAAAGATACATGTTGTGACGGTTTTGGGAGTTTTTAATTCAAGGTGACAGATTATATGCTACATTAAAAGCTCTTTTTCATCTATTTGAAATATAACTGCCGTAGAATGAACAGTTAGAATGATCAATGAAATTATATAATGGGTAGTTAAGTTACTGAGCTATGTGTCGAGACCATTCTCTGATTCGAAACTTGAAGGAATCAGATTCTACAGCGATAGGGATTTCTTTCATGTACAACACTATAATGCGTATGATGGAGTTGAAGTGATGTAATTGAATCCATTCACCTTCAGATATATGTTACGACGGTTTTTTAAGTTTCAACTTAAAGAACATAGATTCTGTAGCCAACGTGAAAATGCTACCTTAAAAGCCCTATTTCATTGATATTTAATAACCCGACTGTAGAATGAACAGTTTTGATGCTAAAACGATGAAATCAAATCAAACGGTAGTAAATATATTCGGCTACGTGTCGTTATCATTTTAAAGAAACAGATTCTACAGCGATAGGAATTTCTTACATGTACAACTGAATAATGCACAATATTGGAGTCAAAGTGCCGAAATTGAATCCATCAGGTAAATGAGACACTCAGATACATGTTGTGATGGTTTTGAACTTCGTAATGTAAAAGTGACAGATTCTGCATGCAACATGAACGTGTCGTTATCAATTTTAGGAAAGAGATTCTACAGCGATAGGAATTTCTTACATGTACAACAGAATAATGCACAATATTAGAGTTAGAGTGCCGGAATCGAAGCAATCAAGTAAATGAGACACTCAGATACATGTTGTGACGGTTTTGAACTTCGTAATGTTAAAGTGACAGATTCTGCATGCAACATGAAAATTTTTAGGAAACAGTTTCTACAGCGATAGGAATTTCTTACATGTACAGCTGAATAATGCACAATAATAGAGTTAGAGTGCTGGAATTGAAGCAATCAAGTAAATGAGACACTCAGATACATGTTCTGACGGTTTTGTGAGTTTTTAATTCAAGGTGACAGATTATATGCTACATTAAAAGCCCTTTTTCATCTATTTGAAATATAACTGCCGTAGAATGAACAGTTAGAATGATCAATGAAATCATATAATGGGTAGTTAAGTTACTGAGCTATGTGTCGAGACAATTCTCTGATTCGAAACTTGAAGGAATCAGATTCTACAGCGATAGGAATTTCTTTCATGTACAACACTATAATGCGTATGATGGAGTTGAAGTGATGTAATTGAATCCATTCACCTTCAGATATATGTTACGACGGTTTTTTAAGTTTCAACTTAAAGAACAGCGATTCTGTAGCCAACGTGAATATGCTACCTTAAAAGCCCTATTTCGTTGATATTTAATAACCCGACTGTAGAATGAACAGTTTTGATGCTAAAACGATGAAATCAAATCAAACGGTAGTAAATATATTCGGCTACGTGTCGTTATCATTTTAAAGAAACAGATTCTACAGCGATAGGAATTTCTTACATGTACAACTGAATAATGCACAATATTGGAGTCAAAGTGCCGGAATTGAATCCATCAGGTAAATGAGACACTCAGATACATGTTGTGACGGTTTTTGAAGTTCTAAATTCAAGGAATCAGATTCTGCAGCCAACGTGAATATGCTACATTAAAAGCCCTTTTTCCTCAATTTAAAATAAAACTGCCATGAATGTACAATTTAGATGGTAGGTCTGTGAAATCAAATTGATCAGTAGTTAGTACACTATGCTACGTGTCATCACAATTTGTTAATTCCTTACCTCAAGGAAACAGATTCTACAGCGATAGGAATTTCTTACATGTACAACAGAATAATGCGCAAAATTGGAGTAGAGTGCCGGAATCAAATCGATCAGGAAAATGAGACGCTCAGATACATGTTGTGACGATTTTTGAAGTTTTGACTTCAAGGTGACAGATTTTACAGCCAACGTGAATATGCTACATTAAAAGCCCTTTTTCATCTATTTGAAATATAACTGCGGTAGAATGAACAGTTTTGGTGTTAGATCAATGAAATCAAATAATGGGTAGTTACTAAGTGAATAAGTTACTGAGCTATATGTCGTGTCAATTCTCTGATTCGAAACTTCAAGGAATCAGATTCTACAGCGATAGGAATTTCTTTCATGTACAACACTATAATGCGTATGATGGAGTTGAAGTGACGTAATTGAATCCATTGAGTAAATGAGACCTTCAGATACATGTTACGACGGTTTTTGAAGTTTCAACTTCAAGAACATAGATTTTGTAGCCAACGTGAATATGCTACGTTAAAAGCCCTATTTCGTTGATATTTAATAACCCGACTGTAGAATGAACAGTTTTGATGCTAATACGATGAAATCAAATCAAACGGTAGTAAATATATTCGGCTACGTGTCGTTATCAATTTTAGGAAAGAGATTCTACAGCGATAGGAATTTCTTACATGTACAACAGAATAATGCACAATATTAGAGTTAGAGTGCCGGAATCGAAGCAATCAAGTAAATGAGACACTCAGATACATGTTGTGACGGTTTTGAACTTCGTAATGTTAAAGTGACAGATTCTGCATGCAACATGAAAATGCTACATTAAAAGTCATATTTCGTCGATTTCAGAAAAAAGGCTGTAGAATGAATAATTTTGATGCTAGATTAATGAAATCAGATTAACCAGTAGTTCATACACTGAGCTACATGTCATCACAATTTGTTAATTCCTTACCTCAAGGAAACAGATTCTACAACAGAATAATGCGCAAAATTGGAGTAGAGTGCCAGAATCGAAACCATTAGGTAAATAGGACACTCAGATACATGTTGTGACAATTTTTGAAATTTTATCTTCAAGGTGACAGATTTTACAGCCAACGTGAATATGCTACATTAAAAGCCCTTTTTCATCTATTTGAAATATAACTGCCGGAGAATGAACAGTTTTGGTGTTAGATTAATGAAATCAGATAGTGGGTAGTATTACTCAGAAACTGAGCTTAGTGTCGTGGCCATTCTTAGGAAACAGATTTTACACCGACAGGAATTTCTTACATGTACAACTGAATAATGCACAATATTGGAGTTCTTCAGATACATGTTACGACGGTTTTTGAAGTTTCAACTTCTAGAACATAGATTTTGTAGCCAACGTGAATATGCTACGTTAAAAGCCCTATTTCGTTGATATTTAATAACCCGACTGTAGAATGAACAGTTTTGATGCTAATACGATGAAATCAAATCAAACGGTAGTAAATATATTCGGCTACGTGTTGTTATCAATTTTAGGAAAGAGATTCTACAGCGATAGGAATTTCTTACATGTACAACAGAATAATGCACAATATTAGAGTTAGAGTGCCGGAATCGAAGCAATCAAGTAAATGAGACACTCAGATACATGTTGTGACGGTTTTGAACTTCGTAATGTAAAAGTGACAGATTCTGCATGCAACATGAAAATGCTACATTAAAAGTCATATTTCGTCGATTTCAGAAAAAAGGCTGTAGAATGAATAATTTTGATGCTAGATTAATGAAATCAGATTAACCAGTAGTTCATACACTGAGCTACATGTCATCACAATTTGTTAATTCCTTACCTCAAGGAAACAGATTCTACAGCGATAGGAATTTCTTACATGTACAACAGAATAATGCGCGAAATTGGAGTAGAGTGCCGAAATCGAAACCATTAGGTAAATAGGACACTCAGATACATGTTGTGACAATTTTTGAAAGTCAAACGTGAATATGCTACATCAAAAGCCCTTTTTCATCTATTTGAAATATAACTGCCGGAGAATGAACAGTTTTGGTGTTAGATTAATGAAATCAGATAGTGGGTAGTATTACTCAGAAACTGAGCTTAGTGTCGTGGCCATTCTTAGGAAACAGATTCTACAGCGACAGGAATTTCTTACATGTACAACTGAATAATGCACAATATTGGAGTTAAAGTGCCGGAATTGAATCCATCAAGTAAATGAGACACTCAGATAAATGTTGTGACGGTTTTTGAAGTTCTTACTTCAAGGAGACAGATTCTGCCGCTAACGTGAATATGCTACATTAACAGCTCTTTTTTCCTCGATTTAAAATGAAACTGCCGTACAATGTATAATTTTGATAGTGGGTCTGTGAAATGAAATTAAGCGGTAGCTAAAACACTGAGTTTCGTGTCATCACAATTAGTAGATTGCTAACTTCAAGGAAACAGATTCTACAGCGATAGGAATTTCTTCCATGTACAACAGAATAATGTGCAATATTGGGGTAGAGTGTCGGAATCGGATCCATTAGGTAAATGAGACGCTCATTGAAGTTTAAACTTCAAGGAGACAGATTCTGCACCCAACTTGAATATTCTTTGCTAAAACGAAGTTGAATCTGTTGAAATTGAATCCATCAAGTAAATGAGACACAAAGATACATGTTGTGACGGTTTTGGGAGTTTTTAATTCAAGGTGACAGATTATATGCTACATTAAAAGCCCTTTTTCATCTATTTGAAATATAACTGCCGTAGAATGAACAGTTAGAATGATCAATGAAATCATATAATGGGTAGTTAAGTTACTGAGCTATGTGTCGAGACAATTCTCTGATTCGAAACTTGAAGGAATCAGATTCTACAGCGATAGGAATTTCTTTCATGTACAACACTATAATGCGTATGATGGAGTTGAAGTGATGTAATTGAATCCATTCACCTTCAGATATATGTTACGACGGTTTTTGGAGTTTCAACTTAAAGAACATAGATTCTGTAGCCAACGTGAATATGCTACCTTAAAAGCCCTATTTCGTTTAATAACCCGACTGTAGAATGAACAGTTTTGATGCTAAAACGATGAAATCAAATCAAACGGTAGTAAATATATTCGGCTACGTGTCGTTATCATTTTTAAGAAACAGATTCTACAGCGATAGGAATTTCTTACATGTACAACTGAATAATGCACAATATTGGAGTCAAAGTGCCGGAATTGAATCAATCAGGTAAATGAGACACTCAGATACATGTTGTGACGGTTTTTGAAGTTCTAAATTCAAGGAGACAGATTCTGCAGCCAACGTGAATATGCTACATTAAAAGCTCTTTTTCCTCAATTTAAAAAATAAAACTGCCATGAATGTACAATTTAGATGGTAGGTCTGTGAAATCAAATTGATCGGTACTTAGTACACTGAGCTACGTGTCATCACAATTTGTAGATTGCTTACTTCAAGGAAACAGATTCTTCAGCGATAGGAATTTCTTACATGTACAGCTGAATACAATATTAGAGTTAGAGTGCTGGAATCGAAGCAATCAAGTAAATGAGACACTCAGATACATGTTGTGACGGTTTTGAACTTCGTAATGTAAAAGTGACAGATTCTGCATGCAACATGAAAATGCTACATTAAAAGTCATATTTCGTCGATTTCAGAAAAAAGGCTGTAGAATGAATAATTTTGATGCTAGATTAATGAAATCAAATTAACCAGTAGTTCATACACTGAGCTACATGTCATCACAATTTGTTAATTCCTTGCCTCAAGGAAACAGATTCTACAGCGATAGGAATTTCTTACATGTACAACAGAATAATGCGCGAAATTGGAGTAGAGTGCCGGAATCGAAACCATTAGGTAAATAGGACACTCAGATACATGTTGTGACAATTTTTGAAAGCCAAACGTGAATATGCTACATCAAAAGCCCTTTTTCATCTATTTGAAATATAACTGCCGGAGAATGAACAGTTTTGGTGTTAGATTAATGAAATCAGATAGTGGGTAGTATTACTCAGAAACTGAGCTTAGTGTCGTGGCCATTCTTAGGAAACAGATTCTACAGCGACAGGAATTTCTTACATGTACAACTGAATAATGCACAATATTGGAGTTAAAGTGCCGGAATTGAATCCATCAAGTAAATGAGACACTCAGATAAATGTTGTGACGGTTTTTGAAGTTCTTACTTCAAGGAGACAGATTCTGCGGCCAACGTGAATATGCTACATTAACAGCTCTTTTTTCCTCGATTTAAAATGAAACTGCCGTACAATGTATAATTTTGATAGTGGGTCTGTGAAATGAAATTAAGCGGTAGCTTAAACACTGAGTTTCGTGTCATCACAATTAGTAGATTGCTAACTTCAAGGAAACAGATTCTACAGCGATAGGAATTTCTTCCATGTACAACAGAATAATGTGCAATATTGGGGTAGAGTGTCGGAATCGGATCCATTAGGTAAATGAGACGCTCATTGAAGTTTAAACTTCAAGGAGACAGATTCTGCACCCAACTTGAATATTCTTTGCTAAAACGAAGTTGAATCTGTTGCCGGAATCAAATCGATCAGGAAAATGAGACGCTCAGATACATGTTGTGACGATTTTTGAAGTTTTGACTTCAAGGTGACAGATTTTACAGCCAACGTGAATATGCTACATTAAAAGCCCTTTTTCATCGTTTTGAAATATAATTGCCGTAGATTGAACAGTTTTGGTGTTAGATCAATGAAATCAAATAATGGGTAGTATTACCTCAGTAACTGAGCTTAGTGTCGTGTCAATTCTCTGATTCGAAACTTCAAGGAATCAGATTCTACAGCGATAGGAATTTCTTTCATGTACAACACTAAAATCGGTATGATAGAGTTGAAGTGACGTAATTGAATCCATTGAGTAAATGAGACCTTCAGATACATGTTACGACGGTTTTTGAAGTTTCAACTTCAAGAACATAGATTTTGTAGCCAACGTGAAAAGCCCTATTTCGTTGATATTTAATAACCCGACTGTAGAATGAACAGTTTTGATGCTAATACGATGAAATCAAATCAAACGGTAGTAAATATATTCGGCTACGTGTCGTTATCAATTTTAGGAAAGAGATTCTACAGCGATAGGAATTTCTTACATGTACAACAGAATAATGCACAATATTAGAGTTAGAGTGCCGGAATCGAAGCAATCAAGTAAATGAGACACTCAGATACATGTTGTGACGGTTTTGAACTTCGTAATGTTAAAGTGACAGATTCTGCATGCAACATGAAAATGCTACATTAAAAGTCATATTTCGTCGATTTCAGAAAAAAGGCTGTAGAATGAATAATTTTGATGCTAGATTAATGAAATCAGATTAACCAGTAGTTCATACACTGAGCTACATGTCATCACAATTTGTTAATTCCTTACCTCAAGGAAACAGATTCTACAACAGAATAATGCGCAAAATTGGAGTAGAGTGCCAGAATCGAAACCATTAGGTAAATAGGACACTCAGATACATGTTGTGACAATTTTTGAAATTTTATCTTCAAGGTGACAGATTTTACAGCCAACGTGAATATGCTACATTAAAAGCCCTTTTTCATCTATTTGAAATATAACTGCCGGAGAATGAACAGTTTTGGTGTTAGATTAATGAAATCAGATAGTGGGTAGTATTACTCAGAAACTGAGCTTAGTGTCGTGGCCATTCTTAGGAAACAGATTTTACACCGACAGGAATTTCTTACATGTACAACTGAATAATGCACAATATTGGAGTTCTTCAGATACATGTTACGACGGTTTTTGAAGTTTCAACTTCAAGAACATAGATTTTGTAGCCAACGTGAATATGCTACGTTAAAAGCCCTATTTCGTTGATATTTAATAACCCGACTGTAGAATGAACAGTTTTGATGCTAATACGATGAAATCAAATCAAACGGTAGTAAATATATTCGGCTACGTGTCGTTATCAATTTTAGGAAAGAAATTCTCCAGCGATAGGAATTTCTTACATGTACAACAGAATAATGCACAATATTAGAGTAAGAGTGCCAGAATCGAAGCAATCAAGTAAATGAGACACTCAGATACATGTTGTGACGGTTTTGAACTTCGTAATGTTAAAGTGACAGATTCTGCATGCAACATGAAAATGCTACATTAAAAGTCATATTTCGTCGATTTCAGAAAAAAGGCTGTAGAATGAATAATTTTGATGCTAGATTAATGAAATCAGATTAACCAGTAGTTCATACACTGAGCTACATGTCATCACAATTTGTTAATTCCTTACTTCAAGGAAACAGATTCTACAGCGATAGGAATTTCTTACATGTACAACAGAATAATGCGCAAAATTGGAGTAGAGTGCCGGAATCGAAACCATTAGGTAAATAGGACACTCAGATACATGTTGTGACAATTTTTGAAATTTTATCTTCAAGGTGACAGATTTTACAGCCAACGTGAATATGCTACATTAAAAGCCCTTTTTCATCTATTTGAAATATAACTGCCTGAGAATGAACAGTTTTGGTGTTAGATTAATGAAATCAGATAGTGGGTAGTATTACTCAGAAACTGAGCTTAGTGTCGTGGCCATTCTTAGGAAACAGATTCTACAGCGACAGGAATTTCTTACATGTAGAACTGAATAATGCACAATATTGGAGTTAAAGTGCCGGAATTGAATCCATCAAGTAAATGAGACACTCAGATACATGTTGTGACGGTTTTTGAAGTTCTGCAGCCAACGTGAATATGCTACATTAAAAGCCCTTTTTCCTCAATTTAAAAAATAAAACTGCCATGAATGTACAATTTAGATGGTAGGTCTGTGAAATCAAATTGATCGGTACTTAGTACACTGAGCTACGTGTCATCACAATTTGTAGATTGCTTACTTCAAGGAAACAGATTCTACAGCGATAGGAATTTCTTACATGTACAGCTGAATACAATATTAGAGTAAGAGTGCTGGAATTGAAGCAATCAAGTAAATGAGACACTCAGATACATGTTGTGACGGTTTTTGAAGTTCTTACTTCAAGGAGACAGATTCTGCGGCAAACGTGAATATGCTACAATAACAGCCCTTTTTATCTTGATTTAAAATGAAACTGCCGTACAATGTATAATTTTGATAGTGGGTCTGTGAAATGAAATTAAGCGGTAGCTAAAACACTGAGTTTCGTGTCATCACAATTTGTAGATTGCTAACTTCAAGGAAACAGATTCTACAGCGATAGGAATTTCTTACATGTACAACAGAATAATGTGCAATATTGGGGTAGAGTGTCGGAATCGAATCCATTAGGTAAATGAGACGCTCATTGAAGTTTTAACTTCAAGGAGACAGATTTTGCACCCAACTTTAATATTCTTTGCTAAAAGTAAGTTGAATCTGTTGAAATTGAATCCATCAAGTAAATGAGACACAAAGATACATGTTGTGACGGTTTTGGGAGTTTTTAATTCAAGGTGACAGATTATATGCTACATTAAAAGCTCTTTTTCATCTATTTGAAATATAACTGCCGTAGAATGAACAGTTAGAATGATCAATGAAATTATATAATGGGTAGTTAAGTTACTGAGCTATGTGTCGAGACCATTCTCTGATTCGAAACTTGAAGGAATCAGATTCTACAGCGATAGGGATTTCTTTCATGTACAACACTATAATGCGTATGATGGAGTTGAAGTGATGTAATTGAATCCATTCACCTTCAGATATATGTTACGACGGTTTTTTAAGTTTCAACTTAAAGAACATAGATTCTGTAGCCAACGTGAATATGCTACCTTAAAAGCCCTATTTCGTTGATATTTAATAACCCGACTGTAGAATGAACAGTTTTGATGCTAAAACGATGAAATCAAATCAAACGGTAGTAAATATATTCGGCTACGTGTCGTTATCATTTTTAAGAAACAGATTCTACAGCGATAGGAATTTCTTACATGTACAACTGAATAATGCACAATATTGGAGTCAAAGTGCCGGAATTGAATCCATCAGGTAAATGAGACACTCAGATACATGTTGTGACGGTTTTTGAAGTTCTGAATTCAAGGAGACAGATTCTGCAGCCAACGTGAATATGCTACATTAAAAGCCCTTTTTCCTCAATTTAAAATAAAACTGCCATGAATGTACAATTTAGATGGTAGGTCTGTGAAATCAAATTGATCGGTAGTTAGTACACTGAGCTACGTGTCATCACAATTTGTAGATTGCTTACTCCAAGGAAATAGATTCTACAGCGATAGCAATTTCTTACATGTACAACAGAATAATGCGCAATATTGGAGTAGAGTGCCGGAATCGAATCCATTAGGTAAATGTTTGTGACGATTTTTGAAGTTTTAACTTCAGGGAGACAGATTCTGCAGCCAACTCTAATATTCTATATTAAAAGCAATTTTATGAGGGCAAGTGTGCAGAAATTGAATCCATCAAGTAAATATTTCGACAGTTTTGAAGTTTCAACTTCAAGAACATAGATTCTGTAACCAACGTGAATATGCTACGTTAAAAGCCCTATTTCGTTGATCTTAAATGACCGACTGAAAAAAAAACAGTTTTGATGCTAAAAGGATGAAATCATATCAAACGGTGGTAAATATATTTGGCTACGTGTCGCTATCATTTTTAGGAAACAGTTTCTACAGCGATAGGAATTTCTTACATGTACAGCTGAATAATGCACAATAATAGAGTTAGAGTGCTGGAATTGAAGCAATCAAGTAAATGAGACACTCAGATACATGTTGTGACGGTTTTGTGAGTTTTTAATTCAAGGTGACAGATTATATGCTACATTAAAAGCTCTTTTTCATCTATTTGAAATATAACTGCCGTAGAATGAACAGTTAGAATGATCAATGAAATCATATAATGGGTAGTTAAGTTACTGAGCTATGTGTCGAGACCATTCTCTGATTCGAAACTTGAAGGAATCAGATTCTACAGCGATAGGGATTTCTTTCATGTACAACACTATAATGCGTATGATGGAGTTGAAGTGATGTAATTGAATCCATTCACCTTCAGATATATGTTACGACGGTTTTTTAAGTTTCAACTTAAAGAACATAGATTCTGTAGCCAACGTGAATATGCTACCTTAAAAGCCCTATTTCGTTGATATTTAATAACCCGACTGTAGAATGAACAGTTTTGATGCTAAAACGATGAAATCAAATCAAACGGTAGTAAATATATTCGGCTACGTGTCGTTATCATTTTAAAGAAACAGATTCTACAGCGATAGGAATTTCTTACATGTACAACTGAATAATGCACAATATTGGAGTCAAAGTGCCGGAATTGAATCCATCAGGTAAATGAGACACTCAGATACATGTTGTGACGGTTTTTGAAGTTCTAAATTCAAGGAGCGGATTCTGCAGTCAACGTGAATATGCTACATTAAAAGCCCTTTTTCCTCAATTTAAAATAAAACTGCCATGAATGTACAATTTAGATGGTAGGTCTGTGAAATCAAATTGATCGGTAGTTAGTACACTAAGCTACGTGTCATCACAATTTGTTAATTCCTTACCTCAAGGAAACAGATTCTACAGCGATAGGAATTTCTTACATGTACAACAGAATAATGCGCAAAATTGGAGTAGAGTGCCAGAATCAAATCGATCAGGAAAATGAGACGCTCAGATACATGTTGTGACGATTTTTGAAGTTTTGACTTCAAGGTGACAGATTTTACAGCCAACGTGAATATGCTACATTAAAAGCCCTTTTTCATCTATTTGAAATATAACTGCGGTAGAATGAACAGTTTTGGTGTTAGATCAATGAAATCAAATAATGGGTAGTTAGTAAGTGAATAAGTTACTGAGCTATATGTCGTGTCAATTCTCTGATTCGAAACTTCAAGGAATCAGATTCTACAGCGATAGGAATTTCTTTCATGTACAACACTTTAATGCGTATGATGGAGTTTAAGTGACGTAATTGAATCCATTGAGTAAATGAGACCTTCAGATACATGTTACGACGGTTTTTGAAGTTTCAACTTCAAGAACATAGATTTTGTAGCCAACGTGAATATGCTACGTTAAAAGCCCTATTTCGTTGATATTTAATAACCCGACTGTAGAATGAACAGTTTTGACGCTAATACGATGAAATCAAATCAAACGGTAGTAAATATATTCGGCTACGTGTCGTTATCAATTTTAGGAAAGAGATTCTACAGCGATAGGAATTTCTTACATGTACAACAGAATAATGCACAATATTAGAGTTAGAGTGCCGGAATCGAAGCAATCAAGTAAATGAGACACTCAGATACATGTTGTGACGGTTTTGAACTTCGTAATGTAAAAGTGACAGATTCTGCATGCAACATGAAAATGCTACATTAAAAGTCATATTTCGTCGATTTCAGAAAAAAGGCTGTAGAATGAATAATTTTGATGCTAGATTAATGAAATCAGATTAACCAGTAGTTCATACACTGAGCTACATGTCATCACAATTTGTTAATTCCTTGCCTCAAGGAAACAGATTCTACAGCGATAGGAATTTCTTACATGTACAACAGAATAATGCGCGAAATTGGAGTAGAGTGCCGGAATCGAAACCATTAGGTAAATAGGACACTCAGATACATGTTGTGACAATTTTTGAAAGTCAAACGTGAATATGCTACATCAAAAGCCCTTTTTCATCTATTTGAAATATAACTGCCGGAGAATGAACCGTTTTGGTGTTAGATTAATGAAATCAGATAGTGGGTAGTATTACTCAGAAACTGAGCTTAGTGTCGTGGCCATTCTTAGGAAACAGATTCTACAGCGACAGGAATTTCTTACATGTACAACTGAATAATGCACAATATTGGAGTTAAAGTGCCGGAATTGAATCCATCAAGTAAATGAGACACTCAGATAAATGTTGTGACGGTTTTTGAAGTTCTTACTTCAAGGAGACAGATTCTGCCGCTAACGTGAATATGCTACATTTACAGCTCTTTTTTCCTCGATTTAAAATGAAACTGCCGTACAATGTATAATTTTGATAGTGGGTCTGTGAAATGAAATTAAGCGGTAGCTAAAACACTGAGTTTCGTGTCATCACAATTAGTAGATTGCTAACTTCAAGGAAACAGATTCTACAGCGATAGGAATTTCTTCCATGTACAACAGAATAATGTGCAATATTGGGGTAGAGTGTCGGAATCGGATCCATTAGGTAAATGAGACGCTCATTGAAGTTTAAACTTCAAGGAGACAGATTCTGCACCCAACTTGAATATTCTTTGCTAAAACGAAGTTGAATCTGTTGAAATTGAATCCATCAAGTAAATGAGACACAAAGATACATGTTGTGACGGTTTTGGGAGATTTTAATTCAAGGTGACAGATTATATGCTACATTAAAAGCCCTTTTTCATCTATTTGAAATATAACTGCCGTAGAATGAACAGTTAGAATGATCAATGAAATCATATAATGGGTAGTTAAGTTACTGAGCTATGTGTCGAGACAATTCTCTGATTCGAAACTTGAAGGAATCAGATTCTACAGCGATAGGAATTTCTTTCATGTACAACACTATAATGCGTATGATGGAGTTGAAGTGATGTAATTGAATCCATTCACCTTCAGATATATGTTACGACGGTTTTTGGAGTTTCAACTTAAAGAACATAGATTCTGTAGCCAACGTGAATATACTACGTTAAAAGCCCTATTTCGTTTAATAACCCGACTGTAGAATGAACAGTTTTGATGCTAAAACGATGAAATCAAATCAAACGGTAGTAAATATATTCGGCTACGTGTCGTTATCATTTTTAAGAAACAGATTCTACAGCGATAGGAATTTCTTACATGTACAACTGAATAATGCACAATATTGGAGTCAAAGTGCCGGAATTGAATCAATCAGGTAAATGAGACACTCAGATACATGTTGTGACGGTTTTTGAAGTTCTAAATTCAAGGAGACAGATTCTGCAGCCAACGTGAATATGCTACATTAAAAGCCCTTTTTCCTCAATTTAAAAAATAAAACTGCCATGAATGTACAATTTAGATGGTAGGTCTGTGAAATCAAATTGATCGGTACTTAGTACACTGAGCTACGTGTCATCACAATTTGTAGATTGCTTACTTCAAGGAAACAGATTCTTCAGCGATAGGAATTTCTTACATGTACAGCTGAATACAATATTAGAGTTAGAGTGCTGGAATCGAAGCAATCAAGTAAATGAGACACTCAGATACATGTTGTGACGGTTTTGAACTTCGTAATGTAAAAGTGACAGATTCTGCATGCAACATGAAAATGCTACATTAAAAGTCATATTTCGTCGATTTCAGAAAAAAGGCTGTAGAATGAATAATTTTGATGCTAGATTAATGAAATCAGATTAACCAGTAGTTCATACACTGAGCTACATGTCATCACAATTTGTTAATTCCTTGCCTCAAGGAAACAGATTCTACAGCGATAGGAATTTCTTACATGTACAACAGAATAATGCGCGAAATTGGAGTAGAGTGCCGGAATCGAAACCATTAGGTAAATAGGACACTCAGATACATGTTGTGACAATTTTTGAAAGCCAAACGTGAATATGCTACATCAAAAGCCCTTTTTCATCTATTTGAAATATAACTGCCGGAGAATGAACAGTTTTGGTGTTAGATTAATGAAATCAGATAGTGGGTAGTATTACTCAGAAACTGAGCTTAGTGTCGTGGCCATTCTTAGGAAACAGATTCTACAGCGACAGGAATTTCTTACATGTACAACTGAATAATGCACAATATTGGAGTTAAAGTGCCGGAATTGAATCCATCAAGTAAATGAGACACTCAGATAAATGTTGTGACGGTTTTTGAAGTTCTTACTTCAAGGAGACAGATTCTGCGGCCAACGTGAATATGCTACATTAACAGCTCTTTTTTCCTCGATTTAAAATGAAACTGCCGTACAATGTATAATTTTGATAGTGGGTCTGTGAAATGAAATTAAGCGGTAGCTAAAACACTGAGTTTCGTGTCATCACAATTAGTAGATTGCTAACTTCAAGGAAACAGATTCTACAGCGATAGGAATTTCTTCCATGTACAACAGAATAATGTGCAATATTGGGGTAGAGTGTCGGAATCGGATCCATTAGGTAAATGAGACGCTCATTGAAGTTTAAACTTCAAGGAGACAGATTCTGCACCCAACTTGAATATTCTTTGCTAAAACGAAGTTGAATCTGTTGCCGGAATCAAATCGATCAGGAAAATGAGACGCTCAGATACATGTTGTGACGATTTTTGAAGTTTTGACTTCAAGGTGACAGATTTTACAGCCAACGTGAATATGCTACATTAAAAGCCCTTTTTCATCGTTTTGAAATATAATTGCCGTAGATTGAACAGTTTTGGTGTTAGATCAATGAAATCAAATAATGGGTAGTATTACCTCAGTAACTGAGCTTAGTGTCGTGTCAATTCTCTGATTCGAAACTTCAAGGAATCAGATTCTACAGCGATAGGAATTTCTTTCATGTACAACACTAAAATCGGTATGATAGAGTTGAAGTGACGTAATTGAATCCATTGAGTAAATGAGACCTTCAGATACATGTTACGACGGTTTTTGAAGTTTCAACTTCAAGAACATAGATTTTGTAGCCAACGTGAAAAGCCCTATTTCGTTGATATTTAATAACCCGACTGTAGAATGAACAGTTTTGATGCTAATACGATGAAATCAAATCAAACGGTAGTAAATATATTCGGCTACGTGTCGTTATCAATTTTAGGAAAGAGATTCTACAGCGATAGGAATTTCTTACATGTACAACAGAATAATGCACAATATTAGAGTTAGATTGCCGGAATCGAAGCAATCAAGTAAATGAGACACTCAGATACATGTTGTGACGGTTTTGAACTTCGTAATGTTAAAGTGACAGATTCTGCATGCAACATGAAAATGCTACATTAAAAGTCATATTTCGTCGATTTCAGAAAAAAGGCTGTAGAATGAATAATTTTGATGCTAGATTAATGAAATCAGATTAACCAGTAGTTCATACACTGAGCTACATGTCATCACAATTTGTTAATTCCTTACCTCAAGGAAACAGATTCTACAACAGAATAATGCGCAAAATTGGAGTAGAGTGCCAGAATCGAAACCATTAGGTAAATAGGACACTCAGATACATGTTGTGACAATTTTTGAAATTTTATCTTCAAGGTGACAGATTTTACAGCCAACGTGAATATGCTACATTAAAAGCCCTTTTTCATCTATTTGAAATATAACTGCCGGAGAATGAACAGTTTTGGTGTTAGATTAATGAAATCAGATAGTGGGTAGTATTACTCAGAAACTGAGCTTAGTGTCGTGGCCATTCTTAGGAAACAGATTTTACACCGACAGGAATTTCTTACATGTACAACTGAATAATGCACAATATTGGAGTTCTTCAGATACATGTTACGACGGTTTTTGAAGTTTCAACTTCAAGAACATAGATTTTGTAGCCAACGTGAATATGCTACGTTAAAAGCCCTATTTCGTTGATATTTAATAACCCGACTGTAGAATGAACAGTTTTGATGCTAATACGATGAAATCAAATCAAACGGTAGTAAATATATTCGGCCACGTGTCGTTATCAATTTTAGGAAAGAAATTCTCCAGCGATAGGAATTTCTTACATGTACAACAGAATAATGCACAATATTAGAGTAAGAGTGCCAGAATCGAAGCAATCAAGTAAATGAGACACTCAGATACATGTTGTGACGGTTTTGAACTTCGTAATGTTAAAGTGACAGATTCTGCATGCAACATGAAAATGCTACATTAAAAGTCATATTTCGTCGATTTCAGAAAAAAGGCTGTAGAATGAATAATTTTGATGCTAGATTAATGAAATCAGATTAACCAGTAGTTCATACACTGAGCTACATGTCATCACAATTTGTTAATTCCTTACTTCAAGGAAACAGATTCTACAGCGATAGGAATTTCTTACATGTACAACAGAATAATGCGCAAAATTGGAGTAGAGTGCCGGAATCGAAACCATTAGGTAAATAGGACACTCAGATACATGTTGTGACAATTTTTGAAATTTTATCTTCAAGGTGACAGATTTTACAGCCAAGGTGAATATGCTACATTTAAAGCCCTTTTTCATCTATTTGAAATATAACTGCCTGAGAATGAACAGTTTTGGTGTTAGATTAATGAGATCAGATAGTGGGTAGTATTACTCAGAAACTGAGCTTAGTGTCGTGGCCATTCTTAGGAAACAGATTCTACAGCGACAGGAATTTCTTACATGTAGAACTGAATAATGCACAATATTGGAGTTAAAGTGCCGGAATTGAATCCATCAAGTAAATGAGACACTCAGATACATGTTGTGACGGTTTTTGAAGTTCTGCAGCCAACGTGAATATGCTACATTAAAAGCCCTTTTTCCTCAATTTAAAAAATAAAACTGCCATGAATGTACAATTTAGATGGTAGGTCTGTGAAATCAAATTGATCGGTACTTAGTACACTGAGCTACGTGTCATCACAATTTGTAGATTGCTTACTTCAAGGAAACAGATTCTACAGCGATAGGAATTTCTTACATGTACAGCTGAATACAATATTAGAGTTAGAGTGCTGGAATTGAAGCAATCAAGTAAATGAGACACTCAGATACATGTTGTGACGGTTTTTGAAGTTCTTACTTCAAGGAGACAGATTCTGCGGCAAACGTGAATATGCTACAATAACAGCCCTTTTTATCTTGATTTAAAATGAAACTGCCGTACAATGTATAATTTTGATAGTGGGTCTGTGAAATGAAATTAAGCGGTAGCTAAAACACTCAGTTTCGTGTCATCACAATTTGTAGATTGCTAACTTCAAGGAAACAGATTCTACAGCGATAGGAATTTCTTACATGTACAACAGAATAATGTGCAATATTGGGGTAGAGTGTCGGAATCGAATCCATTAGGTAAATGAGACGCTCATTGAAGTTTTAACTTCAAGGAGACAGATTCTGCACCCAACTTTAATATTCTTTGCTAAAAGTAAGTTGAATCTGTTGAAATTGAATCCATCAAGTAAATGAGACACAAAGATACATGTTGTGACGGTTTTGGGAGTTTTTAATTCAAGGTGACAGATTATATGCTACATTAAAAGCTCTTTTTCATCTATTTGAAATATAACTGCCGTAGAATATCCAGTTAGAATGATCAATGAAATTATATAATGGGTAGTTAAGTTACTGAGCTATGTGTCGAGACCATTCTCTGATTCGAAACTTGAAGGAATCAGATTCTACAGCGATAGGGATTTCTTTCATGTACAACACTATAATGCGTATGATGGAGTTGAAGTGATGTAATTGAATCCATTCACCTTCAGATATATGTTACGACGGTTTTTTAAGTTTCAACTTAAAGAACATAGATTCTGTAGCCAACGTGAATATGCTACCTTAAAAGCCCTATTTCGTTGATATTTAATAACCCGACTGTAGAATGAACAGTTTTGATGCTAAAACGATGAAATCAAATCAAACGGTAGTAAATATATTCGGCTACGTGTCGTTATCATTTTAAAGAAACAGATTCTACAGCGATAGGAATTTCTTACATGTACAACTGAATAATGCACAATATTGGAGTCAAAGTGCCGGAATTGAATCCATCAGGTAAATGAGACACTCAGATACATGTTGTGACGGTTTTTGAAGTTCTAAATTCAAGGAGACAGATTCTGCAGCCAACGTGAATATGCTACATTAAAAGCCCTTTTTCCTCAATTTAAAATAAAACTGCCATGAATGTACAATTTAGATGGAAGGTCTGTGAAATCAAATTGATCGGTAGTTAGTACACTGAGCTACGTGTCATCACAATTTGTAGATTGCTTACTCCAAGGAAATAGATTCTACAGCGATAGCAATTTCTTACATGTACAACAGAATAATGCGCAATATTGGAGTAGAGTGCCGGAATCGAATCCATTAGGTAAATGTTTGTGACGATTTTTGAAGTTTTAACTTCAGGGAGACAGATTCTGCAGCCAACTCTAATATTCTATATTAAAAGCAATTTTATGAGGGCAAGTGTGCAGAAATTGAATCCATCAAGTAAATATTTCGACAGTTTTGAAGTTTCAACTTCAAGAACATAGATTCTGTAACCAACGTGAATATGCTACGTTAAAAGCCCTATTTCGTTGATCTTAAATGACCAACTGAAAAATAAACAGTTTTGATGCTAAAAGGATGAAATCATATCAAACGGTGGTAAATATATTTGGCTACGTGTCGCTATCATTTTTAGGAAACAGTTTCTACAGCGATAGGAATTTCTTACATGTACAGCTGAATAATGCACAATAATAGAGTTAGAGTGCTGGAATTGAAGCAATCAAGTAAATGAGACACTCAGATACATGTTGTGACGGTTTTGTGAGTTTTTAATTCAAGGTGACAGATTATATGCTACATTAAAAGCTCTTTTTCATCTATTTGAAATATAACTGCCGTAGAATGAACAGTTAGAATGATCAATGAAATCATATAATGGGTAGTTAAGTTACTGAGCTATGTGTCGAGACCATTCTCTGATTCGAAACTTGAAGGAATCAGATTCTACAGCGATAGGGATTTCTTTCATGTACAACACTATAATGCGTATGATGGAGTTGAAGTGATGTAATTGAATCCATTCACCTTCAGATATATGTTACGACGGTTTTTTAAGTTTCAACTTAAAGAACATAGATTCTGTAGCCAACGTGAATATGCTACCTTAAAAGCCCTATTTCGTTGATATTTAATAACCCGACTGTAGAATGAACAGTTTTGATGCTAAAACGATGATATCAAATCAAACGGTAGTAAATATATTCGGCTACGTGTCGTTATCATTTTAAAGAAACAGATTCTACAGCGATAGGAATTTCTTACATGTACAACTGAATAATGCACAATATTGGAGTCAAAGTGCCGGAATTGAATCCATCAGGTAAATGAGACACTCAGATACATGTTGTGACGGTTTTTGAAGTTCTAAATTCAAGGAGACAGATTCTGCAGTCAACGTGAATATGCTACATTAAAAGCCCTTTTTCCTCAATTTAAAATAAAACTGCAATGAATGTACAATTTAGATGGTAGGTCTGTGAAATCAAATTGATCGGTAGTTAGTACACTAAGCTACGTGTCATCACAATTTGTTAATTCCTTACCTCAAGGAAACAGATTCTACAGCGATAGGAATTTCTTACATGTACAACAGAATAATGCGCAAAATTGGAGTAGAGTGCCGGAATCAAATCGATCAGGAAAATGAGACGCTCAGATACATGTTGTGACGATTTTTGAAGTTTTGACTTCAAGGTGACAGATTTTACAGCCAACGTGAATATGCTACATTAAAAGCCCTTTTTCATCTATTTGAAATATAACTGCGGTAGAATGAACAGTTTTGGTGTTAGATCAATGAAATCAAATAATGGGTAGTTACTAAGTGATTAAGTTACTGAGCTATATGTCGTGTCAATTCTCTGATTCGAAACTTCAAGGAATCAGATTCTACAGCGATAGGAATTTCTTTCATGTACAACACTTTAATGCGTATGATGGAGTTTAAGTGACGTAATTGAATCCATTGAGTAAATGAGACCTTCAGATACATGTTACGACGGTTTTTGAAGTTTCAACTTCAAGAACATAGATTTTGTAGCCAACGTGAATATGCTACGTTAAAAGCCCTATTTCGTTGATATTTAATAACCCGACTGTAGAATGAACAGTTTTGATGCTAATACGATGAAATCAAATCAAACGGTAGTAAATATATTCGGCTACGTGTCGTTATCAATTTTAGGAAAGAGATTCTACAGCGATAGGAATTTCTTACATGTACAACAGAATAATGCACAATATTAGAGTTAGAGTGCCGGAATCGAAGCAATCAAGTAAATGAGACACTCAGATACATGTTGTGACGCTTTTGAACTTCGTAATGTAAAAGTGACAGATTCTGCATGCAACATGAAAATGCTACATTAAAAGTCATATTTCGTCGATTTCAGAAAAAAGGCTGTAGAATGAATAATTTTGATGCTAGATTAATGAAATCAGATTAACCAGTAGTTCATACACTGAGCTACATGTCATCACAATTTGTTGATTCCTTACCTCAAGGAAACAGATTCTACAGCGATAGGAATTTCTTACATGTACAACAGAATAATGCGCGAAATTGGAGTAGAGTGCCGGAATCGAAACCATTAGGTAAATAGGACACTCAGATACATGTTGTGACAATTTTTGAAAGCCAAACGTGAATATGCTACATCAAAAGCCCTTTTTCATCTATTTGAAATATAACTGCCGGAGAATGAACAGTTTTGGTGTTAGATTAATGAAATCAGATAGTGGGTAGTATTACTCAGAAACTGAGCTTAGTGTCGTGGCCATTCTTAGGAAACAGATTCTACAGCGACAGGAATTTCTTACATGTACAACTGAATAATGCACAATATTGGAGTTAAAGTGCCGGAACTGAATCCATCAAGTAAATGAGACACTCAGATAAATGTTGTGACGGTTTTTGAAGTTCTTACTTCAAGGAGGCAGATTCTGCGGCCAACGTGAATATGCTACATTAACAGCTCTTTTTTCCTCGATTTAAAATGAAACTGCCGTACAATGTATAATTTTGATAGTGGGTCTGTGAAATGAAATTAAGCGGTAGCTAAAACACTGAGTTTCGTGTCATCACAATTAGTAGATTGCTAACTTCAAGGAAACAGATTCTACAGCGATAGGAATTTCTTCCATGTACAACAGAATAATGTGCAATATTGGGGTAGAGTGTCGGAATCGGATCCATTAGGTAAATGAGACGCTCATTGAAGTTTAAACTTCAAGGAGACAGATTCTGCACCCAACTTGAATATTCTTTGCTAAAACGAAGTTGAATCTGTTGAAATTGAATCCATCAAGTAAATGAGACACAAAGATACATGTTGTGACGGTTTTGGGAGTTTTTAATTCAAGGTGACAGATTATATGCTACATTAAAAGCCCTTTTTCATCTATTTGAAATATAACTGCCGTAGAATGAACAGTTAGAATGATCAATGAAATCATATAATGGGTAGTTAAGTTACTGAGCTATGTGTCAAAACAATTCTCTGATTCGAAACTTGAAGGAATCAGATTCTACAGCGATAGGAATTTCTTTCATGTACAACACTATAATGCGTATGATGGAGTTGAAGTGATGTAATTGAATCCATTCACCTTCAGATATATGTTACGACGGTTTTTTAAGTTTCAACTTAAAGAACATAGATTCTGTAGCCAACGTGAATATGCTACCTTAAAAGCCCTATTTCGTTGATATTTAATAACCCGACTGTAGAATGAACAGTTTTGATGCTAAAACGATGAAATCAAATCAAACGGTAGTAAATATATTCGGCTACGTGTCGTTATCATTTTAAAGAAACAGATTCTACAGCGATAGGAATTTCTTACATGTACAACTGAATAATGCACAATATTGGAGTCAAAGTGCCGGAATTGAATCCATCAGGTAAATGAGACACTCAGATACATGTTGTGACGGTTTTTGAAGTTCTAAATTCAAGGAGACAGATTCTGCAGTCAACGTGAATATGCTACATTAAAAGCCCTTTTTCCTCAATTTAAAATAAAACTGCCATGAATGTACAATTTAGATGGTAGGTCTGTGAAATCAATTTGATCGGTAGTTAGTACACTATGCTACGTGTCATCACAATTTGTTAATTCCTTACCTCAAGGAAACAGATTCTACAGCGATAGGAATTTCTTACATGTACAACAGAATAATGCGCAAAATTGGAGTAGAGTGCCGGAATCAAATCGATCAGGAAAATGTGACGCTCAGATACATGTTGTGACGATTTTTGAAGTTTTGACTTCAAGGTGACAGATTTTACAGCCAACGTGAATATGCTACATTAAAAGCCCTTTTTCATCTATTTGAAATATAACTGCGGTAGAATGAACAGTTTTGGTGTTAGATCAATGAAATCAAATAATGGGTAGTTACTAAGTGAATAAGTTACTGAGCTATATGTCGTGTCAATTCTCTGATTCGAAACTTCAAGGAATCAGATTCTACAGCGATAGGAATTTCTTTCATGTACAACACTATAATGCGTATGATGGAGTTGAAGTGACGTAATTGAATCCATTGAGTAAATGAGACCTTCAGATACATGTTACGACGGTTTTTGAAGTTTCAACTTCAAGAACATAGATTTTGTAGCCAACGTGAATATGCTACGTTAAAAGCCCTATTTCGTTGATATTTAATAACCCGACTGTAGAATGAACAGTTTTGATGCTAATACGATGAAATCAAATCAAACGGTAGTAAATATATTCGGCTACGTGTCGTTATCAATTTTAGGAAAGAGATTCTACAGCGATAGGAATTTCTTACATGTACAACAGAATAATGCACAATATTAGAGTTAGAGTGCCGGAATCGAAGCAATCAAGTAAATGAGACACTCAGATACATGTTGTGACGGTTTTGAACTTCGTAATGTTAAAGTGACAGATTCTGCATGCAACATGAAAATGCTACATTAAAAGTCATATTTCGTCGATTTCAGAAAAAAGGCTGTAGAATGAATAATTTTGATGCTAGATTAATGAAATCAGATTAACCAGTAGTTCATACACTGAGCTACATGTCATCACAATTTGTTAATTCCTTACCTCAAGGAAACAGATTCTACAACAGAATAATGCGCAAAATTGGAGTAGAGTGCCAGAATCGAAACCATTAGGTAAATAGGACACTCAGATACATGTTGTGACAATTTTTGAAATTTTATCTCCAAGGTGACAGATTTTACAGCCAACGTGAATATGCTACATTAAAAGCCCTTTTTCATCTATTTGAAATATAACTGCCGGAGAATGAACAGTTTTGGTGTTAGATTAATATAATCAGATAGTGGGTAGTATTACTCAGAAACTGAGCTTAGTGTCGTGGCCATTCTTAGGAAACAGATTTTACACCGACAGGAATTTCTTACATGTACAACTGAATAATGCACAATATTGGAGTTCTTCAGATACATGTTACGACGGTTTTTGAAGTTTCAACTTCAAGAACATAGATTTTGTAGCCAACGTGAATATGCTACGTTAAAAGCCCTATTTCGTTGATATTTAATAACCCGACTGTAGAATGAACAGTTTTGATGCTAATACGATGAAATCAAATCAAACGGTAGTAAATATATTCGGCTACGTGTCGTTATCAATTTTAGGAAAGAGATTCTACAGCGATAGGAATTTCTTACATGTACAACAGAATAATGCACAATATTAGAGTTAGAGTGCCGGAATCGAAGCAATCAAGTAAATGAGACACTCAGATACATGTTGTGACGGTTTTTGAAGTTCTAAATTCAAGGAGACAGATTCTGCAGCCAACGTGAATATGCTACATTAAAAGCCCTTTTTCCTCAATTTAAAATAAAACTGCCATGAATGTACAATTTAGATGGTAGGTCTGTGAAATCAAATTGATCGGTAGTTAGTACACTGAGCTACGTGTCATCACAATTTGTAGATTGCTTACTCCAAGGAAATAGATTCTACAGCGATAGCAATTTCTTACATGTACAACAGAATAATGCGCAATATTGGAGTAGAGTGCCGGAATCGAATCCATTAGGTAAATGTTTGTGACGATTTTTGAAGTTTTAACTTCAGGGAGACAGATTCTGCAGCCAACTCTAATATTCTATATTAAAAGCAATTTTATGAGGGCAAGTGTGCAGAAATTGAATCCATCAAGTAAATATTTCGACAGTTTTGAAGTTTCAACTTCAAGAACATAGATTCTGTAACCAACGTGAATATGCTACGTTAAAAGCCCTATTTCGTTGATCTTAAATGACCAACTGAAAAATAAACAGTTTTGATGCTAAAAGGATGAAATCATATCAAACGGTGGTAAATATATTTGGCTACGTGTCGCTATCATTTTTAGGAAACAGTTTCTACAGCGATAGGAATTTCTTACATGTACAGCTGAATAATGCACAATAATAGTGTTAGAGTGCTGGAATTGAAGCAATCAAGTAAATGAGACACTCAGATACATGTTGTGACGGTTTTGTGAGTTTTTAATTCAAGGTGACAGATTATATGCTACATTAAAAGCTCTTTTTCATCTATTTGAAATATAACTGCCGTAGAATGAACAGTTAGAATGATCAATGAAATCATATAATGGGTAGTTAAGTTACTGAGCTATGTGTCGAGACCATTCTCTGATTCGAAACTTGAAGGAATCAGATTCTACAGCGATAGGGATTTCTTTCATGTACAACACTATAATGCGTATGATGGAGTTGAAGTGATGTAATTGAATCCATTCACCTTCAGATATATGTTACGACGGTTTTTTAAGTTTCAACTTAAAGAACATAGATTCTGTAGCCAACGTGAATATGCTACCTTAAAAGCCCTATTTCGTTGATATTTAATAACCCGACTGTAGAATGAACAGTTTTGATGCTAAAACGATGAAATCAAATCAAACGGTAGTAAATATATTCGGCTACGTGTCGTTATCATTTTAAAGAAACAGATTCTACAGCGATAGGAATTTCTTACATGTACAACTGAATAATGCACAATATTGGAGTCAAAGTGCCGGAATTGAATCCATCAGGTAAATGAGACACTCAGATACATGTTGTGACGGTTTTTGAAGTTCTAAATTCAAGGAGACAGATTCTGCAGTCAACGTGAATATGCTACATTAAAAGCCCTTTTTCCTCAATTTAAAATAAAACTGCCATGAATGTACAATTTAGATGGTAGGTCTGTGAAATCAAATTGATCGGTAGTTAGTACACTAAGCTACGTGTCATCACAATTTGTTAATTCCTTACCTCAAGGAAACAGATTCTACAGCGATAGGAATTTCTTACATGTACAACAGAATAATGCGCAAAATTGGAGTAGAGTGCCGGAATCAAATCGATCAGGAAAATGAGACGCTCAGATACATGTTGTGACGATTTTTGAAGTTTTGACTTCAAGGTGACAGATTTTACAGCCAACGTGAATATGCTACATTAAAAGCCCTTTTTCATCTATTTGAAATATAACTGCGGTAGAATGAACAGTTTTGGTGTTAGATCAATGAAATCAAATAATGGGTAGTTACTAAGTGATTAAGTTACTGAGCTATATGTCGTGTCAATTCTCTGATTCGAAACTTCAAGGAATCAGATTCTACAGCGATAGGAATTTCTTTCATGTACAACACTTTAATGCGTATGATGGAGTTTAAGTGACGTAATTGAATCCATTGAGTAAATGAGACCTTCAGATACATGTTACGACGGTTTTTGAAGTTTCAACTTCAAGAACATAGATTTTGTAGCCAACGTGAATATGCTACGTTAAAAGCCCTATTTCGTTGATATTTAATAACCCGACTGTAGAATGAACAGTTTTGATGCTAATACGATGAAATCAAATCAAACGGTAGTAAATATATTCGGCTACGTGTCGTTATCAATTTTAGGAAAGAGATTCTACAGCGATAGGAATTTCTTACATGTACAACAGAATAATGCACAATATTAGAGTTAGAGTGCCGGAATCGAAGCAATCAAGTAAATGAGACACTCAGATACATGTTGTGACGGTTTTTGAAGTTCTAAATTCAAGGAGACAGATTCTGCAGCCAACGTGAATATGCTACATTAAAAGCCCTTTTTCCTCAATTTAAAATAAAACTGCCATGAATGTACAATTTAGATGGTAGGTCTGTGAAATCAAATTGATCGGTAGTTAGTACACTGAGCTACGTGTCATCACAATTTGTAGATTGCTTACTCCAAGGAAATAGATTCTACAGCGATAGCAATTTCTTACATGTACAACAGAATAATGCGCAATATTGGAGTAGAGTGCCGGAATCGAATCCATTAGGTAAATGTTTGTGACGATTTTTGAAGTTTTAACTTCAGGGAGACAGATTCTGCAGCCAACTCTAATATTCTATATTAAAAGCAATTTTATGAGGGCAAGTGTGCAGAAATTGAATCCATCAAGTAAATATTTCGACAGTTTTGAAGTTTCAACTTCAAGAACATAGATTCTGTAACCAACGTGAATATGCTACGTTAAAAGCCCTATTTCGTTGATCTTAAATGACCAACTGAAAAATAAACAGTTTTGATGCTAAAAGGATGAAATCATATCAAACGGTGGTAAATATATTTGGCTACGTGTCGCTATCATTTTTAGGAAACAGTTTCTACAGCGATAGGAATTTCTTACATGTACAGCTGAATAATGCACAATAATAGTGTTAGAGTGCTGGAATTGAAGCAATCAAGTAAATGAGACACTCAGATACATGTTGTGACGGTTTTGTGAGTTTTTAATTCAAGGTGACAGATTATATGCTACATTAAAAGCTCTTTTTCATCTATTTGAAATATAACTGCCGTAGAATGAACAGTTAGAATGATCAATGAAATCATATAATGGGTAGTTAAGTTACTGAGCTATGTGTCGAGACCATTCTCTGATTCGAAACTTGAAGGAATCAGATTCTACAGCGATAGGGATTTCTTTCATGTACAACACTATAATGCGTATGATGGAGTTGAAGTGATGTAATTGAATCCATTCACCTTCAGATATATGTTACGACGGTTTTTTAAGTTTCAACTTAAAGAACATAGATTCTGTAGCCAACGTGAATATGCTACCTTAAAAGCCCTATTTCGTTGATATTTAATAACCCGACTGTAGAATGAACAGTTTTGATGCTAAAACGATGAAATCAAATCAAACGGTAGTAAATATATTCGGCTACGTGTCGTTATCATTTTAAAGAAACAGATTCTACAGCGATAGGAATTTCTTACATGTACAACTGAATAATGCACAATATTGGAGTCAAAGTGCCGGAATTGAATCCATCAGGTAAATGAGACACTCAGATACATGTTGTGACGGTTTTTGAAGTTCTAAATTCAAGGAGACAGATTCTGCAGCCAACGTGAATATGCTACATTAAAAGCCCTTTTTCCTCAATTTAAAATAAAACTGCCATGAATGTACAATTTAGATGGAAGGTCTGTGAAATCAAATTGATCGGTAGTTAGTACACTGAGCTACGTGTCATCACAATTTGTAGATTGCTTACTCCAAGGAAATAGATTCTACAGCGATAGCAATTTCTTACATGTACAACAGAATAATGCGCAATATTGGAGTAGAGTGCCGGAATCGAATCCATTAGGTAAATGTTTGTGACGATTTTTGAAGTTTTAACTTCAGGGAGACAGATTCTGCAGCCAACTCTAATATTCTATATTAAAAGCAATTTTATGAGGGCAAGTGTGCAGAAATTGAATCCATCAAGTAAATATTTCGACAGTTTTGAAGTTTCAACTTCAAGAACATAGATTCTGTAACCAACGTGAATATGCTACGTTAAAAGCCCTATTTCGTTGATCTTAAATGACCAACTGAAAAATAAACAGTTTTGATGCTAAAAGGATGAAATCATATCAAACGGTGGTAAATATATTTGGCTACGTGTCGCTATCATTTTTAGGAAACAGTTTCTACAGCGATAGGAATTTCTTACATGTACAGCTGAATAATGCACAATAATAGAGTTAGAGTGCTGGAATTGAAGCAATCAAGTAAATGAGACACTCAGATACATGTTGTGACGGTTTTGTGAGTTTTTAATTCAAGGTGACAGATTATATGCTACATTAAAAGCTCTTTTTCATCTATTTGAAATATAACTGCCGTAGAATGAACAGTTAGAATGATCAATGAAATCATATAATGGGTAGTTAAGTTACTGAGCTATGTGTCGAGACCATTCTCTGATTCGAAACTTGAAGGAATCAGATTCTACAGCGATAGGGATTTCTTTCATGTACAACACTATAATGCGTATGATGGAGTTGAAGTGATGTAATTGAATCCATTCACCTTCAGATATATGTTACGACGGTTTTTTAAGTTTCAACTTAAAGAACATAGATTCTGTAGCCAACGTGAATATGCTACCTTAAAAGCCCTATTTCGTTGATATTTAATAACCCGACTGTAGAATGAACAGTTTTGATGCTAAAACGATGATATCAAATCAAACGGTAGTAAATATATTCGGCTACGTGTCGTTATCATTTTAAAGAAACAGATTCTACAGCGATAGGAATTTCTTACATGTACAACTGAATAATGCACAATATTGGAGTCAAAGTGCCGGAATTGAATCCATCAGGTAAATGAGACACTCAGATACATGTTGTGACGGTTTTTGAAGTTCTAAATTCAAGGAGACAGATTCTGCAGTCAACGTGAATATGCTACATTAAAAGCCCTTTTTCCTCAATTTAAAATAAAACTGCAATGAATGTACAATTTAGATGGTAGGTCTGTGAAATCAAATTGATCGGTAGTTAGTACACTAAGCTACGTGTCATCACAATTTGTTAATTCCTTACCTCAAGGAAACAGATTCTACAGCGATAGGAATTTCTTACATGTACAACAGAATAATGCGCAAAATTGGAGTAGAGTGCCGGAATCAAATCGATCAGGAAAATGAGACGCTCAGATACATGTTGTGACGATTTTTGAAGTTTTGACTTCAAGGTGACAGATTTTACAGCCAACGTGAATATGCTACATTAAAAGCCCTTTTTCATCTATTTGAAATATAACTGCGGTAGAATGAACAGTTTTGGTGTTAGATCAATGAAATCAAATAATGGGTAGTTACTAAGTGATTAAGTTACTGAGCTATATGTCGTGTCAATTCTCTGATTCGAAACTTCAAGGAATCAGATTCTACAGCGATAGGAATTTCTTTCATGTACAACACTTTAATGCGTATGATGGAGTTTAAGTGACGTAATTGAATCCATTGAGTAAATGAGACCTTCAGATACATGTTACGACGGTTTTTGAAGTTTCAACTTCAAGAACATAGATTTTGTAGCCAACGTGAATATGCTACGTTAAAAGCCCTATTTCGTTGATATTTAATAACCCGACTGTAGAATGAACAGTTTTGATGCTAATACGATGAAATCAAATCAAACGGTAGTAAATATATTCGGCTACGTGTCGTTATCAATTTTAGGAAAGAGATTCTACAGCGATAGGAATTTCTTACATGTACAACAGAATAATGCACAATATTAGAGTTAGAGTGCCGGAATCGAAGCAATCAAGTAAATGAGACACTCAGATACATGTTGTGACGCTTTTGAACTTCGTAATGTAAAAGTGACAGATTCTGCATGCAACATGAAAATGCTACATTAAAAGTCATATTTCGTCGATTTCAGAAAAAAGGCTGTAGAATGAATAATTTTGATGCTAGATTAATGAAATCAGATTAACCAGTAGTTCATACACTGAGCTACATGTCATCACAATTTGTTGATTCCTTACCTCAAGGAAACAGATTCTACAGCGATAGGAATTTCTTACATGTACAACAGAATAATGCGCGAAATTGGAGTAGAGTGCCGGAATCGAAACCATTAGGTAAATAGGACACTCAGATACATGTTGTGACAATTTTTGAAAGCCAAACGTGAATATGCTACATCAAAAGCCCTTTTTCATCTATTTGAAATATAACTGCCGGAGAATGAACAGTTTTGGTGTTAGATTAATGAAATCAGATAGTGGGTAGTATTACTCAGAAACTGAGCTTAGTGTCGTGGCCATTCTTAGGAAACAGATTCTACAGCGACAGGAATTTCTTACATGTACAACTGAATAATGCACAATATTGGAGTTAAAGTGCCGGAACTGAATCCATCAAGTAAATGAGACACTCAGATAAATGTTGTGACGGTTTTTGAAGTTCTTACTTCAAGGAGACAGATTCTGCGGCCAACGTGAATATGCTACATTAACAGCTCTTTTTTCCTCGATTTAAAATGAAACTGCCGTACAATGTATAATTTTGATAGTGGGTCTGTGAAATGAAATTAAGCGGTAGCTAAAACACTGAGTTTCGTGTCATCACAATTAGTAGATTGCTAACTTCAAGGAAACAGATTCTACAGCGATAGGAATTTCTTCCATGTACAACAGAATAATGTGCAATATTGGGGTAGAGTGTCGGAATCGGATCCATTAGGTAAATGAGACGCTCATTGAAGTTTAAACTTCAAGGAGACAGATTCTGCACCCAACTTGAATATTCTTTGCTAAAACGAAGTTGAATCTGTTGAAATTGAATCCATCAAGTAAATGAGACACAAAGATACATGTTGTGACGGTTTTGGGAGTTTTTAATTCAAGGTGACAGATTATATGCTACATTAAAAGCCCTTTTTCATCTATTTGAAATATAACTGCCGTAGAATGAACAGTTAGAATGATCAATGAAATCATATAATGGGTAGTTAAGTTACTGAGCTATGTGTCAAAACAATTCTCTGATTCGAAACTTGAAGGAATCAGATTCTACAGCGATAGGAATTTCTTTCATGTACAACACTATAATGCGTATGATGGAGTTGAAGTGATGTAATTGAATCCATTCACCTTCAGATATATGTTACGACGGTTTTTTAAGTTTCAACTTAAAGAACATAGATTCTGTAGCCAACGTGAATATGCTACCTTAAAAGCCCTATTTCGTTGATATTTAATAACCCGACTGTAGAATGAACAGTTTTGATGCTAAAACGATGAAATCAAATCAAACGGTAGTAAATATATTCGGCTACGTGTCGTTATCATTTTAAAGAAACAGATTCTACAGCGATAGGAATTTCTTACATGTACAACTGAATAATGCACAATATTGGAGTCAAAGTGCCGGAATTGAATCCATCAGGTAAATGAGACACTCAGATACATGTTGTGACGGTTTTTGAAGTTCTAAATTCAAGGAGACAGATTCTGCAGCCAACGTGAATATGCTACATTAAAAGCCCTTTTTCCTCAATTTAAAATAAAACTGCCATGAATGTACAATTTAGATGGTAGGTCTGTGAAATCAAATTGATCGGTAGTTAGTACACTATGCTACGTGTCATCACAATTTGTTAATTCCTTACCTCAAGGAAACAGATTCTACAGCGATAGGAATTTCTTACATGTACAACAGAATAATGCGCAAAATTGGAGTAGAGTGCCGGAATCAAATCGATCAGGAAAATGTGACGCTCAGATACATGTTGTGACGATTTTTGAAGTTTTGACTTCAAGGTGACAGATTTTACAGCCAACGTGAATATGCTACATTAAAAGCCCTTTTTCATCTATTTGAAATATAACTGCGGTAGAATGAACAGTTTTGGTGTTAGATCAATGAAATCAAATAATGGGTAGTTACTAAGTGAATAAGTTACTGAGCTATATGTCGTGTCAATTCTCTGATTCGAAACTTCAAGGAATCAGATTCTACAGCGATAGGAATTTCTTTCATGTACAACACTATAATGCGTATGATGGAGTTGAAGTGACGTAATTGAATCCATTGAGTAAATGAGACCTTCAGATACATGTTACGACGGTTTTTGAAGTTTCAACTTCAAGAACATAGATTTTGTAGCCAACGTGAATATGCTACGTTAAAAGCCCTATTTCGTTGATATTTAATAACCCGACTGTAGAATGAACAGTTTTGATGCTAATACGATGAAATCAAATCAAACGGTAGTAAATATATTCGGCTACGTGTCGTTATCAATTTTAGGGAAGAGATTCTACAGCGATAGGAATTTCTTACATGTACAACAGAATAATGCACAATATTAGAGTTAGAGTGCCGGAATCGAAGCAATCAAGTAAATGAGACACTCAGATACATGTTGTGACGGTTTTGAACTTCGTAATGTTAAAGTGACAGATTCTGCATGCAACATGAAAATGCTACATTAAAAGTCATATTTCGTCGATTTCAGAAAAAAGGCTGTAGAATGAATAATTTTGATGCTAGATTAATGAAATCAGATTAACCAGTAGTTCATACACTGAGCTACATGTCATCACAATTTGTTAATTCCTTACCTCAAGGAAACAGATTCTACAACAGAATAATGCGCAAAATTGGAGTAGAGTGCCAGAATCGAAACCATTAGGTAAATAGGACACTCAGATACATGTTGTGACAATTTTTGAAATTTTATCTCCAAGGTGACAGATTTTACAGCCAACGTGAATATGCTACATTAAAAGCCCTTTTTCATCTATTTGAAATATAACTGCCGGAGAATGAACAGTTTTGGTGTTAGATTAATATAATCAGATAGTGGGTAGTATTACTCAGAAACTGAGCTTAGTGTCGTGGCCATTCTTAGGAAACAGATTTTACACCGACAGGAATTTCTTACATGTACAACTGAATAATGCACAATATTGGAGTTCTTCAGATACATGTTACGACGGTTTTTGAAGTTTCAACTTCAAGAACATAGATTTTGTAGCCAACGTGAATATGCTACGTTAAAAGCCCTATTTCGTTGATATTTAATAACCCGACTGTAGAATGAACAGTTTTGATGCTAATACGATGAAATCAAATCAAACGGTAGTAAATATATTCGGCTACGTGTCGTTATCAATTTTAGGAAAGAGATTCTACAGCGATAGGAATTTCTTACATGTACAACAGAATAATGCACAATATTAGAGTTAGAGTGCCGGAATCGAAGCAATCAAGTAAATGAGACACTCAGATACATGTTGTGACGGTTTTTGAAGTTCTAAATTCAAGGAGACAGATTCTGCAGCCAACGTGAATATGCTACATTAAAAGCCCTTTTTCCTCAATTTAAAATAAAACTGCCATGAATGTACAATTTAGATGGTAGGTCTGTGAAATCAAATTGATCGGTAGTTAGTACACTGAGCTACGTGTCATCACAATTTGTAGATTGCTTACTCCAAGGAAATAGATTCTACAGCGATAGCAATTTCTTACATGTACAACAGAATAATGCGCAATATTGGAGTAGAGTGCCGGAATCGAATCCATTAGGTAAATGTTTGTGACGATTTTTGAAGTTTTAACTTCAGGGAGACAGATTCTGCAGCCAACTCTAATATTCTATATTAAAAGCAATTTTATGAGGGCAAGTGTGCAGAAATTGAATCCATCAAGTAAATATTTCGACAGTTTTGAAGTTTCAACTTCAAGAACATAGATTCTGTAACCAACGTGAATATGCTACGTTAAAAGCCCTATTTCGTTGATCTTAAATGACCAACTGAAAAATAAACAGTTTTGATGCTAAAAGGATGAAATCATATCAAACGGTGGTAAATATATTTGGCTACGTGTCGCTATCATTTTTAGGAAACAGTTTCTACAGCGATAGGAATTTCTTACATGTACAGCTGAATAATGCACAATAATAGTGTTAGAGTGCTGGAATTGAAGCAATCAAGTAAATGAGACACTCAGATACATGTTGTGACGGTTTTGTGAGTTTTTAATTCAAGGTGACAGATTATATGCTACATTAAAAGCTCTTTTTCATCTATTTGAAATATAACTGCCGTAGAATGAACAGTTAGAATGATCAATGAAATCATATAATGGGTAGTTAAGTTACTGAGCTATGTGTCGAGACCATTCTCTGATTCGAAACTTGAAGGAATCAGATTCTACAGCGATAGGGATTTCTTTCATGTACAACACTATAATGCGTATGATGGAGTTGAAGTGATGTAATTGAATCCATTCACCTTCAGATATATGTTACGACGGTTTTTTAAGTTTCAACTTAAAGAACATAGATTCTGTAGCCAACGTGAATATGCTACCTTAAAAGCCCTATTTCGTTGATATTTAATAACCCGACTGTAGAATGAACAGTTTTGATGCTAAAACGATGAAATCAAATCAAACGGTAGTAAATATATTCGGCTACGTGTCGTTATCATTTTAAAGAAACAGATTCTACAGCGATAGGAATTTCTTACATGTACAACTGAATAATGCACAATATTGGAGTCAAAGTGCCGGAATTGAATCCATCAGGTAAATGAGACACTCAGATACATGTTGTGACGGTTTTTGAAGTTCTAAATTCAAGGAGACAGATTCTGCAGTCAACGTGAATATGCTACATTAAAAGCCCTTTTTCCTCAATTTAAAATAAAACTGCCATGAATGTACAATTTAGATGGTAGGTCTGTGAAATCAAATTGATCGGTAGTTAGTACACTAAGCTACGTGTCATCACAATTTGTTAATTCCTTACCTCAAGGAAACAGATTCTACAGCGATAGGAATTTCTTACATGTACAACAGAATAATGCGCGAAATTGGAGTAGAGTGCCGGAATCGAAACCATTAGGTAAATAGGACACTCAGATACATGTTGTGACAATTTTTGAAAGCCAAACGTGAATATGCTACATCAAAAGCCCTTTTTCATCTATTTGAAATATAACTGCCGGAGAATGAACAGTTTTGGTGTTAGATTAATGAAATCAGATAGTGGGTAGTATTACTCAGAAACTGAGCTTAGTGTCGTGGCCATTCTTAGGAAACAGATTCTACAGCGACAGGAATTTCTTACATGTACAACTGAATAATGCACAATATTGGAGTTAAAGTGCCGGAATTGAATCCATCAAGTAAATGAGACACTCAGATAAATGTTGTGACGGTTTTTGAAGTTCTTACTTCAAGGAGACAGATTCTGCGGCCAACGTGAATATGCTACATTAACAGCTCTTTTTTCCTCGATTTAAAATGAAACTGCCGTACAATGTATAATTTTGATAGTGGGTCTGTGAAATGAAATTAAGCGGTAGCTAAAACACTGAGTTTCGTGTCATCACAATTAGTAGATTGCTAACTTCAAGGAAACAGATTCTACAGCGATAGGAATTTCTTCCATGTACAACAGAATAATGTGCAATATTGGGGTAGAGTGTCGGAATCGGATCCATTAGGTAAATGAGACGCTCATTGAAGTTTAAACTTCAAGGAGACAGATTCTGCACCCAACTTGAATATTCTTTGCTAAAACGAAGTTGAATCTGTTGCCGGAATCAAATCGATCAGGAAAATGAGACGCTCAGATACATGTTGTGACGATTTTTGAAGTTTTGACTTCAAGGTGACAGATTTTACAGCCAACGTGAATATGCTACATTAAAAGCCCTTTTTCATCGTTTTGAAATATAATTGCCGTAGATTGAACAGTTTTGGTGTTAGATCAATGAAATCAAATAATGGGTAGTATTACCTCAGTAACTGAGCTTAGTGTCGTGTCAATTCTCTGATTCGAAACTTCAAGGAATCAGATTCTACAGCGATAGGAATTTCTTTCATGTACAACACTAAAATCGGTATGATAGAGTTGAAGTGACGTAATTGAATCCATTGAGTAAATGAGACCTTCAGATACATGTTACGACGGTTTTTGAAGTTTCAACTTCAAGAACATAGATTTTGTAGCCAACGTGAAAAGCCCTATTTCGTTGATATTTAATAACCCGACTGTAGAATGAACAGTTTTGATGCTAATACGATGAAATCAAATCAAACGGTAGTAAATATATTCGGCTACGTGTCGTTATCAATTTTAGGAAAGAGATTCTACAGCGATAGGAATTTCTTACATGTACAACAGAATAATGCACAATATTAGAGTTAGATTGCCGGAATCGAAGCAATCAAGTAAATGAGACACTCAGATACATGTTGTGACGGTTTTGAACTTCGTAATGTTAAAGTGACAGATTCTGCATGCAACATGAAAATGCTACATTAAAAGTCATATTTCGTCGATTTCAGAAAAAAGGCTGTAGAATGAATAATTTTGATGCTAGATTAATGAAACCAGATTAACCAGTAGTTCATACACTGAGCTACATGTCATCACAATTTGTTAATTCCTTACCTCAAGGAAACAGATTCTACAACAGAATAATGCGCAAAATTGGAGTAGAGTGCCAGAATCGAAACCATTAGGTAAATAGGACACTCAGATACATGTTGTGACAATTTTTGAAATTTTATCTTCAAGGTGACAGATTTTACAGCCAACGTGAATATGCTACATTAAAAGCCCTTTTTCATCTATTTGAAATATAACTGCCGGAGAATGAACAGTTTTGGTGTTAGATTAATGAAATCAGATAGTGGGTAGTATTACTCAGAAACTGAGCTTAGTGTCGTGGCCATTCTTAGGAAACAGATTTTACACCGACAGGAATTTCTTACATGTACAACTGAATAATGCACAATATTGGAGTTCTTCAGATACATGTTACGACGGTTTTTGAAGTTTCAACTTCAAGAACATAGATTTTGTAGCCAACGTGAATATGCTACGTTAAAAGCCCTATTTCGTTGATATTTAATAACCCGACTGTAGAATGAACAGTTTTGATGCTAATACGATGAAATCAAATCAAACGGTAGTAAATATATTCGGCCACGTGTCGTTATCAATTTTAGGAAAGAAATTCTCCAGCGATAGGAATTTCTTACATGTACAACAGAATAATGCACAATATTAGAGTAAGAGTGCCAGAATCGAAGCAATCAAGTAAATGAGACACTCAGATACATGTTGTGACGGTTTTGAACTTCGTAATGTTAAAGTGACAGATTCTGCATGCAACATGAAAATGCTACATTAAAAGTCATATTTCGTCGATTTCAGAAAAAAGGCTGTAGAATGAATAATTTTGATGCTAGATTAATGAAATCAGATTAACCAGTAGTTCATACACTGAGCTACATGTCATCACAATTTGTTAATTCCTTACTTCAAGGAAACAGATTCTACAGCGATAGGAATTTCTTACATGTACAACAGAATAATGCGCAAAATTGGAGTAGAGTGCCGGAATCGAAACCATTAGGTAAATAGGACACTCAGATACATGTTGTGACAATTTTTGAAATTTTATCTTCAAGGTGACAGATTTTACAGCCAAGGTGAATATGCTACATTTAAAGCCCTTTTTCATCTATTTGAAATATAACTGCCTGAGAATGAACAGTTTTGGTGTTAGATTAATGAGATCAGATAGTGGGTAGTATTACTCAGAAACTGAGCTTAGTGTCGTGGCCATTCTTAGGAAACAGATTCTACAGCGACAGGAATTTCTTACATGTAGAACTGAATAATGCACAATATTGGAGTTAAAGTGCCGGAATTGAATCCATCAAGTAAATGAGACACTCAGATACATGTTGTGACGGTTTTTGAAGTTCTGCAGCCAACGTGAATATGCTACATTAAAAGCCCTTTTTCCTCAATTTAAAAAATAAAACTGCCATGAATGTACAATTTAGATGGTAGGTCTGTGAAATCAAATTGATCGGTACTTAGTACACTGAGCTACGTGTCATCACAATTTGTAGATTGCTTACTTCAAGGAAACAGATTCTACAGCGATAGGAATTTCTTACATGTACAGCTGAATACAATATTAGAGTTAGAGTGCTGGAATTGAAGCAATCAAGTAAATGAGACACTCAGATACATGTTGTGACGGTTTTTGAAGTTCTTACTTCAAGGAGACAGATTCTGCGGCAAACGTGAATATGCTACAATAACAGCCCTTTTTATCTTGATTTAAAATGAAACTGCCGTACAATGTATAATTTTGATAGTGGGTCTGTGAAATGAAATTAAGCGGTAGCTAAAACACTCAGTTTCGTGTCATCACAATTTGTAGATTGCTAACTTCAAGGAAACAGATTCTACAGCGATAGGAATTTCTTACATGTACAACAGAATAATGTGCAATATTGGGGTAGAGTGTCGGAATCGAATCCATTAGGTAAATGAGACGCTCATTGAAGTTTTAACTTCAAGGAGACAGATTCTGCACCCAACTTTAATATTCTTTGCTAAAAGTAAGTTGAATCTGTTGAAATTGAATCCATCAAGTAAATGAGACACAAAGATACATGTTGTGACGGTTTTGGGAGTTTTTAATTCAAGGTGACAGATTATATGCTACATTAAAAGCTCTTTTTCATCTATTTGAAATATAACTGCCGTAGAATATCCAGTTAGAATGATCAATGAAATTATATAATGGGTAGTTAAGTTACTGAGCTATGTGTCGAGACCATTCTCTGATTCGAAACTTGAAGGAATCAGATTCTACAGCGATAGGGATTTCTTTCATGTACAACACTATAATGCGTATGATGGAGTTGAAGTGATGTAATTGAATCCATTCACCTTCAGATATATGTTACGACGGTTTTTTAAGTTTCAACTTAAAGAACATAGATTCTGTAGCCAACGTGAATATGCTACCTTAAAAGCCCTATTTCGTTGATATTTAATAACCCGACTGTAGAATGAACAGTTTTGATGCTAAAACGATGAAATCAAATCAAACGGTAGTAAATATATTCGGCTACGTGTCGTTATCATTTTAAAGAAACAGATTCTACAGCGATAGGAATTTCTTACATGTACAACTGAATAATGCACAATATTGGAGTCAAAGTGCCGGAATTGAATCCATCAGGTAAATGAGACACTCAGATACATGTTGTGACGGTTTTTGAAGTTCTAAATTCAAGGAGACAGATTCTGCAGCCAACGTGAATATGCTACATTAAAAGCCCTTTTTCCTCAATTTAAAATAAAACTGCCATGAATGTACAATTTAGATGGAAGGTCTGTGAAATCAAATTGATCGGTAGTTAGTACACTGAGCTACGTGTCATCACAATTTGTAGATTGCTTACTCCAAGGAAATAGATTCTACAGCGATAGCAATTTCTTACATGTACAACAGAATAATGCGCAATATTGGAGTAGAGTGCCGGAATCGAATCCATTAGGTAAATGTTTGTGACGATTTTTGAAGTTTTAACTTCAGGGAGACAGATTCTGCAGCCAACTCTAATATTCTATATTAAAAGCAATTTTATGAGGGCAAGTGTGCAGAAATTGAATCCATCAAGTAAATATTTCGACAGTTTTGAAGTTTCAACTTCAAGAACATAGATTCTGTAACCAACGTGAATATGCTACGTTAAAAGCCCTATTTCGTTGATCTTAAATGACCAACTGAAAAATAAACAGTTTTGATGCTAAAAGGATGAAATCATATCAAACGGTGGTAAATATATTTGGCTACGTGTCGCTATCATTTTTAGGAAACAGTTTCTACAGCGATAGGAATTTCTTACATGTACAGCTGAATAATGCACAATAATAGAGTTAGAGTGCTGGAATTGAAGCAATCAAGTAAATGAGACACTCAGATACATGTTGTGACGGTTTTGTGAGTTTTTAATTCAAGGTGACAGATTATATGCTACATTAAAAGCTCTTTTTCATCTATTTGAAATATAACTGCCGTAGAATGAACAGTTAGAATGATCAATGAAATCATATAATGGGTAGTTAAGTTACTGAGCTATGTGTCGAGACCATTCTCTGATTCGAAACTTGAAGGAATCAGATTCTACAGCGATAGGGATTTCTTTCATGTACAACACTATAATGCGTATGATGGAGTTGAAGTGATGTAATTGAATCCATTCACCTTCAGATATATGTTACGACGGTTTTTTAAGTTTCAACTTAAAGAACATAGATTCTGTAGCCAACGTGAATATGCTACCTTAAAAGCCCTATTTCGTTGATATTTAATAACCCGACTGTAGAATGAACAGTTTTGATGCTAAAACGATGATATCAAATCAAACGGTAGTAAATATATTCGGCTACGTGTCGTTATCATTTTAAAGAAACAGATTCTACAGCGATAGGAATTTCTTACATGTACAACTGAATAATGCACAATATTGGAGTCAAAGTGCCGGAATTGAATCCATCAGGTAAATGAGACACTCAGATACATGTTGTGACGGTTTTTGAAGTTCTAAATTCAAGGAGACAGATTCTGCAGTCAACGTGAATATGCTACATTAAAAGCCCTTTTTCCTCAATTTAAAATAAAACTGCAATGAATGTACAATTTAGATGGTAGGTCTGTGAAATCAAATTGATCGGTAGTTAGTACACTAAGCTACGTGTCATCACAATTTGTTAATTCCTTACCTCAAGGAAACAGATTCTACAGCGATAGGAATTTCTTACATGTACAACAGAATAATGCGCAAAATTGGAGTAGAGTGCCGGAATCAAATCGATCAGGAAAATGAGACGCTCAGATACATGTTGTGACGATTTTTGAAGTTTTGACTTCAAGGTGACAGATTTTACAGCCAACGTGAATATGCTACATTAAAAGCCCTTTTTCATCTATTTGAAATATAACTGCGGTAGAATGAACAGTTTTGGTGTTAGATCAATGAAATCAAATAATGGGTAGTTACTAAGTGATTAAGTTACTGAGCTATATGTCGTGTCAATTCTCTGATTCGAAACTTCAAGGAATCAGATTCTACAGCGATAGGAATTTCTTTCATGTACAACACTTTAATGCGTATGATGGAGTTTAAGTGACGTAATTGAATCCATTGAGTAAATGAGACCTTCAGATACATGTTACGACGGTTTTTGAAGTTTCAACTTCAAGAACATAGATTTTGTAGCCAACGTGAATATGCTACGTTAAAAGCCCTATTTCGTTGATATTTAATAACCCGACTGTAGAATGAACAGTTTTGATGCTAATACGATGAAATCAAATCAAACGGTAGTAAATATATTCGGCTACGTGTCGTTATCAATTTTAGGAAAGAGATTCTACAGCGATAGGAATTTCTTACATGTACAACAGAATAATGCACAATATTAGAGTTAGAGTGCCGGAATCGAAGCAATCAAGTAAATGAGACACTCAGATACATGTTGTGACGCTTTTGAACTTCGTAATGTAAAAGTGACAGATTCTGCATGCAACATGAAAATGCTACATTAAAAGTCATATTTCGTCGATTTCAGAAAAAAGGCTGTAGAATGAATAATTTTGATGCTAGATTAATGAAATCAGATTAACCAGTAGTTCATACACTGAGCTACATGTCATCACTATTTGTTGATTCCTTACCTCAAGGAAACAGATTCTACAGCGATAGGAATTTCTTACATGTACAACAGAATAATGCGCGAAATTGGAGTAGAGTGCCGGAATCGAAACCATTAGGTAAATAGGACACTCAGATACATGTTGTGACAATTTTTGAAAGCCAAACGTGAATATGCTACATCAAAAGCCCTTTTTCATCTATTTGAAATATAACTGCCGGAGAATGAACAGTTTTGGTGTTAGATTAATGAAATCAGATAGTGGGTAGTATTACTCAGAAACTGAGCTTAGTGTCGTGGCCATTCTTAGGAAACAGATTCTACAGCGACAGGAATTTCTTACATGTACAACTGAATAATGCACAATATTGGAGTTAAAGTGCCGGAACTGAATCCATCAAGTAAATGAGACACTCAGATAAATGTTGTGACGGTTTTTGAAGTTCTTACTTCAAGGAGGCAGATTCTGCGGCCAACGTGAATATGCTACATTAACAGCTCTTTTTTCCTCGATTTAAAATGAAACTGCCGTACAATGTATAATTTTGATAGTGGGTCTGTGAAATGAAATTAAGCGGTAGCTAAAACACTGAGTTTCGTGTCATCACAATTAGTAGATTGCTAACTTCAAGGAAACAGATTCTACAGCGATAGGAATTTCTTCCATGTACAACAGAATAATGTGCAATATTGGGGTAGAGTGTCGGAATCGGATCCATTAGGTAAATGAGACGCTCATTGAAGTTTAAACTTCAAGGAGACAGATTCTGCACCCAACTTGAATATTCTTTGCTAAAACGAAGTTGAATCTGTTGAAATTGAATCCATCAAGTAAATGAGACACAAAGATACATGTTGTGACGGTTTTGGGAGTTTTTAATTCAAGGTGACAGATTATATGCTACATTAAAAGCCCTTTTTCATCTATTTGAAATATAACTGCCGTAGAATGAACAGTTAGAATGATCAATGAAATCATATAATGGGTAGTTAAGTTACTGAGCTATGTGTCAAAACAATTCTCTGATTCGAAACTTGAAGGAATCAGATTCTACAGCGATAGGAATTTCTTTCATGTACAACACTATAATGCGTATGATGGAGTTGAAGTGATGTAATTGAATCCATTCACCTTCAGATATATGTTACGACGGTTTTTTAAGTTTCAACTTAAAGAACATAGATTCTGTAGCCAACGTGAATATGCTACCTTAAAAGCCCTATTTCGTTGATATTTAATAACCCGACTGTAGAATGAACAGTTTTGATGCTAAAACGATGAAATCAAATCAAACGGTAGTAAATATATTCGGCTACGTGTCGTTATCATTTTAAAGAAACAGATTCTACAGCGATAGGAATTTCTTACATGTACAACTGAATAATGCACAATATTGGAGTCAAAGTGCCGGAATTGAATCCATCAGGTAAATGAGACACTCAGATACATGTTGTGACGGTTTTTGAAGTTCTAAATTCAAGGAGACAGATTCTGCAGTCAACGTGAATATGCTACATTAAAAGCCCTTTTTCCTCAATTTAAAATAAAACTGCCATGAATGTACAATTTAGATGGTAGGTCTGTGAAATCAAATTGATCGGTAGTTAGTACACTATGCTACGTGTCATCACAATTTGTTAATTCCTTACCTCAAGGAAACAGATTCTACAGCGATAGGAATTTCTTACATGTACAACAGAATAATGCGCAAAATTGGAGTAGAGTGCCGGAATCAAATCGATCAGGAAAATGTGACGCTCAGATACATGTTGTGACGATTTTTGAAGTTTTGACTTCAAGGTGACAGATTTTACAGCCAACGTGAATATGCTACATTAAAAGCCCTTTTTCATCTATTTGAAATATAACTGCGGTAGAATGAACAGTTTTGGTGTTAGATCAATGAAATCAAATAATGGGTAGTTACTAAGTGAATAAGTTACTGAGCTATATGTCGTGTCAATTCTCTGATTCGAAACTTCAAGGAATCAGATTCTACAGCGATAGGAATTTCTTTCATGTACAACACTATAATGCGTATGATGGAGTTGAAGTGACGTAATTGAATCCATTGAGTAAATGAGACCTTCAGATACATGTTACGACGGTTTTTGAAGTTTCAACTTCAAGAACATAGATTTTGTAGCCAACGTGAATATGCTACGTTAAAAGCCCTATTTCGTTGATATTTAATAACCCGACTGTAGAATGAACAGTTTTGATGCTAATACGATGAAATCAAATCAAACGGTAGTAAATATATTCGGCTACGTGTCGTTATCAATTTTAGGAAAGAGATTCTACAGCGATAGGAATTTCTTACATGTACAACAGAATAATGCACAATATTAGAGTTAGAGTGCCGGAATCGAAGCAATCAAGTAAATGAGACACTCAGATACATGTTGTGACGGTTTTGAACTTCGTAATGTTAAAGTGACAGATTCTGCATGCAACATGAAAATGCTACATTAAAAGTCATATTTCGTCGATTTCAGAAAAAAGGCTGTAGAATGAATAATTTTGATGCTAGATTAATGAAATCAGATTAACCAGTAGTTCATACACTGAGCTACATGTCATCACAATTTGTTAATTCCTTACCTCAAGGAAACAGATTCTACAACAGAATAATGCGCAAAATTGGAGTAGAGTGCCAGAATCGAAACCATTAGGTAAATAGGACACTCAGATACATGTTGTGACAATTTTTGAAATTTTATCTCCAAGGTGACAGATTTTACAGCCAACGTGAATATGCTACATTAAAAGCCCTTTTTCATCTATTTGAAATATAACTGCCGGAGAATGAACAGTTTTGGTGTTAGATTAATATAATCAGATAGTGGGTAGTATTACTCAGAAACTGAGCTTAGTGTCGTGGCCATTCTTAGGAAACAGATTTTACACCGACAGGAATTTCTTACATGTACAACTGAATAATGCACAATATTGGAGTTCTTCAGATACATGTTACGACGGTTTTTGAAGTTTCAACTTCAAGAACATAGATTTTGTAGCCAACGTGAATATGCTACGTTAAAAGCCCTATTTCGTTGATATTTAATAACCCGACTGTAGAATGAACAGTTTTGATGCTAATACGATGAAATCAAATCAAACGGTAGTAAATATATTCGGCTACGTGTCGTTATCAATTTTAGGAAAGAGATTCTACAGCGATAGGAATTTCTTACATGTACAACAGAATAATGCACAATATTAGAGTTAGAGTGCCGGAATCGAAGCAATCAAGTAAATGAGACACTCAGATACATGTTGTGACGGTTTTTGAAGTTCTAAATTCAAGGAGACAGATTCTGCAGCCAACGTGAATATGCTACATTAAAAGCCCTTTTTCCTCAATTTAAAATAAAACTGCCATGAATGTACAATTTAGATGGTAGGTCTGTGAAATCAAATTGATCGGTAGTTAGTACACTGAGCTACGTGTCATCACAATTTGTAGATTGCTTACTCCAAGGAAATAGATTCTACAGCGATAGCAATTTCTTACATGTACAACAGAATAATGCGCAATATTGGAGTAGAGTGCCGGAATCGAATCCATTAGGTAAATGTTTGTGACGATTTTTGAAGTTTTAACTTCAGGGAGACAGATTCTGCAGCCAACTCTAATATTCTATATTAAAAGCAATTTTATGAGGGCAAGTGTGCAGAAATTGAATCCATCAAGTAAATATTTCGACAGTTTTGAAGTTTCAACTTCAAGAACATAGATTCTGTAACCAACGTGAATATGCTACGTTAAAAGCCCTATTTCGTTGATCTTAAATGACCAACTGAAAAATAAACAGTTTTGATGCTAAAAGGATGAAATCATATCAAACGGTGGTAAATATATTTGGCTACGTGTCGCTATCATTTTTAGGAAACAGTTTCTACAGCGATAGGAATTTCTTACATGTACAGCTGAATAATGCACAATAATAGTGTTAGAGTGCTGGAATTGAAGCAATCAAGTAAATGAGACACTCAGATACATGTTGTGACGGTTTTGTGAGTTTTTAATTCAAGGTGACAGATTATATGCTACATTAAAAGCTCTTTTTCATCTATTTGAAATATAACTGCCGTAGAATGAACAGTTAGAATGATCAATGAAATCATATAATGGGTAGTTAAGTTACTGAGCTATGTGTCGAGACCATTCTCTGATTCGAAACTTGAAGGAATCAGATTCTACAGCGATAGGGATTTCTTTCATGTACAACACTATAATGCGTATGATGGAGTTGAAGTGATGTAATTGAATCCATTCACCTTCAGATATATGTTACGACGGTTTTTTAAGTTTCAACTTAAAGAACATAGATTCTGTAGCCAACGTGAATATGCTACCTTAAAAGCCCTATTTCGTTGATATTTAATAACCCGACTGTAGAATGAACAGTTTTGATGCTAAAACGATGAAATCAAATCAAACGGTAGTAAATATATTCGGCTACGTGTCGTTATCATTTTAAAGAAACAGATTCTACAGCGATAGGAATTTCTTACATGTACAACTGAATAATGCACAATATTGGAGTCAAAGTGCCGGAATTGAATCCATCAGGTAAATGAGACACTCAGATACATGTTGTGACGGTTTTTGAAGTTCTAAATTCAAGGAGACAGATTCTGCAGTCAACGTGAATATGCTACATTAAAAGCCCTTTTTCCTCAATTTAAAATAAAACTGCCATGAATGTACAATTTAGATGGTAGGTCTGTGAAATCAAATTGATCGGTAGTTAGTACACTAAGCTACGTGTCATCACAATTTGTTAATTCCTTACCTCAAGGAAACAGATTCTACAGCGATAGGAATTTCTTACATGTACAACAGAATAATGCGCAAAATTGGAGTAGAGTGCCGGAATCAAATCGATCAGGAAAATGAGACGCTCAGATACATGTTGTGACGATTTTTGAAGTTTTGACTTCAAGGTGACAGATTTTACAGCCAACGTGAATATGCTACATTAAAAGCCCTTTTTCATCTATTTGAAATATAACTGCGGTAGAATGAACAGTTTTGGTGTTAGATCAATGAAATCAAATAATGGGTAGTTACTAAGTGATTAAGTTACTGAGCTATATGTCGTGTCAATTCTCTGATTCGAAACTTCAAGGAATCAGATTCTACAGCGATAGGAATTTCTTTCATGTACAACACTTTAATGCGTATGATGGAGTTTAAGTGACGTAATTGAATCCATTGAGTAAATGAGACCTTCAGATACATGTTACGACGGTTTTTGAAGTTTCAACTTCAAGAACATAGATTTTGTAGCCAACGTGAATATGCTACGTTAAAAGCCCTATTTCGTTGATATTTAATAACCCGACTGTAGAATGAACAGTTTTGATGCTAATACGATGAAATCAAATCAAACGGTAGTAAATATATTCGGCTACGTGTCGTTATCAATTTTAGGAAAGAGATTCTACAGCGATAGGAATTTCTTACATGTACAACAGAATAATGCACAATATTAGAGTTAGAGTGCCGGAATCGAAGCAATCAAGTAAATGAGACACTCAGATACATGTTGTGACGGTTTTTGAAGTTCTAAATTCAAGGAGACAGATTCTGCAGCCAACGTGAATATGCTACATTAAAAGCCCTTTTTCCTCAATTTAAAATAAAACTGCCATGAATGTACAATTTAGATGGTAGGTCTGTGAAATCAAATTGATCGGTAGTTAGTACACTGAGCTACGTGTCATCACAATTTGTAGATTGCTTACTCCAAGGAAATAGATTCTACAGCGATAGCAATTTCTTACATGTACAACAGAATAATGCGCAATATTGGAGTAGAGTGCCGGAATCGAATCCATTAGGTAAATGTTTGTGACGATTTTTGAAGTTTTAACTTCAGGGAGACAGATTCTGCAGCCAACTCTAATATTCTATATTAAAAGCAATTTTATGAGGGCAAGTGTGCAGAAATTGAATCCATCAAGTAAATATTTCGACAGTTTTGAAGTTTCAACTTCAAGAACATAGATTCTGTAACCAACGTGAATATGCTACGTTAAAAGCCCTATTTCGTTGATCTTAAATGACCAACTGAAAAATAAACAGTTTTGATGCTAAAAGGATGAAATCATATCAAACGGTGGTAAATATATTTGGCTACGTGTCGCTATCATTTTTAGGAAACAGTTTCTACAGCGATAGGAATTTCTTACATGTACAGCTGAATAATGCACAATAATAGTGTTAGAGTGCTGGAATTGAAGCAATCAAGTAAATGAGACACTCAGATACATGTTGTGACGGTTTTGTGAGTTTTTAATTCAAGGTGACAGATTATATGCTACATTAAAAGCTCTTTTTCATCTATTTGAAATATAACTGCCGTAGAATGAACAGTTAGAATGATCAATGAAATCATATAATGGGTAGTTAAGTTACTGAGCTATGTGTCGAGACCATTCTCTGATTCGAAACTTGAAGGAATCAGATTCTACAGCGATAGGGATTTCTTTCATGTACAACACTATAATGCGTATGATGGAGTTGAAGTGATGTAATTGAATCCATTCACCTTCAGATATATGTTACGACGGTTTTTTAAGTTTCAACTTAAAGAACATAGATTCTGTAGCCAACGTGAATATGCTACCTTAAAAGCCCTATTTCGTTGATATTTAATAACCCGACTGTAGAATGAACAGTTTTGATGCTAAAACGATGAAATCAAATCAAACGGTAGTAAATATATTCGGCTACGTGTCGTTATCATTTTAAAGAAACAGATTCTACAGCGATAGGAATTTCTTACATGTACAACTGAATAATGCACAATATTGGAGTCAAAGTGCCGGAATTGAATCCATCAGGTAAATGAGACACTCAGATACATGTTGTGACGGTTTTTGAAGTTCTAAATTCAAGGAGACAGATTCTGCAGCCAACGTGAATATGCTACATTAAAAGCCCTTTTTCCTCAATTTAAAATAAAACTGCCATGAATGTACAATTTAGATGGAAGGTCTGTGAAATCAAATTGATCGGTAGTTAGTACACTGAGCTACGTGTCATCACAATTTGTAGATTGCTTACTCCAAGGAAATAGATTCTACAGCGATAGCAATTTCTTACATGTACAACAGAATAATGCGCAATATTGGAGTAGAGTGCCGGAATCGAATCCATTAGGTAAATGTTTGTGACGATTTTTGAAGTTTTAACTTCAGGGAGACAGATTCTGCAGCCAACTCTAATATTCTATATTAAAAGCAATTTTATGAGGGCAAGTGTGCAGAAATTGAATCCATCAAGTAAATATTTCGACAGTTTTGAAGTTTCAACTTCAAGAACATAGATTCTGTAACCAACGTGAATATGCTACGTTAAAAGCCCTATTTCGTTGATCTTAAATGACCAACTGAAAAATAAACAGTTTTGATGCTAAAAGGATGAAATCATATCAAACGGTGGTAAATATATTTGGCTACGTGTCGCTATCATTTTTAGGAAACAGTTTCTACAGCGATAGGAATTTCTTACATGTACAGCTGAATAATGCACAATAATAGAGTTAGAGTGCTGGAATTGAAGCAATCAAGTAAATGAGACACTCAGATACATGTTGTGACGGTTTTGTGAGTTTTTAATTCAAGGTGACAGATTATATGCTACATTAAAAGCTCTTTTTCATCTATTTGAAATATAACTGCCGTAGAATGAACAGTTAGAATGATCAATGAAATCATATAATGGGTAGTTAAGTTACTGAGCTATGTGTCGAGACCATTCTCTGATTCGAAACTTGAAGGAATCAGATTCTACAGCGATAGGGATTTCTTTCATGTACAACACTATAATGCGTATGATGGAGTTGAAGTGATGTAATTGAATCCATTCACCTTCAGATATATGTTACGACGGTTTTTTAAGTTTCAACTTAAAGAACATAGATTCTGTAGCCAACGTGAATATGCTACCTTAAAAGCCCTATTTCGTTGATATTTAATAACCCGACTGTAGAATGAACAGTTTTGATGCTAAAACGATGATATCAAATCAAACGGTAGTAAATATATTCGGCTACGTGTCGTTATCATTTTAAAGAAACAGATTCTACAGCGATAGGAATTTCTTACATGTACAACTGAATAATGCACAATATTGGAGTCAAAGTGCCGGAATTGAATCCATCAGGTAAATGAGACACTCAGATACATGTTGTGACGGTTTTTGAAGTTCTAAATTCAAGGAGACAGATTCTGCAGTCAACGTGAATATGCTACATTAAAAGCCCTTTTTCCTCAATTTAAAATAAAACTGCAATGAATGTACAATTTAGATGGTAGGTCTGTGAAATCAAATTGATCGGTAGTTAGTACACTAAGCTACGTGTCATCACAATTTGTTAATTCCTTACCTCAAGGAAACAGATTCTACAGCGATAGGAATTTCTTACATGTACAACAGAATAATGCGCAAAATTGGAGTAGAGTGCCGGAATCAAATCGATCAGGAAAATGAGACGCTCAGATACATGTTGTGACGATTTTTGAAGTTTTGACTTCAAGGTGACAGATTTTACAGCCAACGTGAATATGCTACATTAAAAGCCCTTTTTCATCTATTTGAAATATAACTGCGGTAGAATGAACAGTTTTGGTGTTAGATCAATGAAATCAAATAATGGGTAGTTACTAAGTGATTAAGTTACTGAGCTATATGTCGTGTCAATTCTCTGATTCGAAACTTCAAGGAATCAGATTCTACAGCGATAGGAATTTCTTTCATGTACAACACTTTAATGCGTATGATGGAGTTTAAGTGACGTAATTGAATCCATTGAGTAAATGAGACCTTCAGATACATGTTACGACGGTTTTTGAAGTTTCAACTTCAAGAACATAGATTTTGTAGCCAACGTGAATATGCTACGTTAAAAGCCCTATTTCGTTGATATTTAATAACCCGACTGTAGAATGAACAGTTTTGATGCTAATACGATGAAATCAAATCAAACGGTAGTAAATATATTCGGCTACGTGTCGTTATCAATTTTAGGAAAGAGATTCTACAGCGATAGGAATTTCTTACATGTACAACAGAATAATGCACAATATTAGAGTTAGAGTGCCGGAATCGAAGCAATCAAGTAAATGAGACACTCAGATACATGTTGTGACGCTTTTGAACTTCGTAATGTAAAAGTGACAGATTCTGCATGCAACATGAAAATGCTACATTAAAAGTCATATTTCGTCGATTTCAGAAAAAAGGCTGTAGAATGAATAATTTTGATGCTAGATTAATGAAATCAGATTAACCAGTAGTTCATACACTGAGCTACATGTCATCACAATTTGTTGATTCCTTACCTCAAGGAAACAGATTCTACAGCGATAGGAATTTCTTACATGTACAACAGAATAATGCGCGAAATTGGAGTAGAGTGCCGGAATCGAAACCATTAGGTAAATAGGACACTCAGATACATGTTGTGACAATTTTTGAAAGCCAAACGTGAATATGCTACATCAAAAGCCCTTTTTCATCTATTTGAAATATAACTGCCGGAGAATGAACAGTTTTGGTGTTAGATTAATGAAATCAGATAGTGGGTAGTATTACTCAGAAACTGAGCTTAGTGTCGTGGCCATTCTTAGGAAACAGATTCTACAGCGACAGGAATTTCTTACATGTACAACTGAATAATGCACAATATTGGAGTTAAAGTGCCGGAACTGAATCCATCAAGTAAATGAGACACTCAGATAAATGTTGTGACGGTTTTTGAAGTTCTTACTTCAAGGAGACAGATTCTGCGGCCAACGTGAATATGCTACATTAACAGCTCTTTTTTCCTCGATTTAAAATGAAACTGCCGTACAATGTATAATTTTGATAGTGGGTCTGTGAAATGAAATTAAGCGGTAGCTAAAACACTGAGTTTCGTGTCATCACAATTAGTAGATTGCTAACTTCAAGGAAACAGATTCTACAGCGATAGGAATTTCTTCCATGTACAACAGAATAATGTGCAATATTGGGGTAGAGTGTCGGAATCGGATCCATTAGGTAAATGAGACGCTCATTGAAGTTTAAACTTCAAGGAGACAGATTCTGCACCCAACTTGAATATTCTTTGCTAAAACGAAGTTGAATCTGTTGAAATTGAATCCATCAAGTAAATGAGACACAAAGATACATGTTGTGACGGTTTTGGGAGTTTTTAATTCAAGGTGACAGATTATATGCTACATTAAAAGCCCTTTTTCATCTATTTGAAATATAACTGCCGTAGAATGAACAGTTAGAATGATCAATGAAATCATATAATGGGTAGTTAAGTTACTGAGCTATGTGTCAAAACAATTCTCTGATTCGAAACTTGAAGGAATCAGATTCTACAGCGATAGGAATTTCTTTCATGTACAACACTATAATGCGTATGATGGAGTTGAAGTGATGTAATTGAATCCATTCACCTTCAGATATATGTTACGACGGTTTTTTAAGTTTCAACTTAAAGAACATAGATTCTGTAGCCAACGTGAATATGCTACCTTAAAAGCCCTATTTCGTTGATATTTAATAACCCGACTGTAGAATGAACAGTTTTGATGCTAAAACGATGAAATCAAATCAAACGGTAGTAAATATATTCGGCTACGTGTCGTTATCATTTTAAAGAAACAGATTCTACAGCGATAGGAATTTCTTACATGTACAACTGAATAATGCACAATATTGGAGTCAAAGTGCCGGAATTGAATCCATCAGGTAAATGAGACACTCAGATACATGTTGTGACGGTTTTTGAAGTTCTAAATTCAAGGAGACAGATTCTGCAGCCAACGTGAATATGCTACATTAAAAGCCCTTTTTCCTCAATTTAAAATAAAACTGCCATGAATGTACAATTTAGATGGTAGGTCTGTGAAATCAAATTGATCGGTAGTTAGTACACTATGCTACGTGTCATCACAATTTGTTAATTCCTTACCTCAAGGAAACAGATTCTACAGCGATAGGAATTTCTTACATGTACAACAGAATAATGCGCAAAATTGGAGTAGAGTGCCGGAATCAAATCGATCAGGAAAATGTGACGCTCAGATACATGTTGTGACGATTTTTGAAGTTTTGACTTCAAGGTGACAGATTTTACAGCCAACGTGAATATGCTACATTAAAAGCCCTTTTTCATCTATTTGAAATATAACTGCGGTAGAATGAACAGTTTTGGTGTTAGATCAATGAAATCAAATAATGGGTAGTTACTAAGTGAATAAGTTACTGAGCTATATGTCGTGTCAATTCTCTGATTCGAAACTTCAAGGAATCAGATTCTACAGCGATAGGAATTTCTTTCATGTACAACACTATAATGCGTATGATGGAGTTGAAGTGACGTAATTGAATCCATTGAGTAAATGAGACCTTCAGATACATGTTACGACGGTTTTTGAAGTTTCAACTTCAAGAACATAGATTTTGTAGCCAACGTGAATATGCTACGTTAAAAGCCCTATTTCGTTGATATTTAATAACCCGACTGTAGAATGAACAGTTTTGATGCTAATACGATGAAATCAAATCAAACGGTAGTAAATATATTCGGCTACGTGTCGTTATCAATTTTAGGGAAGAGATTCTACAGCGATAGGAATTTCTTACATGTACAACAGAATAATGCACAATATTAGAGTTAGAGTGCCGGAATCGAAGCAATCAAGTAAATGAGACACTCAGATACATGTTGTGACGGTTTTGAACTTCGTAATGTTAAAGTGACAGATTCTGCATGCAACATGAAAATGCTACATTAAAAGTCATATTTCGTCGATTTCAGAAAAAAGGCTGTAGAATGAATAATTTTGATGCTAGATTAATGAAATCAGATTAACCAGTAGTTCATACACTGAGCTACATGTCATCACAATTTGTTAATTCCTTACCTCAAGGAAACAGATTCTACAACAGAATAATGCGCAAAATTGGAGTAGAGTGCCAGAATCGAAACCATTAGGTAAATAGGACACTCAGATACATGTTGTGACAATTTTTGAAATTTTATCTCCAAGGTGACAGATTTTACAGCCAACGTGAATATGCTACATTAAAAGCCCTTTTTCATCTATTTGAAATATAACTGCCGGAGAATGAACAGTTTTGGTGTTAGATTAATATAATCAGATAGTGGGTAGTATTACTCAGAAACTGAGCTTAGTGTCGTGGCCATTCTTAGGAAACAGATTTTACACCGACAGGAATTTCTTACATGTACAACTGAATAATGCACAATATTGGAGTTCTTCAGATACATGTTACGACGGTTTTTGAAGTTTCAACTTCAAGAACATAGATTTTGTAGCCAACGTGAATATGCTACGTTAAAAGCCCTATTTCGTTGATATTTAATAACCCGACTGTAGAATGAACAGTTTTGATGCTAATACGATGAAATCAAATCAAACGGTAGTAAATATATTCGGCTACGTGTCGTTATCAATTTTAGGAAAGAGATTCTACAGCGATAGGAATTTCTTACATGTACAACAGAATAATGCACAATATTAGAGTTAGAGTGCCGGAATCGAAGCAATCAAGTAAATGAGACACTCAGATACATGTTGTGACGGTTTTTGAAGTTCTAAATTCAAGGAGACAGATTCTGCAGCCAACGTGAATATGCTACATTAAAAGCCCTTTTTCCTCAATTTAAAATAAAACTGCCATGAATGTACAATTTAGATGGTAGGTCTGTGAAATCAAATTGATCGGTAGTTAGTACACTGAGCTACGTGTCATCACAATTTGTAGATTGCTTACTCCAAGGAAATAGATTCTACAGCGATAGCAATTTCTTACATGTACAACAGAATAATGCGCAATATTGGAGTAGAGTGCCGGAATCGAATCCATTAGGTAAATGTTTGTGACGATTTTTGAAGTTTTAACTTCAGGGAGACAGATTCTGCAGCCAACTCTAATATTCTATATTAAAAGCAATTTTATGAGGGCAAGTGTGCAGAAATTGAATCCATCAAGTAAATATTTCGACAGTTTTGAAGTTTCAACTTCAAGAACATAGATTCTGTAACCAACGTGAATATGCTACGTTAAAAGCCCTATTTCGTTGATCTTAAATGACCAACTGAAAAATAAACAGTTTTGATGCTAAAAGGATGAAATCATATCAAACGGTGGTAAATATATTTGGCTACGTGTCGCTATCATTTTTAGGAAACAGTTTCTACAGCGATAGGAATTTCTTACATGTACAGCTGAATAATGCACAATAATAGTGTTAGAGTGCTGGAATTGAAGCAATCAAGTAAATGAGACACTCAGATACATGTTGTGACGGTTTTGTGAGTTTTTAATTCAAGGTGACAGATTATATGCTACATTAAAAGCTCTTTTTCATCTATTTGAAATATAACTGCCGTAGAATGAACAGTTAGAATGATCAATGAAATCATATAATGGGTAGTTAAGTTACTGAGCTATGTGTCGAGACCATTCTCTGATTCGAAACTTGAAGGAATCAGATTCTACAGCGATAGGGATTTCTTTCATGTACAACACTATAATGCGTATGATGGAGTTGAAGTGATGTAATTGAATCCATTCACCTTCAGATATATGTTACGACGGTTTTTTAAGTTTCAACTTAAAGAACATAGATTCTGTAGCCAACGTGAATATGCTACCTTAAAAGCCCTATTTCGTTGATATTTAATAACCCGACTGTAGAATGAACAGTTTTGATGCTAAAACGATGAAATCAAATCAAACGGTAGTAAATATATTCGGCTACGTGTCGTTATCATTTTAAAGAAACAGATTCTACAGCGATAGGAATTTCTTACATGTACAACTGAATAATGCACAATATTGGAGTCAAAGTGCCGGAATTGAATCCATCAGGTAAATGAGACACTCAGATACATGTTGTGACGGTTTTTGAAGTTCTAAATTCAAGGAGACAGATTCTGCAGTCAACGTGAATATGCTACATTAAAAGCCCTTTTTCCTCAATTTAAAATAAAACTGCCATGAATGTACAATTTAGATGGTAGGTCTGTGAAATCAAATTGATCGGTAGTTAGTACACTAAGCTACGTGTCATCACAATTTGTTAATTCCTTACCTCAAGGAAACAGATTCTACAGCGATAGGAATTTCTTACATGTACAACAGAATAATGCGCAAAATTGGAGTAGAGTGCCGGAATCAAATCGATCAGGAAAATGAGACGCTCAGATACATGTTGTGACGATTTTTGAAGTTTTGACTTCAAGGTGACAGATTTTACAGCCAACGTGAATATGCTACATTAAAAGCCCTTTTTCATCTATTTGAAATATAACTGCGGTAGAATGAACAGTTTTGGTGTTAGATCAATGAAATCAAATAATGGGTAGTTACTAAGTGATTAAGTTACTGAGCTATATGTCGTGTCAATTCTCTGATTCGAAACTTCAAGGAATCAGATTCTACAGCGATAGGAATTTCTTTCATGTACAACACTTTAATGCGTATGATGGAGTTTAAGTGACGTAATTGAATCCATTGAGTAAATGAGACCTTCAGATACATGTTACGACGGTTTTTGAAGTTTCAACTTCAAGAACATAGATTTTGTAGCCAACGTGAATATGCTACGTTAAAAGCCCTATTTCGTTGATATTTAATAACCCGACTGTAGAATGAACAGTTTTGATGCTAATACGATGAAATCAAATCAAACGGTAGTAAATATATTCGGCTACGTGTCGTTATCAATTTTAGGAAAGAGATTCTACAGCGATAGGAATTTCTTACATGTACAACAGAATAACGCACAATATTAGAGTTAGAGTGCCGGAATCGAAGCAATCAAGTAAATGAGACACTCAGATACATGTTGTGACGGTTTTTGAAGTTCTAAATTCAAGGAGACAGATTCTGCAGCCAACGTGAATATGCTACATTAAAAGCCCTTTTTCCTCAATTTAAAATAAAACTGCCATGAATGTACAATTTAGATGGTAGGTCTGTGAAATCAAATTGATCGGTAGTTAGTACACTGAGCTACGTGTCATCACAATTTGTAGATTGCTTACTCCAAGGAAATAGATTCTACAGCGATAGCAATTTCTTACATGTACAACAGAATAATGCGCAATATTGGAGTAGAGTGCCGGAATCGAATCCATTAGGTAAATGTTTGTGACGATTTTTGAAGTTTTAACTTCAGGGAGACAGATTCTGCAGCCAACTCTAATATTCTATATTAAAAGCAATTTTATGAGGGCAAGTGTGCAGAAATTGAATCCATCAAGTAAATATTTCGACAGTTTTGAAGTTTCAACTTCAAGAACATAGATTCTGTAACCAACGTGAATATGCTACGTTAAAAGCCCTATTTCGTTGATCTTAAATGACCAACTGAAAAATAAACAGTTTTGATGCTAAAAGGATGAAATCATATCAAACGGTGGTAAATATATTTGGCTACGTGTCGCTATCATTTTTAGGAAACAGTTTCTACAGCGATAGGAATTTCTTACATGTACAGCTGAATAATGCACAATAATAGTGTTAGAGTGCTGGAATTGAAGCAATCAAGTAAATGAGACACTCAGATACATGTTGTGACGGTTTTGTGAGTTTTTAATTCAAGGTGACAGATTATATGCTACATTAAAAGCTCTTTTTCATCTATTTGAAATATAACTGCCGTAGAATGAACAGTTAGAATGATCAATGAAATCATATAATGGGTAGTTAAGTTACTGAGCTATGTGTCGAGACCATTCTCTGATTCGAAACTTGAAGGAATCAGATTCTACAGCGATAGGGATTTCTTTCATGTACAACACTATAATGCGTATGATGGAGTTGAAGTGATGTAATTGAATCCATTCACCTTCAGATATATGTTACGACGGTTTTTTAAGTTTCAACTTAAAGAACATAGATTCTGTAGCCAACGTGAATATGCTACCTTAAAAGCCCTATTTCGTTGATATTTAATAACCCGACTGTAGAATGAACAGTTTTGATGCTAAAACGATGAAATCAAATCAAACGGTAGTAAATATATTCGGCTACGTGTCGTTATCATTTTAAAGAAACAGATTCTACAGCGATAGGAATTTCTTACATGTACAACTGAATAATGCACAATATTGGAGTCAAAGTGCCGGAATTGAATCCATCAGGTAAATGAGACACTCAGATACATGTTGTGACGGTTTTTGAAGTTCTAAATTCAAGGAGACAGATTCTGCAGTCAACGTGAATATGCTACATTAAAAGCCCTTTTTCCTCAATTTAAAATAAAACTGCCATGAATGTACAATTTAGATGGTAGGTCTGTGAAATCAAATTGATCGGTAGTTAGTACACTAAGCTACGTGTCATCACAATTTGTTAATTCCTTACCTCAAGGAAACAGATTCTACAGCGATAGGAATTTCTTACATGTACAACAGAATAATGCGCAAAATTGGAGTAGAGTGCCGGAATCAAATCGATCAGGAAAATGAGACGCTCAGATACATGTTGTGACGATTTTTGAAGTTTTGACTTCAAGGTGACAGATTTTACAGCCAACGTGAATATGCTACATTAAAAGCCCTTTTTCATCTATTTGAAATATAACTGCGGTAGAATGAACAGTTTTGGTGTTAGATCAATGAAATCAAATAATGGGTAGTTACTAAGTGATTAAGTTACTGAGCTATATGTCGTGTCAATTCTCTGATTCGAAACTTCAAGGAATCAGATTCTACAGCGATAGGAATTTCTTTCATGTACAACACTTTAATGCGTATGATGGAGTTTAAGTGACGTAATTGAATCCATTGAGTAAATGAGACCTTCAGATACATGTTACGACGGTTTTTGAAGTTTCAACTTCAAGAACATAGATTTTGTAGCCAACGTGAATATGCTACGTTAAAAGCCCTATTTCGTTGATATTTAATAACCCGACTGTAGAATGAACAGTTTTGATGCTAATACGATGAAATCAAATCAAACGGTAGTAAATATATTCGGCTACGTGTCGTTATCAATTTTAGGAAAGAGATTCTACAGCGATAGGAATTTCTTACATGTACAACAGAATAATGCGCGAAATTGGAGTAGAGTGCCGGAATCGAAACCATTAGGTAAATAGGACACTCAGATACATGTTGTGACAATTTTTGAAAGTCAAACGTGAATATGCTACATCAAAAGCCCTTTTTCATCTATTTGAAATATAACTGCCGGAGAATGAACAGTTTTGGTGTTAGATTAATGAAATCAGATAGTGGGTAGTATTACTCAGAAACTGAGCTTAGTGTCGTGGCCATTTTTAGGAAACAGATTCTACAGCGACAGGAATTTCTTACATGTACAACTGAATAATGCACAATATTGGAGTTAAAGTGCCGGAATTGAATCCATCAAGTAAATGAGACACTCAGATAAATGTTGTGACGGTTTTTGAAGTTCTTACTTCAAGGAGACAGATTCTGCCGCTAACGTGAATATGCTACATTAACAGCTCTTTTTTCCTCGATTTAAAATGAAACTGCCGTACAATGTATAATTTTGATAGTGGGTCTGTGAAATGAAATTAAGCGGTAGCTAAAACACTGAGTTTCGTGTCATCACAATTAGTAGATTGCTAACTTCAAGGAAACAGATTCTACAGCGATAGGAATTTCTTCCATGTACAACAGAATAATGTGCAATATTGGGGTAGAGTGTCGGAATCGGATCCATTAGGTAAATGAGACGCTCATTGAAGTTTAAACTTCAAGGAGACAGATTCTGCACCCAACTTGAATATTCTTTGCTAAAACGAAGTTGAATCTGTTGAAATTGAATCCATCAAGTAAATGAGACACAAAGATACATGTTGTGACGGTTTTGGGAGTTTTTAATTCAAGGTGACAGATTATATGCTACATTAAAAGCCCTTTTTCATCTATTTGAAATATAACTGCCGTAGAATGAACAGTTAGAATGATCAATGAAATCATATAATGGGTAGTTAAGTTACTGAGCTATGTGTCGAGACAATTCTCTGATTCGAAACTTGAAGGAATCAGATTCTACAGCGATAGGAATTTCTTTCATGTACAACACTATAATGCGTATGATGGAGTTGAAGTGATGTAATTGAATCCATTCACCTTCAGATATATGTTACGACGGTTTTTGGAGTTTCAACTTAAAGAACATAGATTCTGTAGCCAACGTGAATATACTACGTTAAAAGCCCTATTTCGTTTAATAACCCGACTGTAGAATGAACAGTTTTGATGCTAAAACGATGAAATCAAATCAAACGGTAGTAAATATATTCGGCTACGTGTCGTTATCATTTTTAAGAAACAGATTCTACAGCGATAGGAATTTCTTACATGTACAACTGAATAATGCACAATATTGGAGTCAAAGTGCCGGAATTGAATCAATCAGGTAAATGAGACACTCAGATACATGTTGTGACGGTTTTTGAAGTTCTAAATTCAAGGAGACAGATTCTGCAGCCAACGTGAATATGCTACATTAAAAGCCCTTTTTCCTCAATTTAAAAAATAAAACTGCCATGAATGTACAATTTAGATGGTAGGTCTGTGAAATCAAATTGATCGGTACTTAGTACACTGAGCTACGTGTCATCACAATTTGTAGATTGCTTACTTCAAGGAAACAGATTCTTCAGCGATAGGAATTTCTTACATGTACAGCTGAATACAATATTAGAGTTAGAGTGCTGGAATCGAAGCAATCAAGTAAATGAGACACTCAGATACATGTTGTGACGGTTTTGAACTTCGTAATGTAAAAGTGACAGATTCTGCATGCAACATGAAAATGCTACATTAAAAGTCATATTTCGTCGATTTCAGAAAAAAGGCTGTAGAATGAATAATTTTGATGCTAGATTAATGAAATCAGATTAACCAGTAGTTCATACACTGAGCTACATGTCATCACAATTTGTTAATTCCTTGCCTCAAGGAAACAGATTCTACAGCGATAGGAATTTCTTACATGTACAACAGAATAATGCGCGAAATTGGAGTAGAGTGCCGGAATCGAAACCATTAGGTAAATAGGACACTCAGATACATGTTGTGACAATTTTTGAAAGCCAAACGTGAATATGCTACATCAAAAGCCCTTTTTCATCTATTTGAAATATAACTGCCGGAGAATGAACAGTTTTGGTGTTAGATTAATGAAATCAGATAGTGGGTAGTATTACTCAGAAACTGAGCTTAGTGTCGTGGCCATTCTTAGGAAACAGATTCTACAGCGACAGGAATTTCTTACATGTACAACTGAATAATGCACAATATTGGAGTTAAAGTGCCGGAATTGAATCCATCAAGTAAATGAGACACTCAGATAAATGTTGTGACGGTTTTTGAAGTTCTTACTTCAAGGAGACAGATTCTGCGGCCAACGTGAATATGCTACATTAACAGCTCTTTTTTCCTCGATTTAAAATGAAACTGCCGTACAATGTATTATTTTGATAGTGGGTCTGTGAAATGAAATTAAGCGGTAGCTAAAACACTGAGTTTCGTGTCATCACAATTAGTAGATTGCTAACTTCAAGGAAACAGATTCTACAGCGATAGGAATTTCTTCCATGTACAACAGAATAATGTGCAATATTGGGGTAGAGTGTCGGAATCGGATCCATTAGGTAAATGAGACGCTCATTGAAGTTTAAACTTCAAGGAGACAGATTCTGCACCCAACTTGAATATTCTTTGCTAAAACGAAGTTGAATCTGTTGCCGGAATCAAATCGATCAGGAAAATGAGACGCTCAGATACATGTTGTGACGATTTTTGAAGTTTTGACTTCAAGGTGACAGATTTTACAGCCAACGTGAATATGCTACATTAAAAGCCCTTTTTCATCTTTTTGAAATATAATTGCCGTAGATTGAACAGTTTTGGTGTTAGATCAATGAAATCAAATAATGGGTAGTATTACCTCAGTAACTGAGCTTAGTGTCGTGTCAATTCTCTGATTCGAAACTTCAAGGAATCAGATTCTACAGCGATAGGAATTTCTTTCATGTACAACACTAAAATCGGTATGATAGAGTTGAAGTGACGTAATTGAATCCATTGAGTAAATGAGACCTTCAGATACATGTTACGACGGTTTTTGAAGTTTCAACTTCAAGAACATAGATTTTGTAGCCAACGTGAAAAGCCCTATTTCGTTGATATTTAATAACCCGACTGTAGAATGAACAGTTTTGATGCTAATACGATGAAATCAAATCAAACGGTAGTAAATATATTCGGCTACGTGTCGTTATCAATTTTAGGAAAGAGATTCTACAGCGATAGGAACTTCTTACATGTACAACAGAATAATGCACAATATTAGAGTTAGAGTGCCGGAATCGAAGCAATCAAGTAAATGAGACACTCAGATACATGTTGTGACGGTTTTGAACTTCGTAATGTTAAAGTGACAGATTCTGCATGCAACATGAAAATGCTACATTAAAAGTCATATTTCGTCGATTTCAGAAAAAAGGCTGTAGAATGAATAATTTTGATGCTAGATTAATGAAATCAGATTAACCAGTAGTTCATACACTGAGCTACATGTCATCACAATTTGTTAATTCCTTACCTCAAGGAAACAGATTCTACAACAGAATAATGCGCAAAATTGGAGTAGAGTGCCAGAATCGAAACCATTAGGTAAATAGGACACTCAGATACATGTTGTGACAATTTTTGAAATTTTATCTTCAAGGTGACAGATTTTACAGCCAACGTGAATATGCTACATTAAAAGCCCTTTTTCATCTATTTGAAATATAACTGCCGGAGAATGAACAGTTTTGGTGTTAGATTAATGAAATCAGATAGTGGGTAGTATTACTCAGAAACTGAGCTTAGTGTCGTGGCCATTCTTAGGAAACAGATTTTACACCGACAGGAATTTCTTACATGTACAACTGAATAATGCACAATATTGGAGTTCTTCAGATACATGTTACGACGGTTTTTGAAGTTTCAACTTCAAGAACATAGATTTTGTAGCCAACGTGAATATGCTACGTTAAAAGCCCTATTTCGTTGATATTTAATAACCCGACTGTAGAATGAACAGTTTTGATGCTAATACGATGAAATCAAATCAAACGGTAGTAAATATATTCGGCTACGTGTCGTTATCAATTTTAGGAAAGAAATTCTCCAGCGATAGGAATTTCTTACATGTACAACAGAATAATGCACAATATTAGAGTAAGAGTGCCAGAATCGAAGCAATCAAGTAAATGAGACACTCAGATACATGTTGTGACGGTTTTGAACTTCGTAATGTTAAAGTGACAGATTCTGCATGCAACATGAAAATGCTACATTAAAAGTCATATTTCGTCGATTTCAGAAAAAAGGCTGTAGAATGAATAATTTTGATGCTAGATTAATGAAATCAGATTAACCAGTAGTTCATACACTGAGCTACATGTCATCACAATTTGTTAATTCCTTACTTCAAGGAAACAGATTCTACAGCGATAGGAATTTCTTACATGTACAACAGAATAATGCGCAAAATTGGAGTAGAGTGCCGGAATCGAAACCATTAGGTAAATAGGACACTCAGATACATGTTGTGACAATTTTTGAAATTTTATCTTCAAGGTGACAGATTTTACAGCCAACGTGAATATGCTACATTAAAAGCCCTTTTTCATCTATTTGAAATATAACTGCCTGAGAATGAACAGTTTTGGTGTTAGATTAATGAGATCAGATAGTGGGTAGTATTACTCAGAAACTGAGCTTAGTGTCGTGGCCATTCTTAGGAAACAGATTCTACAGCGACAGGAATTTCTTACATGTAGAACTGAATAATGCACAATATTGGAGTTAAAGTGCCGGAATTGAATCCATCAAGTAAATGAGACACTCAGATACATGTTGTGACGGTTTTTGAAGTTCTGCAGCCAACGTGAATATGCTACATTAAAAGCCCTTTTTCCTCAATTTAAAAAATAAAACTGCCATGAATGTACAATTTAGATGGTAGGTCTGTGAAATCAAATTGATCGGTACTTAGTACACTGAGCTACGTGTCATCACAATTTGTAGATTGCTTACTTCAAGGAAACAGATTCTACAGCGATAGGAATTTCTTACATGTACAGCTGAATACAATATTAGAGTTAGAGTGCTGGAATTGAAGCAATCAAGTAAATGAGACACTCAGATACATGTTGTGACGGTTTTTGAAGTTCTTACTTCAAGGAGACAGATTCTGCGGCAAACGTGAATATGCTACAATAACAGCCCTTTTTATCTTGATTTAAAATGAAACTGCCGTACAATGTATAATTTTGATAGTGGGTCTGTGAAATGAAATTAAGCGGTAGCTAAAACACTGAGTTTCGTGTCATCACAATTTGTAGATTGCTAACTTCAAGGAAACAGATTCTACAGCGATAGGAATTTCTTACATGTACAACAGAATAATGTGCAATATTGGGGTAGAGTGTCGGAATCGAATCCATTAGGTAAATGAGACGCTCATTGAAGTTTTAACTTCAAGGAGACAGATTTTGCACCCAACTTGAATATTCTTTGCTAAAACGAAGTTGAATCTGTTGAAATTGAATCCATCAAGTAAATGAGACACAAAGATACATGTTGTGACGGTTTTGGGAGTTTTTAATTCAAGGTGACAGATTATATGCTACATTAAAAGCTCTTTTTCATCTATTTGAAATATAACTGCCGTAGAATGAACAGTTAGAATGATCAATGAAATTATATAATGGGTAGTTAAGTTACTGAGCTATGTGTCGAGACAATTCTCTGATTCGAAACTTGAAGGAATCAGATTCTACAGCGATAGGGATTTCTTTCATGTACAACACTATAATGCGTATGATGGAGTTGAAGTGATGTAATTGAATCCATTCACCTTCAGATATATGTTACGACGGTTTTTTAAGTTTCAACTTAAAGAACATAGATTCTGTAGCCAACGTGAATATGCTACCTTAAAAGCCCTATTTCGTTGATATTTAATAACCCGACTGTAGAATGAACAGTTTTGATGCTAAAACGATGAAATCAAATCAAACGGTAGTAAATATATTCGGCTACGTGTCGTTATCATTTTAAAGAAACAGATTCTACAGCGATAGGAATTTCTTACATGTACAACTGAATAATGCACAATATTGGAGTCAAAGTGCCGGAATTGAATCCATCAGGTAAATGAGACACTCAGATACATGTTGTGACGGTTTTTGAAGTTCTAAATTCAAGGAGACAGATTCTGCAGCCAACGTGAATATGCTACATTAAAAGCCCTTTTTCCTCAATTTAAAATAAAACTGCCATGAATGTACAATTTAGATGGTAGGTCTGTGAAATCAAATTGATCGGTAGTTAGTACACTGAGCTACGTGTCATCACAATTTGTAGATTGCTTACTCCAAGGAAATAGATTCTACAGCGATAGCAATTTCTTACATGTACAACAGAATAATGCGCAATATTGGAGTAGAGTGCCGGAATCGAATCCATTAGGTAAATGTTTGTGACGATTTTTGAAGTTTTAACTTCAGGGAGACAGATTCTGCAGCCAACTCTAATATTCTATATTAAAAGCAATTTTATGAGGGCAAGTGTGCAGAAATTGAATCCATCAAGTAAATATTTCGACAGTTTTGAAGTTTCAACTTCAAGAACATAGATTCTGTAACCAACGTGAATATGCTACGTTAAAAGCCCTATTTCGTTGATCTTAAATGACCAACTGAAAAATAAACAGTTTTGATGCTAAAAGGATGAAATCATATCAAACGGTGGTAAATATATTTGGCTACGTGTCGCTATCATTTTTAGGAAACAGTTTCTACAGCGATAGGAATTTCTTACATGTACAGCTGAATAATGCACAATAATAGAGTTAGAGTGCTGGAATTGAAGCAATCAAGTAAATGAGACACTCAGATACATGTTGTGACGGTTTTGTGAGTTTTTTATTCAAGGTGACAGATTATATGCTACATTAAAAGCTCTTTTTCATCTATTTGAAATATAACTGCCGTAGAATGAACAGTTAGAATGATCAATGAAATCATATAATGGGTAGTTAAGTTACTGAGCTATGTGTCGAGACCATTCTCTGATTCGAAACTTGAAGGAATCAGATTCTACAGCGATAGGGATTTCTTTCATGTACAACACTATAATGCGTATGATGGAGTTGAAGTGATGTAATTGAATCCATTCACCTTCAGATATATGTTACGACGGTTTTTTAAGTTTCAACTTAAAGAACATAGATTCTGTAGCCAACGTGAATATGCTACCTTAAAAGCCCTATTTCGTTGATATTTAATAACCCGACTGTAGAATGAACAGTTTTGATGCTAAAACGATGATATCAAATCAAACGGTAGTAAATATATTCGGCTACGTGTCGTTATCATTTTAAAGAAACAGATTCTACAGCGATAGGAATTTCTTACATGTACAACTGAATAATGCACAATATTGGAGTCAAAGTGCCGGAATTGAATCCATCAGGTAAATGAGACACTCAGATACATGTTGTGACGGTTTTTGAAGTTCTAAATTCAAGGAGACAGATTCTGCAGTCAACGTGAATATGCTACATTAAAAGCCCTTTTTCCTCAATTTAAAATAAAACTGCCATGAATGTACAATTTAGATGGTAGGTCTGTGAAATCAAATTGATCGGTAGTTAGTACACTAAGCTACGTGTCATCACAATTTGTTAATTCCTTACCTCAAGGAAACAGATTCTACAGCGATAGGAATTTCTTACATGTACAACAGAATAATGCGCAAAATTGGAGTAGAGTGCCGGAATCAAATCGATCAGGAAAATGAGACGCTCAGATACATGTTGTGACGATTTTTGAAGTTTTGACTTCAAGGTGACAGATTTTACAGCCAACGTGAATATGCTACATTAAAAGCCCTTTTTCATCTATTTGAAATATAACTGCGGTAGAATGAACAGTTTTGGTGTTAGATCAATGAAATCAAATAATGGGTAGTTACTAAGTGATTAAGTTACTGAGCTATATGTCGTGTCAATTCTCTGATTCGAAACTTCAAGGAATCAGATTCTACAGCGATAGGAATTTCTTTCATGTACAACACTTTAATGCGTATGATGGAGTTTAAGTGACGTAATTGAATCCATTGAGTAAATGAGACCTTCAGATACATGTTACGACGGTTTTTGAAGTTTCAACTTCAAGAACATAGATTTTGTAGCCAACGTGAATATGCTACGTTAAAAGCCCTATTTCGTTGATATTTAATAACCCGACTGTAGAATGAACAGTTTTGATGCTAATACGATGAAATCAAATCAAACGGTAGTAAATATATTCGGCTACGTGTCGTTATCAATTTTAGGAAAGAGATTCTACAGCGATAGGAATTTCTTACATGTACAACAGAATAATGCACAATATTAGAGTTAGAGTGCCGGAATCGAAGCAATCAAGTAAATGAGACACTCAGATACATGTTGTGACGCTTTTGAACTTCGTAATGTAAAAGTGACAGATTCTGCATGCAACATGAAAATGCTACATTAAAAGTCATATTTCGTCGATTTCAGAAAAAAGGCTGTAGAATGAATAATTTTGATGCTAGATTAATGAAATCAGATTAACCAGTAGTTCATACACTGAGCTACATGTCATCACAATTTGTTGATTCCTTACCTCAAGGAAACAGATTCTACAGCGATAGGAATTTCTTACATGTACAACAGAATAATGCGCGAAATTGGAGTAGAGTGCCGGAATCGAAACCATTAGGTAAATAGGACACTCAGATACATGTTGTGACAATTTTTGAAAGCCAAACGTGAATATGCTACATCAAAAGCCCTTTTTCATCTATTTGAAATATAACTGCCGGAGAATGAACAGTTTTGGTGTTAGATTAATGAAATCAGATAGTGGGTAGTATTACTCAGAAACTGAGCTTAGTGTCGTGGCCATTCTTAGGAAACAGATTCTACAGCGACAGGAATTTCTTACATGTACAACTGAATAATGCACAATATTGGAGTTAAAGTGCCGGAATTGAATCCATCAAGTAAATGAGACACTCAGATAAATGTTGTGACGGTTTTTGAAGTTCTTACTTCAAGGAGACAGATTCTGCGGCCAACGTGAATATGCTACATTAACAGCTCTTTTTTCCTCGATTTAAAATGAAACTGCCGTACAATGTATAATTTTGATAGTGGGTCTGTGAAATGAAATTAAGCGGTAGCTAAAACACTGAGTTTCGTGTCATCACAATTAGTAGATTGCTAACTTCAAGGAAACAGATTCTACAGCGATAGGAATTTCTTCCATGTACAACAGAATAATGTGCAATATTGGGGTAGAGTGTCGGAATCGGATCCATTAGGTAAATGAGACGCTCATTGAAGTTTTAACTTCAAGGAGACAGATTCTGCACCCAACTTGAATATTCTTTGCTAAAACGAAGTTGAATCTGTTGAAATTGAATCCATCAAGTAAATGAGACACAAAGATACATGTTGTGACGGTTTTGGGAGTTTTTAATTCAAGGTGACAGATTATATGCTACATTAAAAGCCCTTTTTCATCTATTTGAAATATAACTGCCGTAGAATGAACAGTTAGAATGATCAATGAAATCATATAATGGGTAGTTAAGTTACTGAGCTATGTGTCGAGACAATTCTCTGATTCGAAACTTGAAGGAATCAGATTCTACAGCGATAGGAATTTCTTTCATGTACAACACTATAATGCGTATGATGGAGTTGAAGTGATGTAATTGAATCCATTCACCTTCAGATATATGTTACGACGGTTTTTTAAGTTTCAACTTAAAGAACATAGATTCTGTAGCCAACGTGAATATGCTACCTTAAAAGCCCTATTTCGTTGATATTTAATAACCCGACTGTAGAATGAACAGTTTTGATGCTAAAACGATGAAATCAAATCAAACGGTAGTAAATATATTCGGCTACGTGTCGTTATCATTTTAAAGAAACAGATTCTACAGCGATAGGAATTTCTTACATGTACAACTGAATAATGCACAATATTGGAGTCAAAGTGCCGGAATTGAATCCATCAGGTAAATGAGACACTCAGATACATGTTGTGACGGTTTTTGAAGTTCTAAATTCAAGGAGACAGATTCTGCAGCCAACGTGAATATGCTACATTAAAAGCCCTTTTTCCTCAATTTAAAACAAAACTGCCATGAATGTACAATTTAGATGGTAGGTCTGTGAAATCAAATTGATCGGTAGTTAGTACACTATGCTACGTGTCATCACAATTTGTTAATTCCTTACCTCAATGAAACAGATTCTACAGCGATAGGAATTTCTTACATGTACAACAGAATAATGCGCAAAATTGGAGTAGAGTGCCGGAATCAAATCGATCAGGAAAATGAGACGCTCAGATACATGTTGTGACGATTTTTGAAGTTTTTACTTCAAGGTGACAGATTTTACAGCCAACGTGAATATGCTACATTAAAAGCCCTTTTTCATCTATTTGAAATATAACTGCGGTAGAATGAACAGTTTTGGTGTTAGATCAATGAAATCAAATAATGGGTAGTTACTAAGTGAATAAGTTACTGAGCTATATGTCGTCTCAATTCTCTGATTTGAAACTTCAAGGAATCAGATTCTACAGCGATAGGAATTTCTTTCATGTACAACACTATAATGCGTATGATGGAGTTGAAGTGACGTAATTGAATCCATTGAGTAAATGAGACCTTCAGATACATGTTACGACGGTTTTTGAAGTTTCAACTTCAAGAACATAGATTTTGTAGCCAACGTGAATATGCTACGTTAAAAGCCCTATTTCGTTGATATTTAATAACCCGACTGTAGAATGAACAGTTTTGATGCTAATACGATGAAATCAAATCAAACGGTAGTAAATATATTCGGCTACGTGTCGTTATCAATTTTAGGAAAGAGATTCTACAGCGATAGGAATTTCTTACATGTACAACAGAATAATGCACAATATTAGAGTTAGAGTGCCGGAATCGAAGCAATCAAGTAAATGAGACACTCAGATACATGTTGTGACGGTTTTGAACTTCGTAATGTTAAAGTGACAGATTCTGCATGCAACATGAAAATGCTACATTAAAAGTCATATTTCGTCGATTTCAGAAAAAAGGCTGTAGAATGAATAATTTTGATGCTAGATTAATGAAATCAGATTAACCAGTAGTTCATACACTGAGCTACATGTCATCACAATTTGTTGATTCCTTACCTCAAGGAAACAGATTCTACAACAGAATAATGCGCAAAATTGGAGTAGAGTGCCAGAATCGAAACCATTAGGTAAATAGGACACTCAGATACATGTTGTGACAATTTTTGAAATTTTATCTTCAAGGTGACAGATTTTACAGCCAACGTGAATATGCTACATTAAAAGCCCTTTTTCATCTATTTGAAATATAACTGCCGGAGAATGAACAGTTTTGGTGTTAGATTAATGAAATCAGATAGTGGGTAGTATTACTCAGAAACTGAGCTTAGTGTCGTGGCCATTCTTAGGAAACAGATTTTACACCGACAGGAATTTCTTACATGTACAACTGAATAATGCACAATATTGGAGTTCTTCAGATACATGTTACGACGGTTTTTGAAGTTTCAACTTCAAGAACATAGATTTTGTAGCCAACGTGAATATGCTACGTTAGAAGCCCTATTTCGTTGATATTTAATAACCCGACTGTAGAATGAACAGTTTTGATGCTAATACGATGAAATCAAATCAAACGGTAGTAAATATATTCGGCTACGTGTCGTTATCAATTTTAGGAAAGAGATTCTACAGCGATAGGAATTTCTTACATGTACAACAGAATAATGCACAATATTAGAGTTAGAGTGCCGGAATCGAAGCAATCAAGTAAATGAGACACTCAGATACATGTTGTGACGGTTTTGAACTTCGTAATGTAAAAGTGACAGATTCTGCATGCAACATGAAAATGCTACATTAAAAGTCATATTTCGTCGATTTCAGAAAAAAGGCTGTAGAATGAATAATTTTGATGCTAGATTAATGAAATCAGATTAACCAGTAGTTCATACACTGAGCTACATGTCATCACAATTTGTTGATTCCTTACCTCAAGGAAACAGATTCTACAGCGATAGGAATTTCTTACATGTACAACAGAATAATGCGCGAAATTGGAGTAGAGTGCCGGAATCGAAACCATTAGGTAAATAGGACACTCAGATACATGTTGTGACATTTTTTGAAAGCCAAACGTGAATATGCTACATCAAAAGCCCTTTTTCATCTATTTGAAATATAACTGCCGGAGAATGAACAGTTTTGGTGTTAGATTAATGAAATCAGATAGTGGGTAGTATTACTCAGAAACTGAGCTTAGTGTCGTGGCCATTCTTAGGAAACAGATTCTACAGCGACAGGAATTTCTTACATGTACAACTGAATAATGCACAATATTGGAGTTAAAGTGCCGGAATTGAATCCATCAAGTAAATGAGACACTCAGATAAATGTTGTGACGGTTTTTGAAGTTCTTACTTCAAGGAGACAGATTCTGCGGCCAACGTGAATATGCTACATTAACAGCTCTTTTTTCCTCGATTTAAAATGAAACTGCCGTACAATGTATAATTTTGATAGTGGGTCTGTGAAATGAAATTAAGCGGTAGCTAAAACACTGAGTTTCGTGTCATCACAATTAGTAGATTGCTAACTTCAAGGAAACAGATTCTACAGCGATAGGAATTTCTTACATGTACAACAGAATAATGTGCAATATTGGGGTAGAGTGTCGGAATCGAATCCATTAGGTAAATGAGACGCTCATTGAAGTTTTAACTTCAAGGAGACAGATTCTGCACCCAACTTGAATATTCTTTGCTAAAACGAAGTTGAATCTGTTGAAATTGAATCCATCAAGTAAATGAGACACAAAGATACATGTTGTGACGGTTTTGGGAGTTTTTAATTCAAGGTGACAGATTATATGCTACATTAAAAGCCCTTTTTCATCTATTTGAAATATAACTGCCATAGAATGAACAGTTAGAATGATCAATGAAATCATATAATGGGTAGTTAAGTTACTGAGCTATGTGTCGAGACAATTCTCTGATTCGAAACTTGAAGGAATCAGATTCTACAGCGATAGGAATTTCTTTCATGTACAACACTATAATGCGTATGATGGAGTTGAAGTGATGTAATTGAATCCATTCACCTTCAGATATATGTTACGACGGTTTTTTAAGTTTCAACTTAAAGAACATAGATTCTGTAGCCAACGTGAATATGCTACCTTAAAAGCCCTATTTCGTTGATATTTAATAACCCGACTGTAGAATGAACAGTTTTGATGCTAAAACGATGAAATCAAATCAAACGGTAGTAAATATATTCGGCTACGTGTCGTTATCATTTTAAAGAAACAGATTCTACAGCGATAGGAATTTCTTACATGTACAACTGAATAATGCACAATATTGGAGTCAAAGTGCCGGAATTGAATCCATCAGGTAAATGAGACACTCAGATACATGTTGTGACGGTTTTTGAAGTTCTAAATTCAAGGAGACAGATTCTGCAGCCAACGTGAATATGCTACATTAAAAGCCCTTTTTCCTCAATTTAAAATAAAACTGCCATGAATGTACAATTTAGATGGTAGGTCTGTGAAATCAAATTGATCGGTAGTTAGTACACTGAGCTACGTGTCATCACAATTTGTAGATTGCTTACTCCAAGGAAATAGATTCTACAGCGATAGCAATTTCTTACATGTACAACAGAATAATGCGCAATATTGGAGTAGAGTGCCGGAATCGAATCCATTAGGTAAATGTTTGTGACGATTTTTGAAGTTTTAACTTCAGGGAGACAGATTCTGCAGCCAACTCTAATATTCTATATTAAAAGCAATTTTATGAGGGCAAGTGTGCAGAAATTGAATCCATCAAGTAAATATTTCGACAGTTTTGAAGTTTCAACTTCAAGAACATAGATTCTGTAACCAACGTGAATATGCTACGTTAAAAGCCCTATTTCGTTGATCTTAAATGACCAACTGAAAAATAAACAGTTTTGATGCTAAAAGGATGAAATCATATCAAACGGTGGTAAATATATTTGGCTACGTGTCGCTATCATTTTTAGGAAACAGTTTCTACAGCGATAGGAATTTCTTACATGTACAGCTGAATAATGCACAATAATAGTGTTAGAGTGCTGGAATTGAAGCAATCAAGTAAATGAGACACTCAGATACATGTTGTGACGGTTTTGTGAGTTTTTAATTCAAGGTGACAGATTATATGCTACATTAAAAGCTCTTTTTCATCTATTTGAAATATAACTGCCGTAGAATGAACAGTTAGAATGATCAATGAAATCATATAATGGGTAGTTAAGTTACTGAGCTATGTGTCGAGACCATTCTCTGATTCGAAACTTGAAGGAATCAGATTCTACAGCGATAGGGATTTCTTTCATGTACAACACTATAATGCGTATGATGGAGTTGAAGTGATGTAATTGAATCCATTCACCTTCAGATATATGTTACGACGGTTTTTTAAGTTTCAACTTAAAGAACATAGATTCTGTAGCCAACGTGAATATGCTACCTTAAAAGCCCTATTTCGTTGATATTTAATAACCCGACTGTAGAATGAACAGTTTTGATGCTAAAACGATGAAATCAAATCAAACGGTAGTAAATATATTCGGCTACGTGTCGTTATCATTTTAAAGAAACAGATTCTACAGCGATAGGAATTTCTTACATGTACAACTGAATAATGCACAATATTGGAGTCAAAGTGCCGGAATTGAATCCATCAGGTAAATGAGACACTCAGATACATGTTGTGACGGTTTTTGAAGTTCTAAATTCAAGGAGACAGATTCTGCAGCCAACGTGAATATGCTACATTAAAAGCCCTTTTTCCTCAATTTAAAATAAAACTGCCATGAATGTACAATTTAGATGGTAGGTCTGTGAAATCAAATTGATCGGTAGTTAGTACACTGAGCTACGTGTCATCACAATTTGTAGATTGCTTACTCCAAGGAAATAGATTCTACAGCGATAGCAATTTCTTACATGTACAACAGAATAATGCGCAATATTGGAGTAGAGTGCCGGAATCGAATCCATTAGGTAAATGTTTGTGACGATTTTTGAAGTTTTAACTTCAGGGAGACAGATTCTGCAGCCAACTCTAATATTCTATATTAAAAGCAATTTTATGAGGGCAAGTGTGCAGAAATTGAATCCATCAAGTAAATATTTCGACAGTTTTGAAGTTTCAACTTCAAGAACATAGATTCTGTAACCAACGTGAATATGCTACGTTAAAAGCCCTATTTCGTTGATCTTAAATGACCAACTGAAAAATAAACAGTTTTGATGCTAAAAGGATGAAATCATATCAAACGGTGGTAAATATATTTGGCTACGTGTCGCTATCATTTTTAGGAAACAGTTTCTACAGCGATAGGAATTTCTTACATGTACAGCTGAATAATGCACAATAATAGTGTTAGAGTGCTGGAATTGAAGCAATCAAGTAAATGAGACACTCAGATACATGTTGTGACGGTTTTGTGAGTTTTTAATTCAAGGTGACAGATTATATGCTACATTAAAAGCTCTTTTTCATCTATTTGAAATATAACTGCCGTAGAATGAACAGTTAGAATGATCAATGAAATCATATAATGGGTAGTTAAGTTACTGAGCTATGTGTCGAGACCATTCTCTGATTCGAAACTTGAAGGAATCAGATTCTACAGCGATAGGGATTTCTTTCATGTACAACACTATAATGCGTATGATGGAGTTGAAGTGATGTAATTGAATCCATTCACCTTCAGATATATGTTACGACGGTTTTTTAAGTTTCAACTTAAAGAACATAGATTCTGTAGCCAACGTGAATATGCTACCTTAAAAGCCCTATTTCGTTGATATTTAATAACCCGACTGTAGAATGAACAGTTTTGATGCTAAAACGATGATATCAAATCAAACGGTAGTAAATATATTCGGCTACGTGTCGTTATCATTTTAAAGAAACAGATTCTACAGCGATAGGAATTTCTTACATGTACAACTGAATAATGCACAATATTGGAGTCAAAGTGCCGGAATTGAATCCATCAGGTAAATGAGACACTCAGATACATGTTGTGACGGTTTTTGAAGTTCTAAATTCAAGGAGACAGATTCTGCAGTCAACGTGAATATGCTACATTAAAAGCCCTTTTTCCTCAATTTAAAATAAAACTGCCATGAATGTACAATTTAGATGGTAGGTCTGTGAAATCAAATTGATCGGTAGTTAGTACACTAAGCTACGTGTCATCACAATTTGTTAATTCCTTACCTCAAGGAAACAGATTCTACAGCGATAGGAATTTCTTACATGTACAACAGAATAATGCGCAAAATTGGAGTAGAGTGCCGGAATCAAATCGATCAGGAAAATGAGACGCTCAGATACATGTTGTGACGATTTTTGAAGTTTTGACTTCAAGGTGACAGATTTTACAGCCAACGTGAATATGCTACATTAAAAGCCCTTTTTCATCTATTTGAAATATAACTGCGGTAGAATGAACAGTTTTGGTGTTAGATCAATGAAATCAAATAATGGGTAGTTACTAAGTGATTAAGTTACTGAGCTATATGTCGTGTCAATTCTCTGATTCGAAACTTCAAGGAATCAGATTCTACAGCGATAGGAATTTCCTTCATGTACAACACTTTAATGCGTATGATGGAGTTTAAGTGACGTAATTGAATCCATTGAGTAAATGAGACCTTCAGATACATGTTACGACGGTTTTTGAAGTTTCAACTTCAAGAACATAGATTTTGTAGCCAACGTGAATATGCTACGTTAAAAGCCCTATTTCGTTGATATTTAATAACCCGACTGTAGAATGAACAGTTTTGATGCTAATACGATGAAATCAAATCAAACGGTAGTAAATATATTCGGCTACGTGTCGTTATCAATTTTAGGAAAGAGATTCTACAGCGATAGGAATTTCTTACATGTACAACAGAATAATGCGCGAAATTGGAGTAGAGTGCCGGAATCGAAACCATTAGGTAAATAGGACACTCAGATACATGTTGTGACAATTTTTGAAAGTCAAACGTGAATATGCTACATCAAAAGCCCTTTTTCATCTATTTGAAATATAACTGCCGGAGAATGAACAGTTTTGGTGTTAGATTAATGAAATCAGATAGTGGGTAGTATTACTCAGAAACTGAGCTTAGTGTCGTGGCCATTCTTAGGAAACAGATTCTACAGCGACAGGAATTTCTTACATGTACACCTGAATAATGCACAATATTGGAGTTAAAGTGCCGGAATTGAATCCATCAAGTAAATGAGACACTCAGATAAATGTTGTGACGGTTTTTGAAGTTCTTACTTCAAGGAGACAGATTCTGCCGCTAACGTGAATATGCTACATTAACAGCTCTTTTTTCCTCGATTTAAAATGAAACTGCCGTACAATGTATAATTTTGATAGTGGGTCTGTGAAATGAAATTAAGCGGTAGCTAAAACACTGAGTTTCGTGTCATCACAATTAGTAGATTGCTAACTTCAAGGAAACAGATTCTACAGCGATAGGAATTTCTTCCATGTACACCAGAATAATGTGCAATATTGGGGTAGAGTGTCGGAATCGGATCCATTAGGTAAATGAGACGCTCATTGAAGTTTAAACTTCAAGGAGACAGATTCTGCACCCAACTTGAATATTCTTTGCTAAAACGAAGTTGAATCTGTTGAAATTGAATCCATCAAGTAAATGAGACACAAAGATACATGTTGTGACGGTTTTGGGAGTTTTTAATTCAAGGTGACAGATTATATGCTACATTAAAAGCCCTTTTTCATCTATTTGAAATATAACTGCCGTAGAATGAACAGTTAGAATGATCAATGAAATCATATAATGGGTAGTTAAGTTACTGAGCTATGTGTCGAGACAATTCTCTGATTCGAAACTTGAAGGAATCAGATTCTACAGCGATAGGAATTTCTTTCATGTACAACACTATAATGCGTATGATGGAGTTGAAGTGATGTAATTGAATCCATTCACCTTCAGATATATGTTACGACGGTTTTTGGAGTTTCAACTTAAAGAACATAGATTCTGTAGCCAATGTGAATATACTACGTTAAAAGCCCTATTTCGTTTAATAACCCGACTGTAGAATGAACAGTTTTGATGCTAAAACGATGAAATCAAATCAAACGGTAGTAAATATATTCGGCTACGTGTCGTTATCATTTTTAAGAAACAGATTCTACAGCGATAGGAATTTCTTACATGTACAACTGAATAATGCACAATATTGGAGTCAAAGTGCCGGAATTGAATCAATCAGGTAAATGAGACACTCAGATACATGTTGTGACGGTTTTTGAAGTTCTAAATTCAAGGAGACAGATTCTGCAGCCAACGTGAATATGCTACATTAAAAGCCCTTTTTCCTCAATTTAAAAAATAAAACTGCCATGAATGTACAATTTAGATGGTAGGTCTGTGAAATCAAATTGATCGGTACTTAGTACACTGAGCTACGTGTCATCACAATTTGTAGATTGCTTACTTCAAGGAAACAGATTCTTCAGCGATAGGAATTTCTTACATGTACAGCTGAATACAATATTAGAGTTAGAGTGCTGGAATCGAAGCAATCAAGTAAATGAGACACTCAGATACATGTTGTGACGGTTTTTGAAGTTCTTACTTCAAGGAGACAGATTCTGCGGCCAACGTGAATATGCTACATTAACAGCTCTTTTTTCCTCGATTTAAAATGAAACTGCCGTACAATGTATAATTTTGATAGTGGGTCTGTGAAATGAAATTAAGCGGTAGCTAAAACACTGAGTTTCGTGTCATCACAATTAGTAGATTGCTAACTTCAAGGAAACAGATTCTACAGCGATAGGAATTTCTTCCATGTACAACAGAATAATGTGCAATATTGGGGTAGAGTGTCGGAATCGGATCCATTAGGTAAATGAGACGCTCATTGAAGTTTAAACTTCAAGGAGACAGATTCTGCACCCAACTTGAATATTCTTTGCTAAAACGAAGTTGAATCTGTTGCCGGAATCAAATCGATCAGGAAAATGAGACGCTCAGATACATGTTGTGACGATTTTTGAAGTTTTGACTTCAAGGTGACAGATTTTACAGCCAACGTGAATATGCTACATTAAAAGCCCTTTTTCATCTTTTTGAAATATAATTGCCGTAGATTGAACAGTTTTGGTGTTAGATCAATGAAATCAAATAATGGGTAGTATTACCTCAGTAACTGAGCTTAGTGTCGTGTCAATTCTCTGATTCGAAACTTCAAGGAATCAGATTCTACAGCGATAGGAATTTCTTTCATGTACAACACTAAAATCGGTATGATAGAGTTGAAGTGACGTAATTGAATCCATTGAGTAAATGAGACCTTCAGATACATGTTACGACGGTTTTTGAAGTTTCAACTTCAAGAACATAGATTTTGTAGCCAACGTGAAAAGCCCTATTTCGTTGATATTTAATAACCCGACTGTAGAATGAACAGTTTTGATGCTAATACGATGAAATCAAATCAAACGGTAGTAAATATATTCGGCTACGTGTCGTTATCAATTTTAGGGAAGAGATTCTACAGCGATAGGAATTTCTTACATGTACAACAGAATAATGCACAATATTAGAGTTAGAGTGCCGGAATCGAAGCAATCAAGTAAATGAGACACTCAGATACATGTTGTGACGGTTTTGAACTTCGTAATGTTAAAGTGACAGATTCTGCATGCAACATGAAAATGCTACATTAAAAGTCATATTTCGTCGATTTCAGAAAAAAGGCTGTAGAATGAATAATTTTGATGCTAGATTAATGAAATCAGATTAACCAGTAGTTCATACACTGAGCTACATGTCATCACAATTTGTTAATTCCTTACCTCAAGGAAACAGATTCTACAACAGAATAATGCGCAAAATTGGAGTAGAGTGCCAGAATCGAAACCATTAGGTAAATAGGACACTCAGATACATGTTGTGACAATTTTTGAAATTTTATCTTCAAGGTGACAGATTTTACAGCCAACGTGAATATGCTACATTAAAAGCCCTTTTTCATCTATTTGAAATATAACTGCCGGAGAATGAACAGTTTTGGTGTTAGATTAATGAAATCAGATAGTGGGTAGTATTACTCAGAAACTGAGCTTAGTGTCGTGGCCATTCTTAGGAAACAGATTTTACACCGACAGGAATTTCTTACATGTACAACTGAATAATGCACAATATTGGAGTTCTTCAGATACATGTTACGACGGTTTTTGAAGTTTCAACTTCAAGAACATAGATTTTGTAGCCAACGTGAATATGCTACGTTAAAAGCCCTATTTCGTTGATATTTAATAACCCGACTGTAGAATGAACAGTTTTGATGCTAATACGATGAAATCAAATCAAACGGTAGTAAATATATTCGGCTACGTGTCGTTATCAATTTTAGGAAAGAAATTCTCCAGCGATAGGAATTTCTTACATGTACAACAGAATAATGCACAATATTAGAGTAAGAGTGCCAGAATCGAAGCAATCAAGTAAATGAGACACTCAGATACATGTTGTGACGGTTTTGAACTTCGTAATGTTAAAGTGACAGATTCTGCATGCAACATGAAAATGCTACATTAAAAGTCATATTTCGTCGATTTCAGAAAAAAGGCTGTAGAATGAATAATTTTGATGCTAGATTAATGAAATCAGATTAACCAGTAGTTCATACACTGAGCTACATGTCATCACAATTTGTTAATTCCTTACTTCAAGGAAACAGATTCTACAGCGATAGGAATTTCTTACATGTACAACAGAATAATGCGCAAAATTGGAGTAGAGTGCCGGAATCGAAACCATTAGGTAAATAGGACACTCAGATACATGTTGTGACAATTTTTGAAATTTTATCTTCAAGGTGACAGATTTTACAGCCAACGTGAATATGCTACATTAAAAGCCCTTTTTCATCTATTTGAAATATAACTGCCTGAGAATGAACAGTTTTGGTGTTAGATTAATGAGATCAGATAGTGGGTAGTATTACTCAGAAACTGAGCTTAGTGTCGTGGCCATTCTTAGGAAACAGATTCTACAGCGACAGGAATTTCTTACATGTAGAACTGAATAATGCACAATATTGGAGTTAAAGTGCCGGAATTGAATCCATCAAGTAAATGAGACACTCAGATACATGTTGTGACGGTTTTTGAAGTTCTGCAGCCAACGTGAATATGCTACATTAAAAGCCCTTTTTCCTCAATTTAAAAAATAAAACTGCCATGAATGTACAATTTAGATGGTAGGTCTGTGAAATCAAATTGATCGGTACTTAGTACACTGAGCTACGTGTCATCACAATTTGTAGATTGCTTACTTCAAGGAAACAGATTCTACAGCGATAGGAATTTCTTACATGTACAGCTGAATACAATATTAGAGTTAGAGTGCTGGAATTGAAGCAATCAAGTAAATGAGACACTCAGATACATGTTGTGACGGTTTTTGAAGTTCTTACTTCAAGGAGACAGATTCTGCGGCAAACGTGAATATGCTACAATAACAGCCCTTTTTATCTTGATTTAAAATGAAACTGCCGTACAATGTATAATTTTGATAGTGGGTCTGTGAAATGAAATTAAGCGGTAGCTAAAACACTGAGTTTCGTGTCATCACAATTTGTAGATTGCTAACTTCAAGGAAACAGATTCTACAGCGATAGGAATTTCTTACATGTACAACAGAATAATGTGCAATATTGGGGTAGAGTGTCGGAATCGAATCCATTAGGTAAATGAGACGCTCATTGAAGTTTTAACTTCAAGGAGACAGATTTTGCACCCAACTTTAATATTCTTTGCTAAAAGTAAGTTGAATCTGTTGAAATTGAATCCATCAAGTAAATGAGACACAAAGATACATGTTGTGACGGTTTTGGGAGTTTTTAATTCAAGGTGACAGATTATATGCTACATTAAAAGCTCTTTTTCATCTATTTGAAATATAACTGCCGTAGAATGAACAGTTAGAATGATCAATGAAATTATATAATGGGTAGTTAAGTTACTGAGCTATGTGTCGAGACAATTCTCTGATTCGAAACTTGAAGGAATCAGATTCTACAGCGATAGGGATTTCTTTCATGTACAACACTATAATGCGTATGATGGAGTTGAAGTGATGTAATTGAATCCATTCACCTTCAGATATATGTTACGACGGTTTTTTAAGTTTCAACTTAAAGAACATAGATTCTGTAGCCAACGTGAATATGCTACCTTAAAAGCCCTATTTCGTTGATATTTAATAACCCGACTGTAGAATGAACAGTTTTGATGCTAAAACGATGAAATCAAATCAAACGGTAGTAAATATATTCGGCTACGTGTCGTTATCATTTTAAAGAAACAGATTCTACAGCGATAGGAATTTCTTACATGTACAACTGAATAATGCACAATATTGGAGTCAAAGTGCCGGAATTGAATCCATCAGGTAAATGAGACACTCAGATACATGTTGTGACGGTTTTTGAAGTTCTAAATTCAAGGAGACAGATTCTGCAGCCAACGTGAATATGCTACATTAAAAGCCCTTTTTCCTCAATTTAAAATAAAACTGCCATGAATGTACAATTTAGATGGTAGGTCTGTGAAATCAAATTGATCGGTAGTTAGTACACTGAGCTACGTGTCATCACAATTTGTAGATTGCTTACTCCAAGGAAATAGATTCTACAGCGATAGCAATTTCTTACATGTACAACAGAATAATGCGCAATATTGGAGTAGAGTGCCGGAATCGAATCCATTAGGTAAATGTTTGTGACGATTTTTGAAGTTTTAACTTCAGGGAGACAGATTCTGCAGCCAACTCTAATATTCTATATTAAAAGCAATTTTATGAGGGCAAGTGTGCAGAAATTGAATCCATCAAGTAAATATTTCGACAGTTTTGAAGTTTCAACTTCAAGAACATAGATTCTGTAACCAACGTGAATATGCTACGTTAAAAGCCCTATTTCGTTGATCTTAAATGACCAACTGAAAAATAAACAGTTTTGATGCTAAAAGGATGAAATCATATCAAACGGTGGTAAATATATTTGGCTACGTGTCGCTATCATTTTTAGGAAACAGTTTCTACAGCGATAGGAATTTCTTACATGTACAGCTGAATAATGCACAATAATAGAGTTAGAGTGCTGGAATTGAAGCAATCAAGTAAATGAGACACTCAGATACATGTTGTGACGGTTTTGTGAGTTTTTTATTCAAGGTGACAGATTATATGCTACATTAAAAGCTCTTTTTCATCTATTTGAAATATAACTGCCGTAGAATGAACAGTTAGAATGATCAATGAAATCATATAATGGGTAGTTAAGTTACTGAGCTATGTGTCGAGACCATTCTCTGATTCGAAACTTGAAGGAATCAGATTCTACAGCGATAGGGATTTCTTTCATGTACAACACTATAATGCGTATGATGGAGTTGAAGTGATGTAATTGAATCCATTCACCTTCAGATATATGTTACGACGGTTTTTTAAGTTTCAACTTAAAGAACATAGATTCTGTAGCCAACGTGAATATGCTACCTTAAAAGCCCTATTTCGTTGATATTTAATAACCCGACTGTAGAATGAACAGTTTTGATGCTAAAACGATGATATCAAATCAAACGGTAGTAAATATATTCGGCTACGTGTCGTTATCATTTTAAAGAAACAGATTCTACAGCGATAGGAATTTCTTACATGTACAACTGAATAATGCACAATATTGGAGTCAAAGTGCCGGAATTGAATCCATCAGGTAAATGAGACACTCAGATACATGTTGTGACGGTTTTTGAAGTTCTAAATTCAAGGAGACAGATTCTGCAGTCAACGTGAATATGCTACATTAAAAGCCCTTTTTCCTCAATTTAAAATAAAACTGCCATGAATGTACAATTTAGATGGTAGGTCTGTGAAATCAAATTGATCGGTAGTTAGTACACTAAGCTACGTGTCATCACAATTTGTTAATTCCTTACCTCAAGGAAACAGATTCTACAGCGATAGGAATTTCTTACATGTACAACAGAATAATGCGCAAAATTGGAGTAGAGTGCCGGAATCAAATCGATCAGGAAAATGAGACGCTCAGATACATGTTGTGACGATTTTTGAAGTTTTGACTTCAAGGTGACAGATTTTACAGCCAACGTGAATATGCTACATTAAAAGCCCTTTTTCATCTATTTGAAATATAACTGCGGTAGAATGAACAGTTTTGGTGTTAGATCAATGAAATCAAATAATGGGTAGTTACTAAGTGATTAAGTTACTGAGCTATATGTCGTGTCAATTCTCTGATTCGAAACTTCAAGGAATCAGATTCTACAGCGATAGGAATTTCTTTCATGTACAACACTTTAATGCGTATGATGGAGTTTAAGTGACGTAATTGAATCCATTGAGTAAATGAGACCTTCAGATACATGTTACGACGGTTTTTGAAGTTTCAACTTCAAGAACATAGATTTTGTAGCCAACGTGAATATGCTACGTTAAAAGCCCTATTTCGTTGATATTTAATAACCCGACTGTAGAATGAACAGTTTTGATGCTAATACGATGAAATCAAATCAAACGGTAGTAAATATATTCGGCTACGTGTCGTTATCAATTTTAGGAAAGAGATTCTACAGCGATAGGAATTTCTTACATGTACAACAGAATAATGCACAATATTAGAGTTAGAGTGCCGGAATCGAAGCAATCAAGTAAATGAGACACTCAGATACATGTTGTGACGCTTTTGAACTTCGTAATGTAAAAGTGACAGATTCTGCATGCAACATGAAAATGCTACATTAAAAGTCATATTTCGTCGATTTCAGAAAAAAGGCTGTAGAATGAATAATTTTGATGCTAGATTAATGAAATCAGATTAACCAGTAGTTCATACACTGAGCTACATGTCATCACAATTTGTTGATTCCTTACCTCAAGGAAACAGATTCTACAGCGATAGGAATTTCTTACATGTACAACAGAATAATGCGCGAAATTGGAGTAGAGTGCCGGAATCGAAACCATTAGGTAAATAGGACACTCAGATACATGTTGTGACAATTTTTGAAAGCCAAACGTGAATATGCTACATCAAAAGCCCTTTTTCATCTATTTGAAATATAACTGCCGGAGAATGAACAGTTTTGGTGTTAGATTAATGAAATCAGATAGTGGGTAGTATTACTCAGAAACTGAGCTTAGTGTCGTGGCCATTCTTAGGAAACAGATTCTACAGCGACAGGAATTTCTTACATGTACAACTGAATAATGCACAATATTGGAGTTAAAGTGCCGGAATTGAATCCATCAAGTAAATGAGACACTCAGATAAATGTTGTGACGGTTTTTGAAGTTCTTACTTCAAGGAGACAGATTCTGCGGCCAACGTGAATATGCTACATTAACAGCTCTTTTTTCCTCGATTTAAAATGAAACTGCCGTACAATGTATAATTTTGATAGTGGGTCTGTGAAATGAAATTAAGCGGTAGCTAAAACACTGAGTTTCGTGTCATCACAATTAGTAGATTGCTAACTTCAAGGAAACAGATTCTACAGCGATAGGAATTTCTTCCATGTACAACAGAATAATGTGCAATATTGGGGTAGAGTGTCGGAATCGGATCCATTAGGTAAATGAGACGCTCATTGAAGTTTTAACTTCAAGGAGACAGATTCTGCACCCAACTTGAATATTCTTTGCTAAAACGAAGTTGAATCTGTTGAAATTGAATCCATCAAGTAAATGAGACACAAAGATACATGTTGTGACGGTTTTGGGAGTTTTTAATTCAAGGTGACAGATTATATGCTACATTAAAAGCCCTTTTTCATCTATTTGAAATATAACTGCCGTAGAATGAACAGTTAGAATGATCAATGAAATCATATAATGGGTAGTTAAGTTACTGAGCTATGTGTCGAGACAATTCTCTGATTCGAAACTTGAAGGAATCAGATTCTACAGCGATAGGAATTTCTTTCATGTACAACACTATAATGCGTATGATGGAGTTGAAGTGATGTAATTGAATCCATTCACCTTCAGATATATGTTACGACGGTTTTTTAAGTTTCAACTTAAAGAACATAGATTCTGTAGCCAACGTGAATATGCTACCTTAAAAGCCCTATTTCGTTGATATTTAATAACCCGACTGTAGAATGAACAGTTTTGATGCTAAAACGATGAAATCAAATCAAACGGTAGTAAATATATTCGGCTACGTGTCGTTATCATTTTAAAGAAACAGATTCTACAGCGATAGGAATTTCTTACATGTACAACTGAATAATGCACAATATTGGAGTCAAAGTGCCGGAATTGAATCCATCAGGTAAATGAGACACTCAGATACATGTTGTGACGGTTTTTGAAGTTCTAAATTCAAGGAGACAGATTCTGCAGCCAACGTGAATATGCTACATTAAAAGCCCTTTTTCCTCAATTTAAAACAAAACTGCCATGAATGTACAATTTAGATGGTAGGTCTGTGAAATCAAATTGATCGGTAGTTAGTACACTATGCTACGTGTCATCACAATTTGTTAATTCCTTACCTCAATGAAACAGATTCTACAGCGATAGGAATTTCTTACATGTACAACAGAATAATGCGCAAAATTGGAGTAGAGTGCCGGAATCAAATCGATCAGGAAAATGAGACGCTCAGATACATGTTGTGACGATTTTTGAAGTTTTTACTTCAAGGTGACAGATTTTACAGCCAACGTGAATATGCTACATTAAAAGCCCTTTTTCATCTATTTGAAATATAACTGCGGTAGAATGAACAGTTTTGGTGTTAGATCAATGAAATCAAATAATGGGTAGTTACTAAGTGAATAAGTTACTGAGCTATATGTCGTCTCAATTCTCTGATTTGAAACTTCAAGGAATCAGATTCTACAGCGATAGGAATTTCTTTCATGTACAACACTATAATGCGTATGATGGAGTTGAAGTGACGTAATTGAATCCATTGAGTAAATGAGACCTTCAGATACATGTTACGACGGTTTTTGAAGTTTCAACTTCAAGAACATAGATTTTGTAGCCAACGTGAATATGCTACGTTAAAAGCCCTATTTCGTTGATATTTAATAACCCGACTGTAGAATGAACAGTTTTGATGCTAATACGATGAAATCAAATCAAACGGTAGTAAATATATTCGGCTACGTGTCGTTATCAATTTTAGGAAAGAAATTCTCCAGCGATAGGAATTTCTTACATGTACAACAGAATAATGCACAATATTAGAGTAAGAGTGCCAGAATCGAAGCAATCAAGTAAATGAGACACTCAGATACATGTTGTGACGGTTTTGAACTTCGTAATGTTAAAGTGACAGATTCTGCATGCAACATGAAAATGCTACATTAAAAGTCATATTTCGTCGATTTCAGAAAAAAGGCTGTAGAATGAATAATTTTGATGCTAGATTAATGAAATCAGATTAACCAGTAGTTCATACACTGAGCTACATGTCATCACAATTTGTTAATTCCTTACTTCAAGGAAACAGATTCTACAGCGATAGGAATTTCTTACATGTACAACAGAATAATGCGCAAAATTGGAGTAGAGTGCCGGAATCGAAACCATTAGGTAAATAGGACACTCAGATACATGTTGTGACAATTTTTGAAATTTTATCTTCAAGGTGACAGATTTTACAGCCAACGTGAATATGCTACATTAAAAGCCCTTTTTCATCTATTTGAAATATAACTGCCTGAGAATGAACAGTTTTGGTGTTAGATTAATGAGATCAGATAGTGGGTAGTATTACTCAGAAACTGAGCTTAGTGTCGTGGCCATTCTTAGGAAACAGATTCTACAGCGACAGGAATTTCTTACATGTAGAACTGAATAATGCACAATATTGGAGTTAAAGTGCCGGAATTGAATCCATCAAGTAAATGAGACACTCAGATACATGTTGTGACGGTTTTTGAAGTTCTGCAGCCAACGTGAATATGCTACATTAAAAGCCCTTTTTCCTCAATTTAAAAAATAAAACTGCCATGAATGTACAATTTAGATGGTAGGTCTGTGAAATCAAATTGATCGGTACTTAGTACACTGAGCTACGTGTCATCACAATTTGTAGATTGCTTACTTCAAGGAAACAGATTCTACAGCGATAGGAATTTCTTACATGTACAGCTGAATACAATATTAGAGTTAGAGTGCTGGAATTGAAGCAATCAAGTAAATGAGACACTCAGATACATGTTGTGACGGTTTTTGAAGTTCTTACTTCAAGGAGACAGATTCTGCGGCAAACGTGAATATGCTACAATAACAGCCCTTTTTATCTTGATTTAAAATGAAACTGCCGTACAATGTATAATTTTGATAGTGGGTCTGTGAAATGAAATTAAGCGGTAGCTAAAACACTGAGTTTCGTGTCATCACAATTTGTAGATTGCTAACTTCAAGGAAACAGATTCTACAGCGATAGGAATTTCTTACATGTACAACAGAATAATGTGCAATATTGGGGTAGAGTGTCGGAATCGAATCCATTAGGTAAATGAGACGCTCATTGAAGTTTTAACTTCAAGGAGACAGATTTTGCACCCAACTTTAATATTCTTTGCTAAAAGTAAGTTGAATCTGTTGAAATTGAATCCATCAAGTAAATGAGACACAAAGATACATGTTGTGACGGTTTTGGGAGTTTTTAATTCAAGGTGACAGATTATATGCTACATTAAAAGCTCTTTTTCATCTATTTGAAATATAACTGCCGTAGAATGAACAGTTAGAATGATCAATGAAATTATATAATGGGTAGTTAAGTTACTGAGCTATGTGTCGAGACAATTCTCTGATTCGAAACTTGAAGGAATCAGATTCTACAGCGATAGGGATTTCTTTCATGTACAACACTATAATGCGTATGATGGAGTTGAAGTGATGTAATTGAATCCATTCACCTTCAGATATATGTTACGACGGTTTTTTAAGTTTCAACTTAAAGAACATAGATTCTGTAGCCAACGTGAATATGCTACCTTAAAAGCCCTATTTCGTTGATATTTAATAACCCGACTGTAGAATGAACAGTTTTGATGCTAAAACGATGAAATCAAATCAAACGGTAGTAAATATATTCGGCTACGTGTCGTTATCATTTTAAAGAAACAGATTCTACAGCGATAGGAATTTCTTACATGTACAACTGAATAATGCACAATATTGGAGTCAAAGTGCCGGAATTGAATCCATCAGGTAAATGAGACACTCAGATACATGTTGTGACGGTTTTTGAAGTTCTAAATTCAAGGAGACAGATTCTGCAGCCAACGTGAATATGCTACATTAAAAGCCCTTTTTCCTCAATTTAAAATAAAACTGCCATGAATGTACAATTTAGATGGTAGGTCTGTGAAATCAAATTGATCGGTAGTTAGTACACTGAGCTACGTGTCATCACAATTTGTAGATTGCTTACTCCAAGGAAATAGATTCTACAGCGATAGCAATTTCTTACATGTACAACAGAATAATGCGCAATATTGGAGTAGAGTGCCGGAATCGAATCCATTAGGTAAATGTTTGTGACGATTTTTGAAGTTTTAACTTCAGGGAGACAGATTCTGCAGCCAACTCTAATATTCTATATTAAAAGCAATTTTATGAGGGCAAGTGTGCAGAAATTGAATCCATCAAGTAAATATTTCGACAGTTTTGAAGTTTCAACTTCAAGAACATAGATTCTGTAACCAACGTGAATATGCTACGTTAAAAGCCCTATTTCGTTGATCTTAAATGACCAACTGAAAAATAAACAGTTTTGATGCTAAAAGGATGAAATCATATCAAACGGTGGTAAATATATTTGGCTACGTGTCGCTATCATTTTTAGGAAACAGTTTCTACAGCGATAGGAATTTCTTACATGTACAGCTGAATAATGCACAATAATAGAGTTAGAGTGCTGGAATTGAAGCAATCAAGTAAATGAGACACTCAGATACATGTTGTGACGGTTTTGTGAGTTTTTTATTCAAGGTGACAGATTATATGCTACATTAAAAGCTCTTTTTCATCTATTTGAAATATAACTGCCGTAGAATGAACAGTTAGAATGATCAATGAAATCATATAATGGGTAGTTAAGTTACTGAGCTATGTGTCGAGACCATTCTCTGATTCGAAACTTGAAGGAATCAGATTCTACAGCGATAGGGATTTCTTTCATGTACAACACTATAATGCGTATGATGGAGTTGAAGTGATGTAATTGAATCCATTCACCTTCAGATATATGTTACGACGGTTTTTTAAGTTTCAACTTAAAGAACATAGATTCTGTAGCCAACGTGAATATGCTACCTTAAAAGCCCTATTTCGTTGATATTTAATAACCCGACTGTAGAATGAACAGTTTTGATGCTAAAACGATGATATCAAATCAAACGGTAGTAAATATATTCGGCTACGTGTCGTTATCATTTTAAAGAAACAGATTCTACAGCGATAGGAATTTCTTACATGTACAACTGAATAATGCACAATATTGGAGTCAAAGTGCCGGAATTGAATCCATCAGGTAAATGAGACACTCAGATACATGTTGTGACGGTTTTTGAAGTTCTAAATTCAAGGAGACAGATTCTGCAGTCAACGTGAATATGCTACATTAAAAGCCCTTTTTCCTCAATTTAAAATAAAACTGCCATGAATGTACAATTTAGATGGTAGGTCTGTGAAATCAAATTGATCGGTAGTTAGTACACTAAGCTACGTGTCATCACAATTTGTTAATTCCTTACCTCAAGGAAACAGATTCTACAGCGATAGGAATTTCTTACATGTACAACAGAATAATGCGCAAAATTGGAGTAGAGTGCCGGAATCAAATCGATCAGGAAAATGAGACGCTCAGATACATGTTGTGACGATTTTTGAAGTTTTGACTTCAAGGTGACAGATTTTACAGCCAACGTGAATATGCTACATTAAAAGCCCTTTTTCATCTATTTGAAATATAACTGCGGTAGAATGAACAGTTTTGGTGTTAGATCAATGAAATCAAATAATGGGTAGTTACTAAGTGATTAAGTTACTGAGCTATATGTCGTGTCAATTCTCTGATTCGAAACTTCAAGGAATCAGATTCTACAGCGATAGGAATTTCTTTCATGTACAACACTTTAATGCGTATGATGGAGTTTAAGTGACGTAATTGAATCCATTGAGTAAATGAGACCTTCAGATACATGTTACGACGGTTTTTGAAGTTTCAACTTCAAGAACATAGATTTTGTAGCCAACGTGAATATGCTACGTTAAAAGCCCTATTTCGTTGATATTTAATAACCCGACTGTAGAATGAACAGTTTTGATGCTAATACGATGAAATCAAATCAAACGGTAGTAAATATATTCGGCTACGTGTCGTTATCAATTTTAGGAAAGAGATTCTACAGCGATAGGAATTTCTTACATGTACAACAGAATAATGCACAATATTAGAGTTAGAGTGCCGGAATCGAAGCAATCAAGTAAATGAGACACTCAGATACATGTTGTGACGCTTTTGAACTTCGTAATGTAAAAGTGACAGATTCTGCATGCAACATGAAAATGCTACATTAAAAGTCATATTTCGTCGATTTCAGAAAAAAGGCTGTAGAATGAATAATTTTGATGCTAGATTAATGAAATCAGATTAACCAGTAGTTCATACACTGAGCTACATGTCATCACAATTTGTTGATTCCTTACCTCAAGGAAACAGATTCTACAGCGATAGGAATTTCTTACATGTACAACAGAATAATGCGCGAAATTGGAGTAGAGTGCCGGAATCGAAACCATTAGGTAAATAGGACACTCAGATACATGTTGTGACAATTTTTGAAAGCCAAACGTGAATATGCTACATCAAAAGCCCTTTTTCATCTATTTGAAATATAACTGCCGGAGAATGAACAGTTTTGGTGTTAGATTAATGAAATCAGATAGTGGGTAGTATTACTCAGAAACTGAGCTTAGTGTCGTGGCCATTCTTAGGAAACAGATTCTACAGCGACAGGAATTTCTTACATGTACAACTGAATAATGCACAATATTGGAGTTAAAGTGCCGGAATTGAATCCATCAAGTAAATGAGACACTCAGATAAATGTTGTGACGGTTTTTGAAGTTCTTACTTCAAGGAGACAGATTCTGCGGCCAACGTGAATATGCTACATTAACAGCTCTTTTTTCCTCGATTTAAAATGAAACTGCCGTACAATGTATAATTTTGATAGTGGGTCTGTGAAATGAAATTAAGCGGTAGCTAAAACACTGAGTTTCGTGTCATCACAATTAGTAGATTGCTAACTTCAAGGAAACAGATTCTACAGCGATAGGAATTTCTTCCATGTACAACAGAATAATGTGCAATATTGGGGTAGAGTGTCGGAATCGGATCCATTAGGTAAATGAGACGCTCATTGAAGTTTTAACTTCAAGGAGACAGATTCTGCACCCAACTTGAATATTCTTTGCTAAAACGAAGTTGAATCTGTTGAAATTGAATCCATCAAGTAAATGAGACACAAAGATACATGTTGTGATGGTTTTGGGAGTTTTTAATTCAAGGTGACAGATTATATGCTACATTAAAAGCCCTTTTTCATCTATTTGAAATATAACTGCCGTAGAATGAACAGTTAGAATGATCAATGAAATCATATAATGGGTAGTTAAGTTACTGAGCTATGTGTCGAGACAATTCTCTGATTCGAAACTTGAAGGAATCAGATTCTACAGCGATAGGAATTTCTTTCATGTACAACACTATAATGCGTATGATGGAGTTGAAGTGATGTAATTGAATCCATTCACCTTCAGATATATGTTACGACGGTTTTTTAAGTTTCAACTTAAAGAACATAGATTCTGTAGCCAACGTGAATATGCTACCTTAAAAGCCCTATTTCGTTGATATTTAATAACCCGACTGTAGAATGAACAGTTTTGATGCTAAAACGATGAAATCAAATCAAACGGTAGTAAATATATTCGGCTACGTGTCGTTATCATTTTAAAGAAACAGATTCTACAGCGATAGGAATTTCTTACATGTACAACTGAATAATGCACAATATTGGAGTCAAAGTGCCGGAATTGAATCCATCAGGTAAATGAGACACTCAGATACATGTTGTGACGGTTTTTGAAGTTCTAAATTCAAGGAGACAGATTCTGCAGCCAACGTGAATATGCTACATTAAAAGCCCTTTTTCCTCAATTTAAAACAAAACTGCCATGAATGTACAATTTAGATGGTAGGTCTGTGAAATCAAATTGATCGGTAGTTAGTACACTATGCTACGTGTCATCACAATTTGTTAATTCCTTACCTCAATGAAACAGATTCTACAGCGATAGGAATTTCTTACATGTACAACAGAATAATGCGCAAAATTGGAGTAGAGTGCCGGAATCAAATCGATCAGGAAAATGAGACGCTCAGATACATGTTGTGACGATTTTTGAAGTTTTTACTTCAAGGTGACAGATTTTACAGCCAACGTGAATATGCTACATTAAAAGCCCTTTTTCATCTATTTGAAATATAACTGCGGTAGAATGAACAGTTTTGGTGTTAGATCAATGAAATCAAATAATGGGTAGTTACTAAGTGAATAAGTTACTGAGCTATATGTCGTCTCAATTCTCTGATTTGAAACTTCAAGGAATCAGATTCTACAGCGATAGGAATTTCTTTCATGTACAACACTATAATGCGTATGATGGAGTTGAAGTGACGTAATTGAATCCATTGAGTAAATGAGACCTTCAGATACATGTTACGACGGTTTTTGAAGTTTCAACTTCAAGAACATAGATTTTGTAGCCAACGTGAATATGCTACGTTAAAAGCCCTATTTCGTTGATATTTAATAACCCGACTGTAGAATGAACAGTTTTGATGCTAATACGATGAAATCAAATCAAACGGTAGTAAATATATTCGGCTACGTGTCGTTATCAATTTTAGGAAAGAGATTCTACAGCGATAGGAATTTCTTACATGTACAACAGAATAATGCACAATATTAGAGTTAGAGTGCCGGAATCGAAGCAATCAAGTAAATGAGACACTCAGATACATGTTGTGACGGTTTTGAACTTCGTAATGTTAAAGTGACAGATTCTGCATGCAACATGAAAATGCTACATTAAAAGTCATATTTCGTCGATTTCAGAAAAAAGGCTGTAGAATGAATAATTTTGATGCTAGATTAATGAAATCAGATTAACCAGTAGTTCATACACTGAGCTACATGTCATCACAATTTGTTGATTCCTTACCTCAAGGAAACAGATTCTACAACAGAATAATGCGCAAAATTGGAGTAGAGTGCCAGAATCGAAACCATTAGGTAAATAGGACACTCAGATACATGTTGTGACAATTTTTGAAATTTTATCTTCAAGGTGACAGATTTTACAGCCAACGTGAATATGCTACATTAAAAGCCCTTTTTCATCTATTTGAAATATAACTGCCGGAGAATGAACAGTTTTGGTGTTAGATTAATGAAATCAGATAGTGGGTAGTATTACTCAGAAACTGAGCTTAGTGTCGTGGCCATTCTTAGGAAACAGATTTTACACCGACAGGAATTTCTTACATGTACAACTGAATAATGCACAATATTGGAGTTCTTCAGATACATGTTACGACGGTTTTTGAAGTTTCAACTTCAAGAACATAGATTTTGTAGCCAACGTGAATATGCTACGTTAGAAGCCCTATTTCGTTGATATTTAATAACCCGACTGTAGAATGAACAGTTTTGATGCTAATACGATGAAATCAAATCAAACGGTAGTAAATATATTCGGCTACGTGTCGTTATCAATTTTAGGAAAGAGATTCTACAGCGATAGGAATTTCTTACATGTACAACAGAATAATGCACAATATTAGAGTTAGAGTGCCGGAATCGAAGCAATCAAGTAAATGAGACACTCAGATACATGTTGTGACGGTTTTGAACTTCGTAATGTAAAAGTGACAGATTCTGCATGCAACATGAAAATGCTACATTAAAAGTCATATTTCGTCGATTTCAGAAAAAAGGCTGTAGAATGAATAATTTTGATGCTAGATTAATGAAATCAGATTAACCAGTAGTTCATACACTGAGCTACATGTCATCACAATTTGTTGATTCCTTACCTCAAGGAAACAGATTCTACAGCGATAGGAATTTCTTACATGTACAACAGAATAATGCGCGAAATTGGAGTAGAGTGCCGGAATCGAAACCATTAGGTAAATAGGACACTCAGATACATGTTGTGACATTTTTTGAAAGCCAAACGTGAATATGCTACATCAAAAGCCCTTTTTCATCTATTTGAAATATAACTGCCGGAGAATGAACAGTTTTGGTGTTAGATTAATGAAATCAGATAGTGGGTAGTATTACTCAGAAACTGAGCTTAGTGTCGTGGCCATTCTTAGGAAACAGATTCTACAGCGACAGGAATTTCTTACATGTACAACTGAATAATGCACAATATTGGAGTTAAAGTGCCGGAATTGAATCCATCAAGTAAATGAGACACTCAGATAAATGTTGTGACGGTTTTTGAAGTTCTTACTTCAAGGAGACAGATTCTGCGGCCAACGTGAATATGCTACATTAACAGCTCTTTTTTCCTCGATTTAAAATGAAACTGCCGTACAATGTATAATTTTGATAGTGGGTCTGTGAAATGAAATTAAGCGGTAGCTAAAACACTGAGTTTCGTGTCATCACAATTAGTAGATTGCTAACTTCAAGGAAACAGATTCTACAGCGATAGGAATTTCTTACATGTACAACAGAATAATGTGCAATATTGGGGTAGAGTGTCGGAATCGAATCCATTAGGTAAATGAGACGCTCATTGAAGTTTTAACTTCAAGGAGACAGATTCTGCACCCAACTTGAATATTCTTTGCTAAAACGAAGTTGAATCTGTTGAAATTGAATCCATCAAGTAAATGAGACACAAAGATACATGTTGTGACGGTTTTGGGAGTTTTTAATTCAAGGTGACAGATTATATGCTACATTAAAAGCCCTTTTTCATCTATTTGAAATATAACTGCCGTAGAATGAACAGTTAGAATGATCAATGAAATCATATAATGGGTAGTTAAGTTACTGAGCTATGTGTCGAGACAATTCTCTGATTCGAAACTTGAAGGAATCAGATTCTACAGCGATAGGAATTTCTTTCATGTACAACACTATAATGCGTATGATGGAGTTGAAGTGATGTAATTGAATCCATTCACCTTCAGATATATGTTACGACGGTTTTTTAAGTTTCAACTTAAAGAACATAGATTCTGTAGCCAACGTGAATATGCTACCTTAAAAGCCCTATTTCGTTGATATTTAATAACCCGACTGTAGAATGAACAGTTTTGATGCTAAAACGATGAAATCAAATCAAACGGTAGTAAATATATTCGGCTACGTGTCGTTATCATTTTAAAGAAACAGATTCTACAGCGATAGGAATTTCTTACATGTACAACTGAATAATGCACAATATTGGAGTCAAAGTGCCGGAATTGAATCCATCAGGTAAATGAGACACTCAGATACATGTTGTGACGGTTTTTGAAGTTCTAAATTCAAGGAGACAGATTCTGCAGCCAACGTGAATATGCTACATTAAAAGCCCTTTTTCCTCAATTTAAAATAAAACTGCCATGAATGTACAATTTAGATGGTAGGTCTGTGAAATCAAATTGATCGGTAGTTAGTACACTGAGCTACGTGTCATCACAATTTGTAGATTGCTTACTCCAAGGAAATAGATTCTACAGCGATAGCAATTTCTTACATGTACAACAGAATAATGCGCAATATTGGAGTAGAGTGCCGGAATCGAATCCATTAGGTAAATGTTTGTGACGATTTTTGAAGTTTTAACTTCAGGGAGACAGATTCTGCAGCCAACTCTAATATTCTATATTAAAAGCAATTTTATGAGGGCAAGTGTGCAGAAATTGAATCCATCAAGTAAATATTTCGACAGTTTTGAAGTTTCAACTTCAAGAACATAGATTCTGTAACCAACGTGAATATGCTACGTTAAAAGCCCTATTTCGTTGATCTTAAATGACCAACTGAAAAATAAACAGTTTTGATGCTAAAAGGATGAAATCATATCAAACGGTGGTAAATATATTTGGCTACGTGTCGCTATCATTTTTAGGAAACAGTTTCTACAGCGATAGGAATTTCTTACATGTACAGCTGAATAATGCACAATAATAGTGTTAGAGTGCTGGAATTGAAGCAATCAAGTAAATGAGACACTCAGATACATGTTGTGACGGTTTTGTGAGTTTTTAATTCAAGGTGACAGATTATATGCTACATTAAAAGCTCTTTTTCATCTATTTGAAATATAACTGCCGTAGAATGAACAGTTAGAATGATCAATGAAATCATATAATGGGTAGTTAAGTTACTGAGCTATGTGTCGAGACCATTCTCTGATTCGAAACTTGAAGGAATCAGATTCTACAGCGATAGGGATTTCTTTCATGTACAACACTATAATGCGTATGATGGAGTTGAAGTGATGTAATTGAATCCATTCACCTTCAGATATATGTTACGACGGTTTTTTAAGTTTCAACTTAAAGAACATAGATTCTGTAGCCAACGTGAATATGCTACCTTAAAAGCCCTATTTCGTTGATATTTAATAACCCGACTGTAGAATGAACAGTTTTGATGCTAAAACGATGAAATCAAATCAAACGGTAGTAAATATATTCGGCTACGTGTCGTTATCATTTTAAAGAAACAGATTCTACAGCGATAGGAATTTCTTACATGTACAACTGAATAATGCACAATATTGGAGTCAAAGTGCCGGAATTGAATCCATCAGGTAAATGAGACACTCAGATACATGTTGTGACGGTTTTTGAAGTTCTAAATTCAAGGAGACAGATTCTGCAGCCAACGTGAATATGCTACATTAAAAGCCCTTTTTCCTCAATTTAAAATAAAACTGCCATGAATGTACAATTTAGATGGTAGGTCTGTGAAATCAAATTGATCGGTAGTTAGTACACTGAGCTACGTGTCATCACAATTTGTAGATTGCTTACTCCAAGGAAATAGATTCTACAGCGATAGCAATTTCTTACATGTACAACAGAATAATGCGCAATATTGGAGTAGAGTGCCGGAATCGAATCCATTAGGTAAATGTTTGTGACGATTTTTGAAGTTTTAACTTCAGGGAGACAGATTCTGCAGCCAACTCTAATATTCTATATTAAAAGCAATTTTATGAGGGCAAGTGTGCAGAAATTGAATCCATCAAGTAAATATTTCGACAGTTTTGAAGTTTCAACTTCAAGAACATAGATTCTGTAACCAACGTGAATATGCTACGTTAAAAGCCCTATTTCGTTGATCTTAAATGACCAACTGAAAAATAAACAGTTTTGATGCTAAAAGGATGAAATCATATCAAACGGTGGTAAATATATTTGGCTACGTGTCGCTATCATTTTTAGGAAACAGTTTCTACAGCGATAGGAATTTCTTACATGTACAGCTGAATAATGCACAATAATAGTGTTAGAGTGCTGGAATTGAAGCAATCAAGTAAATGAGACACTCAGATACATGTTGTGACGGTTTTGTGAGTTTTTAATTCAAGGTGACAGATTATATGCTACATTAAAAGCTCTTTTTCATCTATTTGAAATATAACTGCCGTAGAATGAACAGTTAGAATGATCAATGAAATCATATAATGGGTAGTTAAGTTACTGAGCTATGTGTCGAGACCATTCTCTGATTCGAAACTTGAAGGAATCAGATTCTACAGCGATAGGGATTTCTTTCATGTACAACACTATAATGCGTATGATGGAGTTGAAGTGATGTAATTGAATCCATTCACCTTCAGATATATGTTACGACGGTTTTTTAAGTTTCAACTTAAAGAACATAGATTCTGTAGCCAACGTGAATATGCTACCTTAAAAGCCCTATTTCGTTGATATTTAATAACCCGACTGTAGAATGAACAGTTTTGATGCTAAAACGATGAAATCAAATCAAACGGTAGTAAATATATTCGGCTACGTGTCGTTATCATTTTAAAGAAACAGATTCTACAGCGATAGGAATTTCTTACATGTACAACTGAATAATGCACAATATTGGAGTCAAAGTGCCGGAATTGAATCCATCAGGTAAATGAGACACTCAGATACATGTTGTGACGGTTTTTGAAGTTCTAAATTCAAGGAGACAGATTCTGCAGTCAACGTGAATATGCTACATTAAAAGCCCTTTTTCCTCAATTTAAAATAAAACTGCCATGAATGTACAATTTAGATGGTAGGTCTGTGAAATCAAATTGATCGGTAGTTAGTACACTAAGCTACGTGTCATCACAATTTGTTAATTCCTTACCTCAAGGAAACAGATTCTACAGCGATAGGAATTTCTTACATGTACAACAGAATAATGCGCAAAATTGGAGTAGAGTGCCGGAATCAAATCGATCAGGAAAATGAGACGCTCAGATACATGTTGTGACGATTTTTGAAGTTTTGACTTCAAGGTGACAGATTTTACAGCCAACGTGAATATGCTACATTAAAAGCCCTTTTTCATCTATTTGAAATATAACTGCGGTAGAATGAACAGTTTTGGTGTTAGATCAATGAAATCAAATAATGGGTAGTTACTAAGTGATTAAGTTACTGAGCTATATGTCGTGTCAATTCTCTGATTCGAAACTTCAAGGAATCAGATTCTACAGCGATAGGAATTTCCTTCATGTACAACACTTTAATGCGTATGATGGAGTTTAAGTGACGTAATTGAATCCATTGAGTAAATGAGACCTTCAGATACATGTTACGACGGTTTTTGAAGTTTCAACTTCAAGAACATAGATTTTGTAGCCAACGTGAATATGCTACGTTAAAAGCCCTATTTCGTTGATATTTAATAACCCGACTGTAGAATGAACAGTTTTGATGCTAATACGATGAAATCAAATCAAACGGTAGTAAATATATTCGGCTACGTGTCGTTATCAATTTTAGGAAAGAGATTCTACAGCGATAGGAATTTCTTACATGTACAACAGAATAATGCGCGAAATTGGAGTAGAGTGCCGGAATCGAAACCATTAGGTAAATAGGACACTCAGATACATGTTGTGACAATTTTTGAAAGTCAAACGTGAATATGCTACATCAAAAGCCCTTTTTCATCTATTTGAAATATAACTGCCGGAGAATGAACAGTTTTGGTGTTAGATTAATGAAATCAGATAGTGGGTAGTATTACTCAGAAACTGAGCTTAGTGTCGTGGCCATTCTTAGGAAACAGATTCTACAGCGACAGGAATTTCTTACATGTACACCTGAATAATGCACAATATTGGAGTTAAAGTGCCGGAATTGAATCCATCAAGTAAATGAGACACTCAGATAAATGTTGTGACGGTTTTTGAAGTTCTTACTTCAAGGAGACAGATTCTGCCGCTAACGTGAATATGCTACATTAACAGCTCTTTTTTCCTCGATTTAAAATGAAACTGCCGTACAATGTATAATTTTGATAGTGGGTCTGTGAAATGAAATTAAGCGGTAGCTAAAACACTGAGTTTCGTGTCATCACAATTAGTAGATTGCTAACTTCAAGGAAACAGATTCTACAGCGATAGGAATTTCTTCCATGTACAACAGAATAATGTGCAATATTGGGGTAGAGTGTCGGAATCGGATCCATTAGGTAAATGAGACGCTCATTGAAGTTTAAACTTCAAGGAGACAGATTCTGCACCCAACTTGAATATTCTTTGCTAAAACGAAGTTGAATCTGTTGAAATTGAATCCATCAAGTAAATGAGACACAAAGATACATGTTGTGACGGTTTTGGGAGTTTTTAATTCAAGGTGACAGATTATATGCTACATTAAAAGCCCTTTTTCATCTATTTGAAATATAACTGCCGTAGAATGAACAGTTAGAATGATCAATGAAATCATATAATGGGTAGTTAAGTTACTGAGCTATGTGTCGAGACAATTCTCTGATTCGAAACTTGAAGGAATCAGATTCTACAGCGATAGGAATTTCTTTCATGTACAACACTATAATGCGTATGATGGAGTTGAAGTGATGTAATTGAATCCATTCACCTTCAGATATATGTTACGACGGTTTTTGGAGTTTCAACTTAAAGAACATAGATTCTGTAGCCAATGTGAATATACTACGTTAAAAGCCCTATTTCGTTTAATAACCCGACTGTAGAATGAACAGTTTTGATGCTAAAACGATGAAATCAAATCAAACGGTAGTAAATATATTCGGCTACGTGTCGTTATCATTTTTAAGAAACAGATTCTACAGCGATAGGAATTTCTTACATGTACAACTGAATAATGCACAATATTGGAGTCAAAGTGCCGGAATTGAATCAATCAGGTAAATGAGACACTCAGATACATGTTGTGACGGTTTTTGAAGTTCTAAATTCAAGGAGACAGATTCTGCAGCCAACGTGAATATGCTACATTAAAAGCCCTTTTTCCTCAATTTAAAAAATAAAACTGCCATGAATGTACAATTTAGATGGTAGGTCTGTGAAATCAAATTGATCGGTACTTAGTACACTGAGCTACGTGTCATCACAATTTGTAGATTGCTTACTTCAAGGAAACAGATTCTTCAGCGATAGGAATTTCTTACATGTACAGCTGAATACAATATTAGAGTTAGAGTGCTGGAATCGAAGCAATCAAGTAAATGAGACACTCAGATACATGTTGTGACGGTTTTTGAAGTTCTTACTTCAAGGAGACAGATTCTGCGGCCAACGTGAATATGCTACATTAACAGCTCTTTTTTCCTCGATTTAAAATGAAACTGCCGTACAATGTATAATTTTGATAGTGGGTCTGTGAAATGAAATTAAGCGGTAGCTAAAACACTGAGTTTCGTGTCATCACAATTAGTAGATTGCTAACTTCAAGGAAACAGATTCTACAGCGATAGGAATTTCTTCCATGTACAACAGAATAATGTGCAATATTGGGGTAGAGTGTCGGAATCGGATCCATTAGGTAAATGAGACGCTCATTGAAGTTTAAACTTCAAGGAGACAGATTCTGCACCCAACTTGAATATTCTTTGCTAAAACGAAGTTGAATCTGTTGCCGGAATCAAATCGATCAGGAAAATGAGACGCTCAGATACATGTTGTGACGATTTTTGAAGTTTTGACTTCAAGGTGACAGATTTTACAGCCAACGTGAATATGCTACATTAAAAGCCCTTTTTCATCTTTTTGAAATATAATTGCCGTAGATTGAACAGTTTTGGTGTTAGATCAATGAAATCAAATAATGGGTAGTATTACCTCAGTAACTGAGCTTAGTGTCGTGTCAATTCTCTGATTCGAAACTTCAAGGAATCAGATTCTACAGCGATAGGAATTTCTTTCATGTACAACACTAAAATCGGTATGATAGAGTTGAAGTGACGTAATTGAATCCATTGAGTAAATGAGACCTTCAGATACATGTTACGACGGTTTTTGAAGTTTCAACTTCAAGAACATAGATTTTGTAGCCAACGTGAAAAGCCCTATTTCGTTGATATTTAATAACCCGACTGTAGAATGAACAGTTTTGATGCTAATACGATGAAATCAAATCAAACGGTAGTAAATATATTCGGCTACGTGTCGTTATCAATTTTAGGGAAGAGATTCTACAGCGATAGGAATTTCTTACATGTACAACAGAATAATGCACAATATTAGAGTTAGAGTGCCGGAATCGAAGCAATCAAGTAAATGAGACACTCAGATACATGTTGTGACGGTTTTGAACTTCGTAATGTTAAAGTGACAGATTCTGCATGCAACATGAAAATGCTACATTAAAAGTCATATTTCGTCGATTTCAGAAAAAAGGCTGTAGAATGAATAATTTTGATGCTAGATTAATGAAATCAGATTAACCAGTAGTTCATACACTGAGCTACATGTCATCACAATTTGTTAATTCCTTACCTCAAGGAAACAGATTCTACAACAGAATAATGCGCAAAATTGGAGTAGAGTGCCAGAATCGAAACCATTAGGTAAATAGGACACTCAGATACATGTTGTGACAATTTTTGAAATTTTATCTTCAAGGTGACAGATTTTACAGCCAACGTGAATATGCTACATTAAAAGCCCTTTTTCATCTATTTGAAATATAACTGCCGGAGAATGAACAGTTTTGGTGTTAGATTAATGAAATCAGATAGTGGGTAGTATTACTCAGAAACTGAGCTTAGTGTCGTGGCCATTCTTAGGAAACAGATTTTACACCGACAGGAATTTCTTACATGTACAACTGAATAATGCACAATATTGGAGTTCTTCAGATACATGTTACGACGGTTTTTGAAGTTTCAACTTCAAGAACATAGATTTTGTAGCCAACGTGAATATGCTACGTTAAAAGCCCTATTTCGTTGATATTTAATAACCCGACTGTAGAATGAACAGTTTTGATGCTAATACGATGAAATCAAATCAAACGGTAGTAAATATATTCGGCTACGTGTCGTTATCAATTTTAGGAAAGAAATTCTCCAGCGATAGGAATTTCTTACATGTACAACAGAATAATGCACAATATTAGAGTAAGAGTGCCAGAATCGAAGCAATCAAGTAAATGAGACACTCAGATACATGTTGTGACGGTTTTGAACTTCGTAATGTTAAAGTGACAGATTCTGCATGCAACATGAAAATGCTACATTAAAAGTCATATTTCGTCGATTTCAGAAAAAAGGCTGTAGAATGAATAATTTTGATGCTAGATTAATGAAATCAGATTAACCAGTAGTTCATACACTGAGCTACATGTCATCACAATTTGTTAATTCCTTACTTCAAGGAAACAGATTCTACAGCGATAGGAATTTCTTACATGTACAACAGAATAATGCGCAAAATTGGAGTAGAGTGCCGGAATCGAAACCATTAGGTAAATAGGACACTCAGATACATGTTGTGACAATTTTTGAAATTTTATCTTCAAGGTGACAGATTTTACAGCCAACGTGAATATGCTACATTAAAAGCCCTTTTTCATCTATTTGAAATATAACTGCCTGAGAATGAACAGTTTTGGTGTTAGATTAATGAGATCAGATAGTGGGTAGTATTACTCAGAAACTGAGCTTAGTGTCGTGGCCATTCTTAGGAAACAGATTCTACAGCGACAGGAATTTCTTACATGTAGAACTGAATAATGCACAATATTGGAGTTAAAGTGCCGGAATTGAATCCATCAAGTAAATGAGACACTCAGATACATGTTGTGACGGTTTTTGAAGTTCTGCAGCCAACGTGAATATGCTACATTAAAAGCCCTTTTTCCTCAATTTAAAAAATAAAACTGCCATGAATGTACAATTTAGATGGTAGGTCTGTGAAATCAAATTGATCGGTACTTAGTACACTGAGCTACGTGTCATCACAATTTGTAGATTGCTTACTTCAAGGAAACAGATTCTACAGCGATAGGAATTTCTTACATGTACAGCTGAATACAATATTAGAGTTAGAGTGCTGGAATTGAAGCAATCAAGTAAATGAGACACTCAGATACATGTTGTGACGGTTTTTGAAGTTCTTACTTCAAGGAGACAGATTCTGCGGCAAACGTGAATATGCTACAATAACAGCCCTTTTTATCTTGATTTAAAATGAAACTGCCGTACAATGTATAATTTTGATAGTGGGTCTGTGAAATGAAATTAAGCGGTAGCTAAAACACTGAGTTTCGTGTCATCACAATTTGTAGATTGCTAACTTCAAGGAAACAGATTCTACAGCGATAGGAATTTCTTACATGTACAACAGAATAATGTGCAATATTGGGGTAGAGTGTCGGAATCGAATCCATTAGGTAAATGAGACGCTCATTGAAGTTTTAACTTCAAGGAGACAGATTTTGCACCCAACTTTAATATTCTTTGCTAAAAGTAAGTTGAATCTGTTGAAATTGAATCCATCAAGTAAATGAGACACAAAGATACATGTTGTGACGGTTTTGGGAGTTTTTAATTCAAGGTGACAGATTATATGCTACATTAAAAGCTCTTTTTCATCTATTTGAAATATAACTGCCGTAGAATGAACAGTTAGAATGATCAATGAAATTATATAATGGGTAGTTAAGTTACTGAGCTATGTGTCGAGACCATTCTCTGATTCGAAACTTGAAGGAATCAGATTCTACAGCGATAGGGATTTCTTTCATGTACAACACTATAATGCGTATGATGGAGTTGAAGTGATGTAATTGAATCCATTCACCTTCAGATATATGTTACGACGGTTTTTTAAGTTTCAACTTAAAGAACATAGATTCTGTAGCCAACGTGAATATGCTACCTTAAAAGCCCTATTTCGTTGATATTTAATAACCCGACTGTAGAATGAACAGTTTTGATGCTAAAACGATGAAATCAAATCAAACGGTAGTAAATATATTCGGCTACGTGTCGTTATCATTTTAAAGAAACAGATTCTACAGCGATAGGAATTTCTTACATGTACAACTGAATAATGCACAATATTGGAGTCAAAGTGCCGGAATTGAATCCATCAGGTAAATGAGACACTCAGATACATGTTGTGACGGTTTTTGAAGTTCTAAATTCAAGGAGACAGATTCTGCAGCCAACGTGAATATGCTACATTAAAAGCCCTTTTTCCTCAATTTAAAATAAAACTGCCATGAATGTACAATTTAGATGGTAGGTCTGTGAAATCAAATTGATCGGTAGTTAGTACACTGAGCTACGTGTCATCACAATTTGTAGATTGCTTACTCCAAGGAAATAGATTCTACAGCGATAGCAATTTCTTACATGTACAACAGAATAATGCGCAATATTGGAGTAGAGTGCCGGAATCGAATCCATTAGGTAAATGTTTGTGACGATTTTTGAAGTTTTAACTTCAGGGAGACAGATTCTGCAGCCAACTCTAATATTCTATATTAAAAGCAATTTTATGAGGGCAAGTGTGCAGAAATTGAATCCATCAAGTAAATATTTCGACAGTTTTGAAGTTTCAACTTCAAGAACATAGATTCTGTAACCAACGTGAATATGCTACGTTAAAAGCCCTATTTCGTTGATCTTAAATGACCGACTGAAAAAAAAACAGTTTTGATGCTAAAAGGATGAAATCATATCAAACGGTGGTAAATATATTTGGCTACGTGTCGCTATCATTTTTAGGAAACAGTTTCTACAGCGATAGGAATTTCTTACATGTACAGCTGAATAATGCACAATAATAGAGTTAGAGTGCTGGAATTGAAGCAATCAAGTAAATGAGACACTCAGATACATGTTGTGACGGTTTTGTGAGTTGTTAATTCAAGGTGACAGATTATATGCTACATTAAAAGCTCTTTTTCATCTATTTGAAATATAACTGCCGTAGAATGAACAGTTAGAATGATCAATGAAATCATATAATGGGTAGTTAAGTTACTGAGCTATGTGTCGAGACCATTCTCTGATTCGAAACTTGAAGGAATCAGATTCTACAGCGATAGGGATTTCTTTCATGTACAACACTATAATGCGTATGATGGAGTTGAAGTGATGTAATTGAATCCATTCACCTTCAGATATATGTTACTACGGTTTTTTAAGTTTCAACTTAAAGAACATAGATTCTGTAGCCAACGTGAATATGCTACCTTAAAAGCCCTATTTCGTTGATATTTAATAACCCGACTGTAGAATGAACAGTTTTGATGCTAAAACGATGAAATCAAATCAAACGGTAGTAAATATATTCGGCTACGTGTCGTTATCATTTTAAAGAAACAGATTCTACAGCGATAGGAATTTCTTACATGTACAACTGAATAATGCACAATATTGGAGTCAAAGTGCCGGAATTGAATCCATCAGGTAAATGAGACACTCAGATACATGTTGTGACGGTTTTTGAAGTTCTAAATTCAAGGAGACAGATTCTGCAGTCAACGTGAATATGCTACATTAAAAGCCCTTTTTCCTCAATTTAAAATAAAACTGCCATGAATGTACAATTTAGATGGTAGGTCTGTGATATCAAATTGATCGGTAGTTAGTACACTAAGCCACGTGTCATCACAATTTGTTAATTCCTTACCTCAAGGAAACAGATTCTACAGCGATAGGAATTTCTTACATGTACAACAGAATAATGCGCAAAATTGGAGTAGAGTGCCGGAATCAAATCGATCAGGAAAATGAGACGCTCAGATACATGTTGTGACGATTTTTGAAGTTTTGACTTCAAGGTGACAGATTTTACAGCCAACGTGAATATGCTACATTAAAAGCCCTTTTTCATCTATTTGAAATATAACTGCGGTAGAATGAACAGTTTTGGTGTTAGATCAATGAAATCAAATAATGGGTAGTTACTAAGTGAATAAGTTACTGAGCTATATGTCGTGTCAATTCTCTGATTCGAAACTTCAAGGAATCAGATTCTACAGCGATAGGAATTTCTTTCATGTACAACACTTTAATGCGTATGATGGAGTTTAAGTGACGTAATTGAATCCATTGAGTAAATGAGACCTTCAGATACATGTTACGACGGTTTTTGAAGTTTCAACTTCAAGAACATAGATTTTGTAGCCAACGTGAATATGCTACGTTAAAAGCCCTATTTCGTTGATATTTAATAACCCGACTGTAGAATGAACAGTTTTGATGCTAATACGATGAAATCAAATCAAACGGTAGTAAATATATTCGGCTACGTGTCGTTATCAATTTTAGGAAAGAGATTCTACAGCGATAGGAATTTCTTACATGTACAACAGAATAATGCACAATATTAGAGTTAGAGTGCCGGAATCGAAGCAATCAAGTAAATGAGACACTCAGATACATGTTGTGACGGTTTTGAACTTCGTAATGTTAAAGTGACAGATTCTGCATGCAACATGAAAATGCTACATTAAAAGTCATATTTCGTCGATTTCAGAAAAAAGGCTGTAGAATGAATAATTTTGATGCTAGATTAATGAAATCAGATTAACCAGTAGTTCATACACTGAGCTACATGTCATCACAATTTGTTAATTCCTTACCTCAAGGAAACAGATTCTACAACAGAATAATGCGGAAAATTGGAGTAGAGTGCCAGAATCGAAACCATTAGGTAAATAGGACACTCAGATACATATTGTGACAATTTTTGAAATTTTATCTTCAAGGTGACAGATTTTACAGCCAACGTGAATATGCTACATTAAAAGCCCTTTTTCATCTATTTGAAATATAACTGCCGGAGAATGAACAGTTTTGGGGTTAGATTAATGAAATCAGATAGTGGGTAGTATTACTCAGAAACTGAGCTTAGTGTCGTGGCCATTCTTAGGAAACAGATTTTACACCGACAGGAATTTCTTACATGTACAACTGAATAATGCACAATATTGGAGTTCTTCAGATACATGTTACGACGGTTTTTGAAGTTTCAACTTCAAGAACATAGATTTTGTAGCCAACGTGAATATGCTACGTTAAAAGCCCTATTTCGTTGATATTTAATAACCCGACTGTAGAATGAACAGTTTTGATGCTAATACGATGAAATCAAATCAAACGGTAGTAAATATATTCGGCTACGTGTCGTTATCAATTTTAGGAAAGAGATTCTACAGCGATAGGAATTTCTTACATGTACAACAGAATAATGCACAATATTAGAGTTAGAGTGCCGGAATCGAAGCAATCAAGTAAATGAGACACTCAGATACATGTTGTGACGGTTTTGAACTTCGTAATGTAAAAGTGACAGATTCTGCATGCAACATGAAAATGCTACATTAAGAGTCATATTTCGTCGATTTCAGAAAAAAGGCTGTAGAATGAATAATTTTGATGCTAGATTAATGAAATCAGATTAACCAGTAGTTCATACACTGAGCTACATGTCATCACAATTTGTTAATTCCTTACCTCAAGGAAACAGATTCTACAGCGATAGGAATTTCTTACATGTACAACAGAATAATGCGCGAAATTGGAGTAGAGTGCCGGAATCGAAACCATTAGGTAAATAGGACACTCAGATACATGTTGTGACAATTTTTGAAAGCCAAACGTGAATATGCTACATCAAAAGCCCTTTTTCATCTATTTGAAATATAACTGCCGGAGAATGAACAGTTTTGGTGTTAGATTAATGAAATCAGATAGTGGGTAGTATTACTCAGAAACTGAGCTTAGTGTCGTGGCCATTCTTAGGAAACAGATTCTACAGCGACAGGAATTTCTTACATGTACAACTGAATAATGCACAATATTTGAGTTAAATTGCCGGAATTGAATCCATCAAGTAAATGAGACACTCAGATAAATGTTGTGACGGTTTTTGAAGATCTTACTTCAAGGAGACAGATTCTGCCGCTAACGTGAATATGCTACATTAACAGCTCTTTTTTCCTCGATTTAAAATGAAACTGCCGTACAATGTATAATTTTGATAGTGGGTCTGTGAAATGAAATTAAGCGGTAGCTAAAACACTGAGTTTCGTGTCATCACAATTAGTAGATTGCTAACTTCAAGGAAACAGATTCTACAGCGATAGGAATTTCTTCCATGTACAACAGAATAATGTGCAATATTGGGGTAGAGTGTCGGAATCGGATCCATTAGGTAAATGAGACGCTCATTGAAGTTTAAACTTCAAGGAGACAGATTCTGCACCCAACTTGAATATTCTTTGCTAAAACGAAGTTGAATCTGTTGAAATTGAATCCATCAAGTAAATGAGACACAAAGATACATGTTGTGACGGTTTTGGGAGTTTTTAATTCAAGGTGACAGATTATATGCTACATTAAAAGCCCTTTTTCATCTATTTGAAATATAACTGCCGTAGAATGAACAGTTAGAATGATCAATGAAATCATATAATGGGTAGTTAAGTTACTGAGCTATGTGTCGAGACCATTCTCTGATTCGAAACTTGAAGGAATCAGATTCTACAGCGATAGGAATTTCTTTCATGTACAACACTATAATGCGTATGATGGAGTTGAAGTGATGTAATTGAATCCATTCACCTTCAGATATATGTTACGACGGTTTTTGGAGTTTCAACTTAAAGAATATAGATTCTGTAGCCAACGTGAATATACTACGTTAAAAGCCCTATTTCGTTTAATAACCCGACTGTAGAATGAACAGTTTTGATGCTAAAACGATGAAATCAAATCAAACGGTAGTAAATATATTCGGCTACGTGTCGTTATCATTTTTAAGAAACAGATTCTACAGCGATAGGAATTTCTTACATGTACAACTGAATAATGCACAATATTGGAGTCAAAGTGCCGGAATTGAATCAATCAGGTAAATGAGACACTCAGATACATGTTGTGACGGTTTTTGAAGTTCTAAATTCAAGGAGACAGATTCTGCAGCCAACGTGAATATGCTACATTAAAAGCCCTTTTTCCTCAATTTAAAAAATAAAACTGCCATGAATGTACAATTTAGATGGTAGGTCTGTGAAATCAAATTGATCGGTACTTAGTACACTGAGCTACGTGTCATCACAATTTGTAGATTGCTTACTTCAAGGAAACAGATTCTTCAGCGATAGGAATTTCTTACATGTACAGCTGAATACAATATTAGAGTTAGAGTGCTGGAATCGAAGCAATCAAGTAAATGAGACACTCAGATACATGTTGTGACGGTTTTGAACTTCGTAATGTAAAAGTGACAGATTCTGCATGCAACATGAAAATGCTACATTAAAAGTCATATTTCGTCGATTTCAGAAAAAAGGCTGTAGAATGAATAATTTTGATGCTAGATTAATGAAATCAGATTAACCAGTAGTTCATACACTGAGCTACATGTCATCACAATTTGTTAATTCCTTGCCTCAAGGAAACAGATTCTACAGCGATAGGAATTTCTTACATGTACAACAGAATAATGCGCGAAATTGGAGTAGAGTGCCGGAATCGAAACCATTAGGTAAATAGGACACTCAGATACATGTTGTGACATTTTTTGAAAGCCAAACGTGAATATGCTACATCAAAAGCCCTTTTTCATCTATTTGAAATATAACTGCCGGAGAATGAACAGTTTTGGTGTTAGATTAATGAAATCAGATAGTGGGTAGTATTACTCAGAAACTGAGCTTAGTGTCGTGGCCATTCTTAGGAAACAGATTCTACAGCGACAGGAATTTCTTACATGTACAACTGAATAATGCACAATATTGGAGTTAAAGTGCCGGAATTGAATCCATCAAGTAAATGAGACACTCAGATAAATGTTGTGACGGTTTTTGAAGTTCTTACTTCAAGGAGACAGATTCTGCGGACAACGTGAATATGCTACATTAACAGCTCTTTTTTCCTCGATTTAAAATGAAACTGCCGTACAATGTATAATTTTGATAGTGGGTCTGTGAAATGAAATTAAGCGGTAGCTAAAACACTGAGTTTCGTGTCATCACAATTAGTAGATTGCTAACTTCAAGGAAACAGATTCTACAGCGATAGGAATTTCTTCCATGTACAACAGAATAATGTGCAATATTGGGGTAGAGTGTCGGAATCGGATCCATTAGGTAAATGAGACGCTCATTGAAGTTTAAACTTCAAGGAGACAGATTCTGCACCCAACTTGAATATTCTTTGCTAAAACGAAGTTGAATCTGTTGCCGGAATCAAATCGATCAGGAAAATGAGACGCTCGGATACATGTTGTGACGATTTTTGAAGTTTTGACTTCAAGGTGACAGATTTTACAGCCAACGTGAATATGCTACATTAAAAGCCCTTTTTCATCTATTTGAAATATAATTGCCGTAGATTGAACAGTTTTGGTGTTAGATCAATGAAATCAAATAATGGGTAGTATTACCTCAGTAACTGAGCTTAGTGTCGTGGCAATTCTCTGATTCGAAACTTCAAGGAATCAGATTCTACAGCGATAGGAATTTCTTTCATGTACAACACTAAAATCGGTATGATAGAGTTGAAGTGACGTAATTGAATCCATTGAGTAAATGAGACCTTCAGATACATGTTACGACGGTTTTTGAAGTTTCAACTTCAAGAACATAGATTTTGTAGCCAACGTGAAAAGCCCTATTTCGTTGATATTTAATAACCCGACTGTAGAATGAACAGTTTTGATGCTAATACGATGAAATCAAATCAAACGGTAGTAAATATATTCGGCTACGTGTCGTTATCAATTTTAGGAAAGAGATTCTACAGCGATAGGAATTTCTTACATGTACAACAGAATAATGCACAATATTAGAGTTAGAGTGCCGGAATCGAAGCAATCAAGTAAATGAGACACTCAGATACATGTTGTGACGGTTTTGAACTTCGTAATGTTAAAGTGACAGATTCTGCATGCAACATGAAAATGCAACATTAAAGGTCATATTTCGTCGATTTCAGAAAAAAGGCTGTAGAATGAATAATTTTGATGCTAGATTAATGAAATCAGATTAACCAGTAGTTCATACACTGAGCTACATGTCATCACAATTTGTTTATTCCTTACCTCAAGGAATCAGATTCTACAACAGAATAATGCGCAAAATTGGAGTAGAGTGCCAGAATCGAAACCATTAGGTAAATAGGACACTCAGATACATGTTGTGACAATTTTTGAAATTTTATCTTCAAGGTGACAGATTTTACAGCCAACGTGAATATGCTACATTAAAAGCCCTTTTTCATCTATTTGAAATATAACTGCCGGAGAATGAACAGTTTTGGTGTTAGATTAATGAAATCAGATAGTGGGTAGTATTACTCAGAAACTGAGCTTAGTGTCGTGGCCATTCTTAGGAAACAGATTTTACAGCGACAGGAATTTCTTACATGTACAACTGAATAATGCACAATATTGGAGTTCTTCAGATACATGTTACGACGGTTTTTGAAGTTTCAACTTCAAGAACATAGATTTTGTAGCCAACGTGAATATGCTACGTTAAAAGCCCTATTTCGTTGATATTTAATAACCCGACTGTAGAATGAACAGTTTTGATGCTAATACGATGAAATCAAATCAAACGGTAGTAAATATATTCGGCTACGTGTCGTTATCAATTTTAGGAAAGAAATTCTCCAGCGATAGGAATTTCTTACATGTACAACAGAATAATGCACAATATTAGAGTAAGAGTGCCAGAATCGAAGCAATCAAGTAAATGAGACACTCAGATACATGTTGTGACGGTTTTGAACTTCGTAATGTTAAAGTGACAGATTCTGCATGCAACATGAAAATGCTACATTAAAAGTCATATTTCGTCGATTTCAGAAAAAAGGCTGTAGAATGAATAATTTTGATGCTAGATTAATGAAATCAGATTAACCAGTAGTTCATACACTGAGCTACATGTCATCACAATTTGTTAATTCCTTACTTCAAGGAAACAGATTCTACAGCGATAGGAATTTCTTACATGTACAACAGAATAATGCGCAAAATTGGAGTAGAGTGCCGGAATCGAAACCATTAGGTAAATAGGACACTCAGATACATGTTGTGACAATTTTTGAAATTTTATCTTCAAGGTGACAGATTTTACAGCCAACGTGAATATGCTACATTAAAAGCCCTTTTTCATCTATTTGAAATATAACTGCCTGAGAATGAACAGTTTTGGTGTTAGATTAATGAGATCAGATAGTGGGTAGTATTACTCAGAAACTGAGCTTAGTGTCGTGGCCATTCTTAGGAAACAGATTCTACAGCGACAGGAATTTCTTACATGTAGAACTGAATAATGCACAATATTGGAGTTAAAGTGCCGGAATTGAATCCATCAAGTAAATGAGACACTCAGATACATGTTGTGACGGTTTTTGAAGTTCTGCAGCCAACGTGAATATGCTACATTAAAGGCCCTTTTTCCTCAATTTAAAAAATAAAACTGCCATGAATGTATAATTTAGATGGTAGGTCTGTGAAATCAAATTGATCGGTACTTAGTACACTGAGCTACGTGTCATCACAATTTGTAGATTGCTTACTTCAAGGAAACAGATTCTACAGCGATAGGAATTTCTTACATGTACAGCTGAATACAATATTAGAGTTAGAGTGCTGGAATTGAAGCAATCAAGTAAATGAGACACTCAGATACATGTTGTGACGGTTTTTGAAGTTCTTACTTCAAGGAGACAGATTCTGCGGCAAACGTGAATATGCTACAATAACAGCCCTTTTTATCTTGATTTAAAATGAAACTGCCGTACAATGTATAATTTTGATAGTGGGTCTGTGAAATGAAATTAAGCGGTAGCTAAAACACTGAGTTTCGTGTCATCACAATTTGTAGATTGCTAACTTCAAGGAAACAGATTCTACAGCGATAGAAATTTCTTACATGTACAACAGAATAATGTGCAATATTGGGGTAGAGTGTCGGAATCGAATCCATTAGGTAAATGAGACGCTCATTGAAGTTTTTACTTCAAGGAGACAGATTCTGCACCCAACTTGAATATTCTTTGCTAAAAGTAGGTTGAATCTGTTGAAATTGAATCCATCAAGTAAATGAGACACAAAGATACATGTTGTGACGGTTTTGGGAGTTTTTAATTCAAGGTGACAGATTATATGCTACATTAAAAGCTCTTTTTCATCTATTTGAAATATAACTGCCGTAGAATAAACAGTTAGAATGATCAATGAAATCATATAATGGGTAGTTAAGTTACTGAGCTATGTGTCGAGACCATTCTCTGATTCGAAACTTGAAGGAATCAGATTCTACAGCGATAGGGATTTCTTTCATGTACAACACTATAATGCGTATGATGGAGTTGAAGTGATGTAATTGAATCCATTCACCTTCAGATATATGTTACGACGGTTTTTTAAGTTTCAACTTAAAGAACATAGATTCTGTAGCCAACGTGAATATGCTACCTTAAAAGCCCTATTTCGTTGATATTTAATAACCCGACTGTAGAATGAACAGTTTTGATGCTAAAACGATGAAATCAAATCAATCGGTAGTAAATATATTCGGCTACGTGTCGTTATCATTTTAAAGAAACAGATTCTACAGCGATAGGAATTTCTTACATGTACAACTGAATAATGCACAAAATTGGAGTCAAAGTGCCGGAATTGAATCCATCAGGTAAATGAGACACTCAGGTACATGTTGTGACGGTTTTTGAAGTTCTAAATTCAAGGAGACAGATTCTGCAGCCAACGTGAATATGCTACATTAAAAGCCCTTTTTCCTCAATTTAAAATAAAACTGCCATGAATGTACAATTTAGATGGTAGGTCTGTGAAATCAAATTGATCGGTAGTTCGTACACTGAGCTACGTGTCATCACAATTTGTAGATTGCTTACTCCAAGGAAACAGATTCTACAGCGATAGCAATTTCTTACATGTACAACAGAATAATGCGCAATATTGGAGTAGAGTGCCGGAATCGAAACCATTAGGTAAATAGGACACTCAGATACATGTTGTGACAATTTTTGAAATTTTATCTTCAAGGTGACAGATTTTACAGCGAACGTGAATATGCTACATCAAAAGCCCTTTTTCATCTATTTGAAATATAACTGCCGGTGAAATGAACAGTTTTGGTGTTAGATTAATGAAATCAGATAGTGGGTAGTATTTCTCAGAAACTGAGCTTAGTGTCGTGGCCATTCTTAGGAAACAGATTCTACAGCGACATGATTTCTTACATGTACAACTGAATAATGCACAATATTGGAGTTAAAGTACCGGAATTCAATCCATCAAGTAAATGAGACACTCAGATAAATGTTGTGACGGTTTTTGAAGTTCTTACTTCAAGGAGACAGATTCTGCGGCCAACGTGAATATGCTACATTAACAGCCCTTTTTTCCTCGATTTAAAATGAAACTGCCGTACAATGTATAATTTTGATAGTGGGTCTGTGAAATGAAATTAAGCGGTAGCTAAAACACTGAGTTTCGTGTCATCACAATTTGTAGATTGCTAACTTCAAGGAAACAGATTCTACAGCGATAGGAATTTCTTACATGTACAACAGAATAATGTGCAATATTGGGGTAGAGTGTCGGAATCGAATCCATTAGGTAAATGATTGAAGTTTTAACTTTAAGGAGACAGATTCTGCACCCAACTTGAATATTCTTTGCTAAAGGTAAGTTGAATCTGTTGAAATTGAATCCATCAAGCAAATGAGACACAAAGATACATGTTGTGACGGTTTTGGGAGTTTTTAATTCAAGGTGACAGATTATATGCTACATTAAAAGCTCTTTTTCATCTATTTGAAATATAACTGCCGTAGAATGAACAGTTAGAATGATCAATGAAATCATATAATGGGTAGTTAAGTTACTGAGCTATGTGTCGAGACCATTCTCTGATTTGAAACTTGAAGGAATCAGATTCTACAGCGATAGGAATTTCTTTCATGTACAACACTATAATGCGTATGATGGAGTTGAAGTGATGTAATTGAATCCATTAATATGGTACGACGGTTTTTAAAGTTTCAACTTAAAGAACATAGATTCTGTAGCCAACGTGAATATGCTACGTTAAAAGCCCTATTTCGTTGATATTTAATAACCCGACTGTAGAATGAACAGTTTAGTTGCTAAAACAATGAAATCAAATCAAACGGTAGTAAATATATTCGGCTACGTGTCGTTATCATTTTTAAGAAACAGATTCTACAGCGATAGGAATTTCTTACATGTACAACTGAATAATGCACAATATTGGAGTTAAAGTGCCGGAATTGAATCCATCAGGTAAATGAGACACTCAGATACATGTTGTGACGGTTTTTGAAGTTCTAAATTCAAGGAGACAGATTCTGCAGCCAACGTGAATATGCTACATTAAAAGCCCTTTTTCCTCAATTTAAAATAAAACTGCCATGAATGTACAATTTAGATGGTAGGTCTGTGAAATCAAATTGATCGGTAGTTAGTACACTGAGCTACGTATCATCACAATTTGTAGATTGCTTACTTCAAGGAAACAGCGATAGCAATTTCTTACATGTACAACAGAATAATGCGCAATATTGGAGTAAAGTGCCGGAATCGAATCCATTAGGCTAAATGTTTTTGTCGATTTTTGAAGTTTTAACTTCAGGGAGACAGATTCTGCAGCCAACTCGAATATTCTATATTAAAAGCAATTTTATGAGGGCAAGTGTGCAGAAATTGAATCCATCAAGTAAATATTTCGACGGTTTTGAAGTTTCAACTTCAAGAACATAGATTCTGTAGCCAACGTGAATATGCTACGTTAAAAGCCCTATTTCGTTGATCTTAAATGACCGACTGAAAAATAAACAGTTTTGATGCTAAAAGGATGAAATCATATCAAACGGTAGTAAATATTTTTGGCTACTTGTCGCTATCATTTTTAGGAAACAGATTCTAAAGCGATAGGAATTTCTTACATGTACAGCTGAATAATGCACAATATTAGAGTTAGAGTGCCGGAATCGAAGCAATCAAGTAAATGAGACACTCAGATACATGTTGTGACGGTTTTGAACTTCGTAATGTTAAAGTGACAGATTCTGCATGCAACATGAAAATGCTACATTAAAAGTCATATTTCGTCGATTTCAGAAAAAAGGCTGTAGAATGAATAATTTTGATGCTAGATTAATGAAATCAGATTAACCAGTAGTTCATACACTGAGCTACATGTCATCACAATTTGTTTATTCCTTACCTCAAGGAATCAGATTCTACAACAGAATCATGTGCAAAATTGGAGTAGAGTGCCAGAATCGAAACCATTAGGTAAATAGGACACTCAGATACATGTTGTGACAATTTTTGAAATTTTATCTTCAAGGTGACAGATTTTACAGCCAACGTGAATATGCTACATTAAAAGCCCTTTTTCATCTTTTTGAAATATAACTGCCGGAGAATGAACAGTTTTGGTGTTAGATTAATGAAATCAGATAGTAGGTAGTATTACTCAGAAACTGAGCTTAGTGTCGTGGCCATTCTTAGGAAACAGATTTTACAGCGACAGGAATTTCTTACATGTACAACTGAATAATGCACAATATTGGAGTTCTTCAGATACATGTTACGACGGTTTTTGAAGTTTCAACTTCAAGAACATAGATTTTGTAGCCAACGTGAATATGCTACGTTAAAAGGCCTATTTCGTTGATATTTAATAACCCGACTGAAAAATAAACAGTTTTGATGCTAAAAGGATGAAATCATATCAAACGGTAGTAAATATATTCGGCTACGTGTCGTTATCAATTTTAGGAAACAGATTCTACAGCGATAGGAATTTCTTACATGTACAACAGAATAATGCACAATATTAGAGTAAGAGTGCCGAAATCGAAGCAATCAAGTAAATGAGACACTCAGATACATGTTGTGACGGTTTTGAACTTCGTAATGTTAAAGTGACAGATTCTGCATGCAACATGAAAATGCTACATTAAAAGTCATATTTCGTCGATTTCAGAAAAAAGGCTGTAGAATGAATAATTTTGATGCTAGATTAATGAAATCAGATTAACCAGTAGTTCATACACTGAGCTACATGTCATCACAATTTGTTAATTCCTTACCTCAAGGAAACAGATTCTAAAGCGATAGGAATTTCTTACATGTACAACAGAATAATGCGCAAAATTGGAGTAGAGTGCCGGAATCGAAACCATTAGGTAAATAGGACACTCAGATACATGTTGTGACAATTTTTGAAATTTTATCTTCAAGGTGACAGATTTTACAGCCAACGTGAATATGCTACATCAAAAGCCCTTTTTCATCTATTTGAAATATAACTGCCGGAGAATGAACAGTTTTGGTGTTAGATTAATGAAATCAGATAGTGGGTAGTATTTCTCAGAAACTGAGCTTAGTGTCGTGGCCATTCTTAGGAAACAGATTCTACAGCGACAGGAATTTCTTACATGTACAACTGAATAATGCACAATATTGGAGTTAAAGTACCGGAATTCAATCCATCAAGTAAATGAGACACTCAGATAAATGTTGTGACGGTTTTTGAAGTTCTTACTTCAAGGAGACAGATTCTGCGGCCAACGTGAATATGCTACATTAACAGCCCTTTTTTCCTCGATTTAAAATGAAACTGCCGTACAATGTATAATTTTGATAGTGGGTCTGTGAAATGAAATTAAGCGGTAGCTAAAACACTGAGTTTCGTGTCATCACAATTTGTAGATTGCTAACTTCAAGGAAACAGATTCTACAGCGATAGGAATTTCTTACATGTACAACAGAATAATGTGCAATATTGGGGTAGAGTGTCGGAATCGGATCCATTAGGTAAATGAGACGCTCATTGAAGTTTTAACTTCAAGGAGACAGATTCTGCACCCAACTTGAATATTCTTTGCTAAAAGTAAGTTGAATCTGTTGAAATTGAATCCATCAAGTAAATGAGACACAAAGATACATGTTGTGACGGTTTTGGGTGTTTTTAATTCAAGGTGACAGATTATATGCTACATTAAAAGCCCTTTTTCATCTATTTGAAATATAACTGCCGTAGAATGAACAGTTAGAATGATCAATGAAATCATATAATGGGTAGTTAAGTTACTGAGCTATGTGTCGAGACCATTCTCTGATTCGAAACTTGAAGGAATCAGATTCTACAGCGATAGGAATTTCTTTCATGTACAACACTATAATGCGTATGATGGAGTTGAAGTGATGTAATTGAATCCATTAATATGTTACGACGGTTTTTAAAGTTTCAACTTAAAGAACATAGATTCTGTAGCCAACGTGAATATGCTACGTTAAAAGCCCTATTTCGTTGATATTTAATAACCCGACTGTAGAATGAACAGTTTAGTTGCTAAAACAATGAAATCAAATCAAACGGTAGTAAATATATTCGGCTACGTGTCGTTATCATTTTTAAGAAACAGATTCTACAGCGATAGGAATTTCTTACATGTACAACTGAATAATGCACAATATTGGAGTTAAAGTGCCGGAATTGAATCCATCAGGTAAATGAGACACTCAGATACATGTTGTGACGGTTTTTGAAGTTCTAAATTCAAGGAGACAGATTCTGCAGCCAACGTGAATATGCTACATTAAAAGCCCTTTTTCCTCAATTTAAAATAAAACTGCCATGAATGTACAATTTAGATGGTAGGTCTGTGAAATCAAATTGATCGGTAGTTAGTACACTGAGCTACGTGTCATCACAATTTGTAGATTGCTTACTTCAAGGAAACAGCGATAGCAATTTCTTACATGTACAACAGAATAATGCGCAATATTGGAGTAGAGTGCCGGAATCGAATCCATTAGGTAAATGTTTTTGACGATTTTTGAAGTTTTAACTTCAGGGAGACAGATTCTGCAGCCAACTCGAATATTCTATATTAAAAGCAATTTTATGAGGGCAAGTGTGCAGAAATTGAATCCATCAAGTAAATATTTCGACAGTTTTGAAGTTTCAACTTCAAGAACATAGATTCTGTAGCCAACGTGAATATGCTACGTTAAAAGCCCTATTTCGTTGATCTTAAATGACCGACTGAAAAATAAACAGTTTTGATGCTAAAAGGATGAAATCATATCAAACGGTAGTAAATAATTTTGGCTACTTGTCGCTATCATTTTTAGGAAACAGATTCTAAAGCGATAGGAATTTCTTACATGTACAGCTGAATAATGCACAATATTAGAGTTAGAGTGCCGGAATCGAAGCAATCAAGTAAATGAGACACTCAGATACATGTTGTGACGGTTTTGAACTTCGTAATGTTAAAGTGACAGATTCTGCATGCAACATGAAAATGCTACATTAAAAGTCATATTTCGTCGATTTCAGAAAAAAGGCTGTAGAATGAATAATTTTGATGCTAGATTAATGAAATCAGATTAACCAGTAGTTCATACACTGAGCTACATGTCATCACAATTTGTTAATTCCTTACCTCAAGGAATCAGATTCTACAACAGAATCATGCGCAAAATTGGAGTAGAGTGCCAGAATCGAAACCATTAGGTAAATAGGACACTCAGATACATGTTGTGACAATTTTTGAAATTTTATCTTCAAGGTGACAGATTTTACAGCCAACGTGAATATGCTACATTAAAAGCCCTTTTTCATCTTTTTGAAATATAACTGCCGGAGAATGAACAGTTTTGGTGTTAGATTAATGAAATCAGATAGTAGGTAGTATTACTCAGAAACTGAGCTTAGTGTCGTGGCCATTCTTAGGAAACAGATTTTACAGCGACAGGAATTTCTTACATGTACAACTGAATAATGCACAATATTGGAGTTCTTCAGATACATGTTACGACGGTTTTTGAAGTTTCAACTTCAAGAACATAGATTTTGTAGCCAACGTGAATATGCTACGTTAAAAGCCCTATTTCGTTGATCTTAAATGACCGACTGAAAAATAAACAGTTTTGATGCTAAAAGGATGAAATCATATCAAACGGTAGTAAATATATTCGGCTACGTGTCGTTATCAATTTTAGGAAACAGATTCTACAGCGATAGGAATTTCTTACATGTACAACAGAATAATGCACAATATTAGAGTAAGAGTGCCGAAATCGAAGCAATCAAGTAAATGAGACACTCAGATACATGTTGTGACGGTTTTGAACTTCGTAATGTTAAAGTGACAGATTCTGCATGCAACATGAAAATGCTACATTAAAAGTCATATTTCGTCGATTTCAGAAAAAAGGCTGTAGAATGAATAATTTTGATGCTAGATTAATGAAATCAGATTAACCAGTAGTTCATACACTGAGCTACATGTCATCACAATTTGTTAATTCCTTACCTCAAGGAAACAGATTCTAAAGCGATAGGAATTTCTTACATGTACAACAGAATAATGCGCAAAATTGGAGTAGAGTGCCGGAATCGAAACCATTAGGTAAATAGGACACTCAGATACATGTTGTGACAATTTTTGAAAGCCAAACGTGAATATGCTACATCAAAAGCCCTTTTTCATCTATTTGAAATATAACTGCCGGAGAATGAACAGTTTTGGTGTTAGATTAATGAAATCAGATAGTGGGTAGTATTACTCAGAAACTGAGCTTAGTGTCGTGGCCATTCTTAGGAAACAGATTCTACAGCGACAGGAATTTCTTACATGTACAACTGAATAATGCACAATATTGGAGTTAAATTGCCGGAATTGAATCCATCAAGTAAATGAGACACTCAGATAAATGTTGTGACGGTTTTTGAAGATCTTACTTCAAGGAGACAGATTCTGCCGCTAACGTGAATATGCTACATTAACAGCTCTTTTTTCCTCGATTTAAAATGAAACTGCCGTACAATGTATAATTTTGATAGTGGGTCTGTGAAATGAAATTAAGCGGTAGCTAAAACACTGAGTTTCGTGTCATCACAATTAGTAGATTGCTAACTTCAAGGAAACAGATTCTACAGCGATAGGAATTTCTTCCATGTACAACAGAATAATGTGCAATATTGGGGTAGAGTGTCGGAATCGGATCCATTAGGTAAATGAGACGCTCATTGAAGTTTAAACTTCAAGGAGACAGATTCTGCACCCAACTTGAATATTCTTTGCTAAAACGAAGTTGAATCTGTTGAAATTGAATCCATCAAGTAAATGAGACACAAAGATACATGTTGTGACGGTTTTGGGAGTTTTTAATTCAAGGTGACAGATTATATGCTACATTAAAAGCCCTTTTTCATCTATTTGAAATATAACTGCCGTAGAATGAACAGTTAGAATGATCAATGAAATCATATAATGGGTAGTTAAGTTACTGAGCTATGTGTCGAGACAATTCTCTGATTCGAAACTTGAAGGAATCAGATTCTACAGCGATAGGAATTTCTTTCATGTACAACACTATAATGCGTATGATGGAGTTGAAGTGATGTAATTGAATCCATTCACCTTCAGATATATGTTACGACGGTTTTTGGAGTTTCAACTTAAAGAACATAGATTCTGTAGCCAACGTGAATATACTACGTTAAAAGCCCTATTTCGTTTAATAACCCGACTGTAGAATGAACAGTTTTGATGCTGTAGAATGAACAGTTTAGTTGCTAAAACAATGAAATCAAATCAAACGGTAGTAAATATATTCGGCTACGTGTCGTTATCATTTTTAAGAAACAGATTCTACAGCGATAGGAATTTCTTACATGTACAACTGAATAATGCACAATATTGGAGTTAAAGTGCCGGAATGGAATCCATCAGGTAAATGAGACACTCAGATACATGTTGTGACGGTTTTTGAAGTTCTAAATTCAAGGAGACAGATTCTGCAGCCAACGTGAATATGCTACATTAAAAGCCCTTTTTCCTCAATTTAAAATAAAACTGCCATGAATGTACAATTTAGATGGTAGGTCTGTGAAATCAAATTGATCGGTAGTTAGTACACTGAGCTACGTGTCATCACAATTTGTAGATTGCTTACTTCAAGGAAACAGCGATAGCAATTTCTTACATGTACAACAGAATAATGCGCAATATTGGAGTAGAGTGCCGGAATCGAATCCATTAGGTAAATGTTTTTGTCGATTTTTGAAGTTTTAACTTCAGGGAGACAGATTCTGCAGCCAACTCGAATATTCTATATTAAAAGCAATTTTATGAGGGCAAGTGTGCAGAAATTGAATTCATCAAGTAAATATTTCGACAGTTTTGAAGTTTCAACTTCAAGAACATAGATTCTGTAGCCAACGTGAATATGCTACGTTAAAAGCCCTATTTCGTTGATCTTAAATGACCGACTGAAAAATAAACAGTTTTGATGCTAAAAGGATGAAATCATATCAAACGGTAGTAAATATTTTTGGCTACTTGTCGCTATCATTTTTAGGAAACAGATTCTACAGCGATAGGAATTTCTTACATGTACAGCTGAATAATGCACAATATTAGAGTTAGAGTGCCGGAATCGAAGCAATCAAGTAAATGAGACACTCAGATACATGTTGTGACGGTTTTGAACTTCGTAATGTTAAAGTGACAGATTCTGCATGCAACATGAAAATGCTACATTAAAAGTCATATTTCGTCGATTTCAGAAAAAAGGCTGTAGAATGAATAATTTTGATGCTAGATTAATGAAATCAGATTAAAACGTACTTCATACACTGAGCTACATGTCATCACAATTTGTTAATTCCTTACCTCAAGGAAACAGATTCTAAAGCGATAGGAATTTCTTACATGTACAACAGAATAATGCGCAAAATTGGAGTAGAGTGCCGGAATCGAAACCATTAGGTAAATAGGACAATCAGATACATGTTGTGACAATTTTTGAAATTTTATCTTCAAGGTGACAGATTTTACAGCCAACGTGAATATGCTACATCAAAAGCCCTTTTTCATCTATTTGAAATATAACTGCCGGAGAATGAACAGTTTTGGTGTTAGATTAATGAAATCAGATAGTGGGTAGTATTTCTCAGAAACTGAGCTTAGTGTCGTGGCCATTCTTAGGAAACAGATTCTACAGCGACAGGAATTTCTTACATGTACAACTGAATAATGCACATTATTGGAGTTAAAGTACCGGAATTCAATCCATCAAGTAAATGAGACACTCAGATAAATGTTGTGACGGTTTTTGAAGTTCTTACTTCAAGGAGACAGATTCTGCGGCCAACGTGAATATGCTACATTAACAGCCCTTTTTTCCTCGATTTAAAATGAAACTGCCGTTCAATGTATAATTTTGATAGTGGGTCTGTGAAATGAAATCAAGCGGTAGCTAAAACACTGAGTTTCGTGTCATCACAATTAGTAGATTGCTAACTTCAAGGAAACAGATTCTACAGCGATAGGAATTTCTTACATGTACAACAGAATAATGTGCAATATTGGGGTAGAGTGTCGGAATCGGATCCATTAGGTAAATGAGACGCTCATTGAAGTTTTAACTTCAAGGAGACAGATTCTGCACCCAACTTGAATATTCTTTGCTAAAAGTAAGTTGAATCTGTTGAAATTGAATCCATCAAGTAAATGAGACACAAAGATACATGTTGTGACGGTTTTGGGTGTTTTTAATTCAAGGTGACAGATTATATGCTACATTAAAAGCCCTTTTTCAACTATTTGAAATATAACTGCCGTAGAATGAACAGTTAGAATGATCAATGAAATCATATAATGGGTAGTTAAGTTACTGAGCTATGTGTCGAGACCATTCTCTGATTCGAAACTTGAAGGAATCAGATTCTACAGCGATAGGAATTTCTTTCATGTACAACACTATAATGCGTATGATGGAGTTGAAGTGATGTAATTGAATCCATTAATATGTTACGACGGTTTTTAAAGTTTCAACTTAAAGAACATAGATTCTGTAGCCAACGTGAATATTCTACGTTAAAAGCCCTATTTCGTTGATATTTAATAACCCGACTGTAGAATGAACAGTTTAGTTGCTAAAACAATGAAATCAAATCAAACGGTAGTAAATATATTCGGCTACGTGTCGTTATCATTTTTAAGAAACAGATTCTACAGCGATAGGAATTTCTTACATGTACAACTGAATAATGCACAATATTGGAGTTAAAGTGCCGGAATGGAATCCATCAGGTAAATGAGACACTCAGATACATGTTGTGACGGTTTTTGAAGTTCTAAATTCAAGGAGACAGATTCTGCAGCCAACGTGAATATGCTACATTAAAAGCCCTTTTTCCTCAATTTAAAATAAAACTGCCATGAATGTACAATTTAGATGGTAGGTCTGTGAAATCAAATTGATCGGTAGTTAGTACACTGAGCTACGTGTCATCACAATTTGTAGATTGCTTACTTCAAGGAAACAGCGATAGCAATTTCTTACATGTACAACAGAATAATGCGCAATATTGGAGTAGAGTGCCGGAATCGAATCCATTAGGTAAATGTTTTTGTCGATTTTTGAAGTTTTAACTTCAGGGAGACAGATTCTGCAGCCAACTCGAATATTCTATATTAAAAGCAATTTTATGAGGGCAAGTGTGCAGAAATTGAATTCATCAAGTAAATATTTCGACAGTTTTGAAGTTTCAACTTCAAGAACATAGATTCTGTAGCCAACGTGAATATGCTACGTTAAAAGCCCTATTTCGTTGATCTTAAATGACCGACTGAAAAATAAACAGTTTTGATGCTAAAAGGATGAAATCATATCAAACGGTAGTAAATATTTTTGGCTACTTGTCGCTATCATTTTTAGGAAACAGATTCTACAGCGATAGGAATTTCTTACATGTACAGCTGAATAATGCACAATATTAGAGTTAGAGTGCCGGAATCGAAGCAATCAAGTAAATGAGACACTCAGATACATGTTGTGACGGTTTTGAACTTCGTAATGTTAAAGTGACAGATTCTGCATGCAACATGAAAATGCTACATTAAAAGTCATATTTCGTCGATTTCAGAAAAAAGGCTGTAGAATGAATAATTTTGATGCTAGATTAATGAAATCAGATTAAAACGTACTTCATACACTGAGCTACATGTCATCACAATTTGTTAATTCCTTACCTCAAGGAAACAGATTCTAAAGCGATAGGAATTTCTTACATGTACAACAGAATAATGCGCAAAATTGGAGTAGAGTGCCGGAATCGAAACCATTAGGTAAATAGGACAATCAGATACATGTTGTGACAATTTTTGAAATTTTATCTTCAAGGTGACAGATTTTACAGCCAACGTGAATATGCTACATCAAAAGCCCTTTTTCATCTATTTGAAATATAACTGCCGGAGAATGAACAGTTTTGGTGTTAGATTAATGAAATCAGATAGTGGGTAGTATTTCTCAGAAACTGAGCTTAGTGTCGTGGCCATTCTTAGGAAACAGATTCTACAGCGACAGGAATTTCTTACATGTACAACTGAATAATGCACATTATTGGAGTTAAAGTACCGGAATTCAATCCATCAAGTAAATGAGACACTCAGATAAATGTTGTGACGGTTTTTGAAGTTCTTACTTCAAGGAGACAGATTCTGCGGCCAACGTGAATATGCTACATTAACAGCCCTTTTTTCCTCGATTTAAAATGAAACTGCCGTTCAATGTATAATTTTGATAGTGGATCTGTGAAATGAAATCAAGCGGTAGCTAAAACACTGAGTTTCGTGTCATCACAATTAGTAGATTGCTAACTTCAAGGAAACAGATTCTACAGCGATAGGAATTTCTTACATGTACAACAGAATAATGTGCAATATTGGGGTAGAGTGTCGGAATCGGATCCATTAGGTAAATGAGACGCTCATTGAAGTTTTAACTTCAAGGAGACAGATTCTGCACCCAACTTGAATATTCTTTGCTAAAAGTAAGTTGAATCTGTTGAAATTGAATCCATCAAGTAAATGAGACACAAAGATACATGTTGTGACGGTTTTGGGTGTTTTTAATTCAAGGTGACAGATTATATGCTACATTAAAAGCCCTTTTTCATCTATTTGAAATATAACTGCCGTAGAATGAACAGTTAGAATGATCAATGAAATCATATAATGGGTAGTTAAGTTACTGAGCTATGTGTCGAGACCATTCTCTGATTCGAAACTTGAAGGAATCAGATTCTACAGCGATAGGAATTTCTTTCATGTACAACACTATAATGCGTATGATGGAGTTGAAGTGATGTAATTGAATCCATTAATATGTTACGACGGTTTTTAAAGTTTCAACTTAAAGAACATAGATTCTGTAGCCAACGTGAATATTCTACGTTAAAAGCCCTATTTCGTTGATATTTAATAACCCGACTGTAGAATGAACAGTTTAGTTGCTAAAACAATGAAATCAAATCAAACGGTAGTAAATATATTCGGCTACGTGTCGTTATCATTTTTAAGAAACAGATTCTACAGCGATAGGAATTTCTTACATGTACAACTGAATAATGCACAATATTGGAGTTAAAGTGCCGGAATTGAATCCATCAGGTAAATGAGACACTCAGATACATGTTGTGACGGTTTTTGAAGTTCTAAATTCAAGGAGACAGATTCTGCAGCCAACGTGAATATGCTACATTAAAAGCCCTTTTTCCTCAATTTAAAATAAAACTGCCATGAATGTACAATTTAGATGGTAGGTCTGTGAAATCAAATTGATCGGTAGTTAGTACACTGAGCTACGTGTCATCACAATTTGTAGATTGCTTACTTCAAGGAAACAGCGATAGCAATTTCTTACATGTACAACAGAATAATGCGCAATATTGGAGTAGAGTGCCGGAATCGAATCCATTAGGTAAATGTTTTTGACGATTTTTGAAGTTTTAACTTCAGGGAGACAGATTCTGCAGCCAACTCGAATATTCTATATTAAAAGCAATTTTATGAGGGCAAGTGTGCAGAAATTGAATCCATCAAGTAAATATTTCGACAGTTTTGAAGTTTCAACTTCAAGAACATAGATTCTGTAGCCAACGTGAATATGCTACGTTAAAAGCCCTATTTCGTTGATCTTAAATGACCGACTGAAAAATAAACAGTTTTGATGCTAAAAGGATGAAATCATATCAAACGGTAGTAAATAATTTTGGCTACTTGTCGCTATCATTTTTAGGAAACAGATTCTAAAGCGATAGGAATTTCTTACATGTACAGCTGAATAATGCACAATATTAGAGTTAGAGTGCCGGAATCGAAGCAATCAAGTAAATGAGACACTCAGATACATGTTGTGACGGTTTTGAACTTCGTAATGTTAAAGTGACAGATTCTGCATGCAACATGAAAATGCTACATTAAAAGTCATATTTCGTCGATTTCAGAAAAAAGGCTGTAGAATGAATAATTTTGATGCTAGATTAATGAAATCAGATTAACCAGTAGTTCATACACTGAGCTACATGTCATCACAATTTGTTAATTCCTTACCTCAAGGAATCAGATTCTACAACAGAATCATGCGCAAAATTGGAGTAGAGTGCCAGAATCGAAACCATTAGGTAAATAGGACACTCAGATACATGTTGTGACAATTTTTGAAATTTTATCTTCAAGGTGACAGATTTTACAGCCAACGTGAATATGCTACATTAAAAGCCCTTTTTCATCTTTTTGAAATATAACTGCCGGAGAATGAACAGTTTTGGTGTTAGATTAATGAAATCAGATAGTAGGTAGTATTACTCAGAAACTGAGCTTAGTGTCGTGGCCATTCTTAGGAAACAGATTTTACAGCGACAGGAATTTCTTACATGTACAACTGAATAATGCACAATATTGGAGTTCTTCAGATACATGTTACGACGGTTTTTGAAGTTTCAACTTCAAGAACATAGATTTTGTAGCCAACGTGAATATGCTACGTTAAAAGCCCTATTTCGTTGATCTTAAATGACCGACTGAAAAATAAACAGTTTTGATGCTAAAAGGATGAAATCATATCAAACGGTAGTAAATATATTCGGCTACGTGTCGTTATCAATTTTAGGAAACAGATTCTACAGCGATAGGAATTTCTTACATGTACAACAGAATAATGCACAATATTAGAGTAAGAGTGCCGAAATCGAAGCAATCAAGTAAATGAGACACTCAGATACATGTTGTGACGGTTTTGAACTTCGTAATGTTAAAGTGACAGATTCTGCATGCAACATGAAAATGCTACATTAAAAGTCATATTTCGTCGATTTCAGAAAAAAGGCTGTAGAATGAATAATTTTGATGCTAGATTAATGAAATCAGATTAACCAGTAGTTCATACACTGAGCTACATGTCATCACAATTTGTTAATTCCTTACCTCAAGGAAACAGATTCTAAAGCGATAGGAATTTCTTACATGTACAACAGAATAATGCGCAAAATTGGAGTAGAGTGCCGGAATCGAAACCATTAGGTAAATAGGACACTCAGATACATGTTGTGACAATTTTTGAAATTTTATCTTCAAGGTGACAGATTTTACAGCCAACGTGAATATGCTACATCAAAAGCCCTTTTTCATCTATTTGAAATATAACTGCCGGAGAATGAACAGTTTTGGTGTTAGATTAATGAAATCAGATAGTGGGTAGTATTTCTCAGAAACTGAGCTTAGTGTCGTGGCCATTCTTAGGAAACAGATTCTACAGCGACAGGAATTTCTTACATGTACAACTGAATAATGCACAATATTGGAGTTAAAGTACCGGAATTCAATCCATCAAGTAAATGAGACACTCAGATAAATGTTGTGACGGTTTTTGAAGTTCTTACTTCAAGGAGACAGATTCTGCGGCCAACGTGAATATGCTACATTAACAGACCTTTTTTCCTCGATTTAAAATGAAACTGCCGTACAATGTATAATTTTGATAGTGGGTCTGTGAAATGAAATTAAGCGGTAGCTAAAACACTGAGTTTCGTGTCATCACAATTTGTAGATTGCTAACTTCAAGGAAACAGATTCTACAGTGATAGGAATTTCTTACATGTACAACAGAATAATGTGCAATATTGGGGTAGAGTGTCGGAATCGGATCCATTAGGTAAATGAGACGCTCATTGAAGTTTTAACTTCAAGGAGACAGATTCTGCACCCAACTTGAATATTCTTTGCTAAAAGTAAGTTGAATCTGTTGAAATTGAATCCATCAAGTAAATGAGACACAAAGATACATGTTGTGACGGTTTTGGGTGTTTTTAATTCAAGGTGACAGATTATATGCTACATTAAAAGCCCTTTTTCATCTATTTGAAATATAACTGCCGTAGAATGAACAGTTAGAATGATCAATGAAATCATATAATGGGTAGTTAAGTTACTGAGCTATGTGTCGAGACCATTCTCTGATTCGAAACTTGAAGGAATCAGATTCTACAGCGATAGGAATTTCTTTCATGTACAACACTATAATGCGTATGATGGAGTTGAAGTGATGTAATTGAATCCATTAATATGTTACGACGGTTTTTAAAGTTTCAACTTAAAGAACATAGATTCTGTAGCCAACGTGAATATGCTACGTTAAAAGCCCTATTTCGTTGATATTTAATAACCCGACTGTAGAATGAACAGTTTAGTTGCTAAAACAATGAAATCAAATCAAACGGTAGTAAATATATTCGGCTACGTGTCGTTATCATTTTTAAGAAACAGATTCTACAGCGATAGGAATTTCTTACATGTACAACTGAATAATGCACAATATTGGAGTTAAAGTGCCGGAATTGAATCCATCAGGTAAATGAGACACTCAGATACATGTTGTGACGGTTTTTGAAGTTCTAAATTCAAGGAGACAGATTCTGCAGCCAACGTGAATATGCTACATTAAAAGCCCTTTTTCCTCAATTTAAAATAAAACTGCCATGAATGTACAATTTAGATGGTAGGTCTGTGAAATCAAATTGATCGGTAGTTAGTACACTGAGCTACGTGTCATCACAATTTGTAGATTGCTTACTTCAAGGAAACAGCGATAGCAATTTCTTACATGTACAACAGAATAATGCGCAATATTGGAGTAGAGTGCCGGAATCGAATCCATTAGGTAAATGTTTTTGACGATTTTTGAAGTTTTAACTTCAGGGAGACAGATTCTGCAGCCAACTCGAATATTCTATATTAAAAGCAATTTTATGAGGGCAAGTGTGCAGAAATTGAATCCATCAAGTAAATATTTCGACAGTTTTGAAGTTTCAACTTCAAGAACATAGATTCTGTAGCCAACGTGAATATGCTACGTTAAAAGCCCTATTTCGTTGATCTTAAATGACCGACTGAAAAATAAACAGTTTTGATGCTAAAAGGATGAAATCATATCAAACGGTAGTAAATATTTTTGGCTACTTGTCGCTATCATTTTTAGGAAACAGATTCTAAAGCGATAGGAATTTCTTACATGTACAGCTGAATAATGCACAATATTAGAGTTAGAGTGCCGGAATCGAAGCAATCAAGTAAATGAGACACTCAGATACATGTTGTGACGGTTTTGAACTTCGTAATGTTAAAGTGACAGATTCTGCATGCAACATGAAAATGCTACATTAAAAGTCATATTTCGTCGATTTCAGAAAAAAGGCTGTAGAATGAATAATTTTGATGCTAGATTAATGAAATCAGATTAAAACGTACTTCATACACTGAGCTACATGTCATCACAATTTGTTAATTCCTTACCTCAAGGAAACAGATTCTAAAGCGATAGGAATTTCTTACATGTACAACAGAATAATGCGCAAAATTGGAGTAGAGTGCCGGAATCGAAACCATTAGGTAAATAGGACAATCAGATACATGTTGTGACAATTTTTGAAATTTTATCTTCAAGGTGACAGATCTTACAGCCAACGTGAATATGCTACATCAAAAGCCCTTTTTCATCTATTTGAAATATAACTGCCGGAGAATGAACAGTTTTGGTGTTAGATTAATGAAATCAGATAGTGGGTAGTATTTCTCAGAAACTGAGCTTAGTGTCGTGGCCATTCTTAGGAAACAGATTCTACAGCGACAGGAATTTCTTACATGTACAACTGAATAATGCACATTATTGGAGTTAAAGTGCCGGAATTCAATCCATCAAGTAAATGAGACACTCAGATAAATGTTGTGACGGTTTTTGAAGTTCTTACTTCAAGGAGACAGATTCTGCGGCCAACGTGAATATGCTACATTAACAGCCCTTTTTTCCTCGATTTAAAATGAAACTGCCGTTCAATGTATAATTTTGATAGTGGATCTGTGAAATGAAATCAAGCGGTAGCTAAAACACTGAGTTTCGTGTCATCACAATTAGTAGATTGCTAACTTCAAGGAAACAGATTCTACAGCGATAGGAATTTCTTACATGTACAACAGAATAATGTGCAATATTGGGGTAGAGTGTCGGAATCGGATCCATTAGGTAAATGAGACGCTCATTGAAGTTTTAACTTCAAGGAGACAGATTCTGCACCCAACTTGAATATTCTTTGCTAAAAGTAAGTTGAATCTGTTGAAATTGAATCCATCAAGTAAATGAGACACAAAGATACATGTTGTGACGGTTTTGGGTGTTTTTAATTCAAGGTGACAGATTATATGCTACATTAAAAGCCCTTTTTCATCTATTTGAAATATAACTGCCGTAGAATGAACAGTTAGAATGATCAATGAAATCATATAATGGGTAGTTAAGTTACTGAGCTATGTGTCGAGACCATTCTCTGATTCGAAACTTGAAGGAATCAGATTCTACAGCGATAGGAATTTCTTTCATGTACAACACTATAATGCTTATGATGGAGTTGAAGTGATGTAATTGAACCCATTAATATGTTACGACGGTTTTTAAAGTTTCAACTTAAAGAACATAGATTCTGTAGCCAACGTGAATATGCTACGTTAAAAGCCCTATTTCGTTGATATTTAATAACCCGACTGTAGAATGAACAGTTTAGTTGCTAAAACAATGAAATCAAATCAAACGGTAGTAAATATATTCGGCTACGTGTCGTTATCATTTTTAAGAAACAGATTCTACAGCGATAGGAATTTCTTACATGTACAACTGAATAATGCACAATATTGGAGTTAGAGTGCCGGAATTGAATCCATCAGGTAAATGAGACACTCAGATACATGTTGTGACGGTTTTTGAAGTTCTAAATTCAAGGAGACAGATTCTGCAGCCAACGTGAATATGCTACATTAAAAGCCCTTTTTCCTCAATTTAAAATAAAACTGCCATGAATGTACAATTTAGATGGTAGGTCTGTGAAATCAAATTGATCGGTAGTTAGTACACTGAGCTACGTGTCATCACAATTTGTAGATTGCTTACTTCAAGGAAACAGCGATAGCAATTTCTTACATGTACAACAGAATAATGCGCAATATTGGAGTAGAGTGCCGGAATCGAATCCATTAGGTAAATGTTTTTGACGATTTTTGAAGTTTTAACTTCAGGGAGACAGATTCTGCAGCCAACTCGAATATTCTATATTAAAAGCAATTTTATGAGGGCAAGTGTGCAGAAATTGAATCCATCAAGTAAATATTTCGACAGTTTTGAAGTTTCAACTTCAAGAACATAGATTCTGTAGCCAACGTGAATATGCTACGTTAAAAGCCCTATTTCGTTGATCTTAAATGACCGACTGAAAAATAAACAGTTTTGATGCTAAAAGGATGAAATCATATCAAACGGTAGTAAATATTTTTGGCTACTTGTCGCTATCATTTTTAGGAAACAGATTCTAAAGCGATAGGAATTTCTTACATGTACAGCTGAATAATGCACAATATTAGAGTTAGAGTGCCGGAATCGAAGCAATCAAGTAAATGAGACACTCAGATACATGTTGTGACGGTTTTGAACTTCGTAATGTTAAAGTGACAGATTCTGCATGCAACATGAAAATGCTACATTAAAAGTCATATTTCGTCGATTTCAGAAAAAAGGCTGTAGAATGAATAATTTTGATGCTAGATTAATGAAATCAGATTAACCAGTAGTTCATACACTGAGCTACATGTCATCACAATTTGTTAATTCCTTACCTCAAGGAATCAGATTCTACAACAGAATCATGCGCAAAATTGGAGTAGAGTGCCAGAATCGAAACCATTAGGTAAATAGGACACTCAGATACATGTTGTGACAATTTTTGAAATTTTATCTTCAAGGTGACAGATTTTACAGCCAACGTGAATATGCTACATTAAAAGCCCTTTTTCATCTTTTTGAAATATAACTGCCGGAGAATGAACAGTTTTGGTGTTAGATTAATGAAATCAGATAGTAGGTAGTATTACTCAGAAACTGAGCTTAGTGTCGTGGCCATTCTTAGGAAACAGATTTTACAGCGACAGGAATTTCTTACATGTACAACTGAATAATGCACAATATTGGAGTTCTTCAGATACATGTTACGACGGTTTTTGAAGTTTCAACTTCAAGAACATAGATTTTGTAGCCAACGTGAATATGCTACGTTAAAAGCCCTATTTCGTTGATCTTAAATGACCGACTGAAAAATAAACAGTTTTGATGCTAAAAGGATGAAATCATATCAAACGGTAGTAAATATATTCGGCTACGTGTCGTTATCAATTTTAGGAAACAGATTCTACAGCGATAGGAATTTCTTACATGTACAACAGAATAATGCACAATATTAGAGTAAGAGTGCCGAAATCGAAGCAATCAAGTAAATGAGACACTCAGATACATGTTGTGACGGTTTTGAACTTCGTAATGTTAAAGTGACAGATTCTGCATGCAACATGAAAATGCTACATTAAAAGTCATATTTCGTCGATTTCAGAAAAAAGGCTGTAGAATGAATAATTTTGATGCTAGATTAATGAAATCAGATTAACCAGTAGTTCATACACTGAGCTACATGTCATCACAATTTGTTAATTCCTTACCTCAAGGAAACAGATTCTAAAGCGATAGGAATTTCTTACATGTACAACAGAATAATGCGCAAAATTGGAGTAGAGTGCCGGAATCGAAACCATTAGGTAAATAGGACACTCAGATACATGTTGTGACAATTTTTGAAATTTTATCTTCAAGGTGACAGATTTTACAGCCAACGTGAATATGCTACATCAAAAGCCCTTTTTCATCTATTTGAAATATAACTGCCGGAGAATGAACAGTTTTGGTGTTAGATTAATGAAATCAGATAGTGGGTAGTATTTCTCAGAAACTGAGCTTAGTGTCGTGGCCATTCTTAGGAAACAGATTCTACAGCGACAGGAATTTCTTACATGTACAACTGAATAATGCACAATATTGGAGTTAAAGTACCGGAATTCAATCCATCAAGTAAATGAGACACTCAGATAAATGTTGTGACGGTTTTTGAAGTTCTTACTTCAAGGAGACAGATTCTGCGGCGAACGTGAATATGCTACATTAACAGACCTTTTTTCCTCGATTTAAAATGAAACTGCCGTACAATGTATAATTTTGATAGTGGGTCTGTGAAATGAAATTAAGCGGTAGCTAAAACACTGAGTTTCGTGTCATCACAATTTGTAGATTGCTAACTTCAAGGAAACAGATTCTACAGTGATAGGAATTTCTTACATGTACAACAGAATAATGTGCAATATTGGGGTAGAGTGTCGGAATCGGATCCATTAGGTAAATGAGACGCTCATTGAAGTTTTAACTTCAAGGAGACAGATTCTGCACCCAACTTGAATATTCTTTGCTAAAAGTAAGTTGAATCTGTTGAAATTGAATCCATCAAGTAAATGAGACACAAAGATACATGTTGTGACGGTTTTGGGTGTTTTTAATTCAAGGTGACAGATTATATGCTACATTAAAAGCCCTTTTTCATCTATTTGAAATATAACTGCCGTAGAATGAACAGTTAGAATGATCAATGAAATCATATAATGGGTAGTTAAGTTACTGAGCTATGTGTCGAGACCATTCTCTGATTCGAAACTTGAAGGAATCAGATTCTACAGCGATAGGAATTTCTTTCATGTACAACACTATAATGCGTATGATGGAGTTGAAGTGATGTAATTGAATCCATTAATATGTTACGACGGTTTTTAAAGTTTCAACTTAAAGAACATAGATTCTGTAGCCAACGTGAATATGCTACGTTAAAAGCCCTATTTCGTTGATATTTAATAACCCGACTGTAGAATGAACAGTTTAGTTGCTAAAACAATGAAATCAAATCAAACGGTAGTAAATATATTCGGCTACGTGTCGTTATCATTTTTAAGAAACAGATTCTACAGCGATAGGAATTTCTTACATGTACAACTGAATAATGCACAATATTGGAGTTAAAGTGCCGGAATTGAATCCATCAGGTAAATGAGACACTCAGATACATGTTGTGACGGTTTTTGAAGTTCTAAATTCAAGGAGACAGATTCTGCAGCCAACGTGAATATGCTACATTAAAAGCCCTTTTTCCTCAATTTAAAATAAAACTGCCATGAATGTACAATTTAGATGGTAGGTCTGTGAAATCAAATTGATCGGTAGTTAGTACACTGAGCTACGTGTCATCACAATTTGTAGATTGCTTACTTCAAGGAAACAGCGATAGCAATTTCTTACATGTACAACAGAATAATGCGCAATATTGGAGTAGAGTGCCGGAATCGAATCCATTAGGTAAATGTTTTTGACGATTTTTGAAGTTTTAACTTCAGGGAGACAGATTCTGCAGCCAACTCGAATATTCTATATTAAAAGCAATTTTATGAGGGCAAGTGTGCAGAAATTGAATCCATCAAGTAAATATTTCGACAGTTTTGAAGTTTCAACTTCAAGAACATAGATTCTGTAGCCAACGTGAATATGCTACGTTAAAAGCCCTATTTCGTTGATCTTAAATGACCGACTGAAAAATAAACAGTTTTGATGCTAAAAGGATGAAATCATATCAAACGGTAGTAAATATTTTTGGCTACTTGTCGCTATCATTTTTAGGAAACAGATTCTAAAGCGATAGGAATTTCTTACATGTACAGCTGAATAATGCACAATATTAGAGTTAGAGTGCCGGAATCGAAGCAATCAAGTAAATGAGACACTCAGATACATGTTGTGACGGTTTTGAACTTCGTAATGTTAAAGTGACAGATTCTGCATGCAACATGAAAATGCTACATTAAAAGTCATATTTCGTCGATTTCAGAAAAAAGGCTGTAGAATGAATAATTTTGATGCTAGATTAATGAAATCAGATTAAAACGTACTTCATACACTGAGCTACATGTCATCACAATTTGTTAATTCCTTACCTCAAGGAAACAGATTCTAAAGCGATAGGAATTTCTTACATGTACAACAGAATAATGCGCAAAATTGGAGTAGAGTGCCGGAATCGAAACCATTAGGTAAATAGGACAATCAGATACATGTTGTGACAATTTTTGAAATTTTATCTTCAAGGTGACAGATCTTACAGCCAACGTGAATATGCTACATCAAAAGCCCTTTTTCATCTATTTGAAATATAACTGCCGGAGAATGAACAGTTTTGGTGTTAGATTAATGAAATCAGATAGTGGGTAGTATTTCTCAGAAACTGAGCTTAGTGTCGTGGCCATTCTTAGGAAACAGATTCTACAGCGACAGGAATTTCTTACATGTACAACTGAATAATGCACATTATTGGAGTTAAAGTGCCGGAATTCAATCCATCAAGTAAATGAGACACTCAGATAAATGTTGTGACGGTTTTTGAAGTTCTTACTTCAAGGAGACAGATTCTGCGGCCAACGTGAATATGCTACATTAACAGCCCTTTTTTCCTCGATTTAAAATGAAACTGCCGTTCAATGTATAATTTTGATAGTGGATCTGTGAAATGAAATCAAGCGGTAGCTAAAACACTGAGTTTCGTGTCATCACAATTAGTAGATTGCTAACTTCAAGGAAACAGATTCTACAGCGATAGGAATTTCTTACATGTACAACAGAATAATGTGCAATATTGGGGTAGAGTGTCGGAATCGGATCCATTAGGTAAATGAGACGCTCATTGAAGTTTTAACTTCAAGGAGACAGATTCTGCACCCAACTTGAATATTCTTTGCTAAAAGTAAGTTGAATCTGTTGAAATTGAATCCATCAAGTAAATGAGACACAAAGATACATGTTGTGACGGTTTTGGGTGTTTTTAATTCAAGGTGACAGATTATATGCTACATTAAAAGCCCTTTTTCATCTATTTGAAATATAACTGCCGTAGAATGAACAGTTAGAATGATCAATGAAATCATATAATGGGTAGTTAAGTTACTGAGCTATGTGTCGAGACCATTCTCTGATTCGAAACTTGAAGGAATCAGATTCTACAGCCATAGGAATTTCTTTCATGTACAACACTATAATGCTTATGATGGAGTTGAAGTGATGTAATTGAACCCATTAATATGTTACGACGGTTTTTAAAGTTTCAACTTAAAGAACATAGATTCTGTAGCCAACGTGAATATGCTACGTTAAAAGCCCTATTTCGTTGATATTTAATAACCCGACTGTAGAATGAACAGTTTAGTTGCTAAAACAATGAAATCAAATCAAACGGTAGTAAATATATTCGGCTACGTGTCGTTATCATTTTTAAGAAACAGATTCTACAGCGATAGGAATTTCTTACATGTACAACTGAATAATGCACAATATTGGAGTTAGAGTGCCGGAATTGAATCCATCAGGTAAATGAGACACTCAGATACATGTTGTGACGGTTTTTGAAGTTCTAAATTCAAGGAGACAGATTCTGCAGCCAACGTGAATATGCTACATTAAAAGCCCTTTTTCCTCAATTTAAAATAAAACTGCCATGAATGTACAATTTAGATGGTAGGTCTGTGAAATCAAATTGATCAGTAGTTAGTACACTGAGCTACGTGTCATCACAATTTGTAGATTGCTTACTTCAAGGAAACAGCGATAGCAATTTCTTACATGTACAACAGAATAATGCGCAATATTGGAGTAGAGTGCCGGAATCGAATCCATTAGGTAAATGTTTTTGACGATTTTTGAAGTTTTAACTTCAGGGAGACAGATTCTGCAGCCAACTCGAATATTCTATATTAAAAGCAATTTTATGAGGGCAAGTGTGCAGAAATTGAATCCATCAAGTAAATATTTCGACAGTTTTGAAGTTTCAACTTCAAGAACATAGATTCTGTAGCCAACGTGAATATGCTACGTTAAAAGCCCTATTTCGTTGATCTTAAATGACCGACTGAAAAATAAACAGTTTTGATGCTAAAAGGATGAAATCATATCAAACGGTAGTAAATATTTTTGGCTACTTGTCGCTATCATTTTTAGGAAACAGATTCTAAAGCGATAGGAATTTCTTACATGTACAGCTGAATAATGCACAATATTAGAGTTAGAGTGCCGGAATCGAAGCAATCAAGTAAATGAGACACTCAGATACATGTTGTGACGGTTTTGAACTTCGTAATGTTAAAGTGACAGATTCTGCATGCAACATGAAAATGCTACATTAAAAGTCATATTTCGTCGATTTCAGAAAAAAGGCTGTAGAATGAATAATTTTGATGCTAGATTAATGAAATCAGATTAACCAGTAGTTCATACACTGAGCTACATGTCATCACAATTTGTTAATTCCTTACCTCAAGGAATCAGATTCTACAACAGAATCATGCGCAAAATTGGAGTAGAGTGCCAGAATCGAAACCATTAGGTAAATAGGACACTCAGATACATGTTGTGACAATTTTTGAAATTTTATCTTCAAGGTGACAGATTTTACAGCCAACGTGAATATGCTACATTAAAAGCCCTTTTTCATCTTTTTGAAATATAACTGCCGGAGAATGAACAGTTTTGGTGTTAGATTAATGAAATCAGATAGTAGGTAGTATTACTCAGAAACTGAGCTTAGTGTCGTGGCCATTCTTAGGAAACAGATTTTACAGCGACAGGAATTTCTTACATGTACAACTGAATAATGCACAATATTGGAGTTCTTCAGATACATGTTACGACGGTTTTTGAAGTTTCAACTTCAAGAACATAGATTTTGTAGCCAACGTGAATATGCTACGTTAAAAGCCCTATTTCGTTGATCTTAAATGACCGACTGAAAAATAAACAGTTTTGATGCTAAAAGGATGAAATCATATCAAACGGTAGTAAATATATTCGGCTACGTGTCGTTATCAATTTTAGGAAACAGATTCTACAGCGATAGGAATTTCTTACATGTACAACAGAATAATGCACAATATTAGAGTAAGAGTGCCGAAATCGAAGCAATCAAGTAAATGAGACACTCAGATACATGTTGTGACGGTTTTGAACTTCGTAATGTTAAAGTGACAGATTCTGCATGCAACATGAAAATGCCACATTAAAAGTCATATTTTGTCGATTTCAGAAAAAAGGCTGTAGAATGAATAATTTTGATGCTAGATTAATGAAATCAGATTAACCAGTAGTTCATACACTGAGCTACATGTCATCACAATTTGTTAATTCCTTACCTCAAGGAAACAGATTCTAAAGCGATAGGAATTTCTTACATGTACAACAGAATAATGCGCAAAATTGGAGTAGAGTGCCGGAATCGAAACCATTAGGTAAATAGGACACTCAGATACATGTTGTGACAATTTTTGAAATTTTATCTTCAAGGTGACAGATTTTACAGCCAACGTGAATATGCTACATCAAAAGCCCTTTTTCATCTATTTGAAATATAACTGCCGGAGAATGAACAGTTTTGGTGTTAGATTAATGAAATCAGATAGTGGGTAGTATTTCTCAGAAACTGAGCTTAGTGTCGTGGCCATTCTTAGGAAACAGATTCTACAGCGACAGGAATTTCTTACATGTACAACTGAATAATGCACAATATTGGAGTTAAAGTACCGGAATTCGATCCATCAAGTAAATGAGACACTCAGATAAATGTTGTGACGGTTTTTGAAGTTCTTACTTCAAGGAGACAGATTCTGCGGCCAACGTGAATATGCTACATTAACAGCCCTTTTTTCCTCGATTTAAAATGAAACTGCCGTACAATGTATAATTTTGATAGTGGGTCTGTGAAATGAAATCAAGCGGTAGCTAAAACACTGAGTTTCGTGTCATCACAATTTGTAGATTGCTAACTTCAAGGAAACAGATTCTACAGCGATAGGAATTTCTTACATGTACAACAGAATAATGTGCAATATTGGGGTAGAGTGTCGGAATCGGATCCATTGGGTAAATGAGACGCTCATTGAAGTTTTAACTTCAAGGAGACAGATTCTGCACCCAACTTGAATATTCTTTGCTAAAAGTAAGTTGAATCTGTTGAAATTGAATCCATCAAGTAAATGAGACACAAAGATACATGTTGTGACGGTTTTGGGTGTTTTTAATTCAAGGTGACAGATTATATGCTACATTAAAAGCCCTTTTTCATCTATTTGAAATATAACTGCCGTAGAATGAACAGTTAGAATGATCAATGAAATCATATAATGGGTAGTTAAGTTACTGAGCTATGTGTCGAGACCATTCTCTGATTCGAAACTTGAAGGAATCAGATTCTACAGCGATAGGAATTTCTTTCATGTACAACACTATAATGCGTATGATGGAGTTGAAGTGATGTAATTGAATCCATTAATATGTTACGACGGTTTTTAAAGTTTCAACTTAAAGAACATAGATTCTGTAGCCAACGTGAATATGCTACGTTAAAAGCCCTATTTCGTTGATATTTAATAACCCGACTGTAGAATGAACAGTTTAGTTGCTAAAACAATGAAATCAAATCAAACGGTAGTAAATATATTCGGCTACGTGTCGTTATCATTTTTAAGAAACAGATTCTACAGCGATAGGAATTTCTTACATGTACAACTGAATAATGCACAATATTGGAGTTAAAGTGCCGGAATTGAATCCATCAGGTAAATGAGACACTCAGATACATGTTGTGACGGTTTTTGAAGTTCTAAAGTCAAGGAGACAGATTCTGCAGCCAACGTGAATATGCTACATTAAAAGCCCTTTTTCCTCAATTTAAAATAAAACTGCCATGAATGTACAATTTAGATGGTAGGTCTGTGAAATCAAATTGATCGGTAGTTAGTACACTGAGCTACGTGTCATCACAATTTGTAGATTGCTTACTTCAAGGAAACAGATTCTACAGCGATAGCAATTTCTTACATGTACAATAGAATAATGCGCAATATTGAAGTAGAGTGCCGGAATCGAATCCATTAGGTAAATGTTTGTGACGATTTTTGAAGTTTTAACTTCAGGGAGACAGATTCTGCAGCCAACTCGAATATTCTATATTAAAAGCAATTTTATGAGGGCAAGTGTGCAGAAATTGAATCCATCAAGTAAATATTTCGACAGTTTTGAAGTTTCAACTTCAAGAACATAGATTCTGTAGCCAACGTGAATATGCTACGTTAAAAGCCCTATTTCGTTGATCTTAAATGACTGACTGAAAAATAAACAGTTTTGATGCTAAAAGGATGAAATCATATCAAACGGAAGTAAATATATTTGGCTACGTGTCGTTATCAATTTTAGGAAAGAGATTCTACAGCGATAGGAATTTCTTACATGTACAGCTGAATAATGCACAATATTAGAGTTAGAGTGCTGGAATTGAAGCAATCAAGTAAATGAGACACTCAGATACATGTTGTGATGGTTTTGAACTTCGATATATTAAAGTGACAGATTCTGCATGCAACATGAAAATGCTACATTAAAAGTCATATTTCGTCGATTTCAGAAAAAAAGGCTGTAGAATGAATAATTTTGATGCTAGATTAATGAAATCAGTTTAACCAGTAGTTACACAATTTGTTAATTCCTTACCTCAAGGAAACAGATTCTACAGCGATAGGAATTTCTTACATGTACAACAGAATAATGCGCAATATTGGAGTAGAGTGCCGGAATCAAATCGATCAGGAAAATGAGACGCTCAGATACATGTTGTGACGATTTTTGAAGTTTTGACTTCAAGGTGACAGATTTTACAGCCAACGTGAATATGCTACATTAAAAGCCCTTTTTCATCTATATTTAATATAATTGCCGTAGATTGAACAGTTTTGGTGTTAGATCAATGAAATCAAATAATGGGTAGTATTACTCAGTAACTGAGCTTAGTGTCGTGGCCATTCTCTGATTCGAAGCTTCAAGGAATCAGATTCTACAGCGATAGGGATTTCTTTCATGTACAACACTATAATGAGTATGATGGAGTTGAAGTGATGTAATTGAATCCATTCACCTTCAGATATATATAACGACGGTTTTTGAAGTTTCAACTTCAAGAACATAGATTCTGTAGCTAACGTGAATATGCTACGTTAAAAGCCCTATTTCGTTGATATTTAATAACCCGAATGTAGAATGAACAGTTTTGATGCTAAAAGGATGAAACCAAATCAAACGGTAGTTAATATATACGGCTACGTGTCGTTATCAATTTTAGGAAAGAGATTCTACAGCGATAGGAATTTCTTACATGTACAACTGAATAATGCACAATATTGGAGTTAAAGTGCCGGAATTGAATCCATCAAGTGAATGAGACACTCAGATACATGTTGTGACGGTTTTTGAAGTTCTAAAGTCAAGGAGACAGATTCTGCAGCCAACGTGAATATGCTACATTAAAAGCCCTTTCTCCTCAATTTAAAATAAAACTGCCATGAATGTACAATTTAGATGGTAGGTCTGTGAAATCAAATTGATCGGTAGTTAGTACACTGAGCTATGTGTCATCACAATTTGTAGATTGCTTACTTCAAGGAAACAGATTCTACAGCGATAGCAATTTCTTACATGTACAACAGAATAATGCGCAATATTGGAGTAGAGTGCCGGAATCGAATGCATAAGGTAAATGTTTTTGACGATTTTTGAAGTTTTAACTTCAAGGAGACAGATTCTGCAGCCAACTCGAATATTCTATATTAAAAGCAATTTTATGAGGGCAAGTGTGCAGAAATTGAATCCATCAAGTAAATATTTCGACGGTTTTGAACTTTCAAATTCAAGAACATAGATTCTGTAGCCAAGGTGAATATGCTACGTTAAAAGCCCTATTTCGTTGATCTTAAATGACCGACTGTAAAATAAACAGTTTTGATGCGAAAAGGATGAAATCAAATCAAACGGTAGTAAATATATTTGGCTACGTGTCGCTATCATTTTTAGGAAACAGATTCTACAGCGATAAGAATTTCTTAAATGTACAGCTGAATAATGCACAATATTAGAGTTAGAGTGCTGGAATTGAAGCAATCAAGTAAATGAGACACTCAGATACATTGTCACGATCCAAAATATTGGTATGTTAAACATACAGATTACGTCCCTCGGCCTTATGGATGAAGCCGGCTGCATTTCACGCCGCGTGAGGTAATCCCCCTTGGTTACGATCAATACGGGGCTGAGGCGCAGCATATAATCCTGATTTCGACATACTCGAGTCAGTCCGGTCAGAGAGTGCATTGTAACACCATCTGCAATAAAGCTTGTAACGGGACGAAGCCTTGGAGTCACTCATTTAGTTTACTAGTCACACAGATAGTAACAGTGGTGGAGAACTCCTAAGACTTCAGGTACAAACATCTCCCGCAGGCGCGCAAAAACATTGCTAAAACACCATCATTTAGCACCCATGTCGGACACGCCAAACCCTGCGACGGTCAGTCAGAAAAGAAAGACCAAGCACGTCTTCGCAACAGCCGCCAGCCGCCAACGAAGACGATACCAAGCCGTCAGAGACAACCAACACCTTCGCAGCAGAATCCCGGCAGCCTGAAACTACCACCACTGAGGTAATATACCCGAAACTGCCGCCGCTCCACGGAGACGACACCGTGTTTCTGCTGGACGAAAGCCGGCCGGAAACCCCGACTGACCAACCAATACTCGGCTCTGACGCAGACATGGCAGACACAGACAGCCTCAGTTCCGAAATGGCGGATCAAAAGAGACTAATCGAGAGACTGTCTACTGAAAACGCCAAGCTGATGGCAGACCTCCGAAATGCCAGGTTTGTGAGTCAGACCATTCCAGCAACATTGGCCTCTAACATGAACATTTCGGCTCCACATATAGAGTGTTACGGGTTCTCCACCATTGTTACGATTGTATGTCGTCAATCATAACTTGAAGGAAGAGTAACGACCGGATTCCTATTGCAGTGGTTTTAGTCTGCTCTAGTCTGGAGCTCACAGCGGACTGCCTGTACACTCTGTCCCTTAGTGTAGAGGGGGGGAGGGGGGGGCTGTTACCAAGCAACAGGCCTCCCTCCACCTGGTCGGTGTGCGTGGGGACGGGCCACATGAACACAGGATCGTGACACCATCCCCGGGCACAACGAGAAACTCGCTCTGTCGAGTTATTAAATATCAATTATGTAAAGGAGGAATTGAGAAGTGAATGTTATGACTTATGAAAATATATCAACCTTATTAAAAAATTATTGTACGAAAAGGTAAAAATGGGGGACGCTTACGCAGCATTATGCAATATTATGTAACACCATGTAAGTATCCCTAGAAAAAAATGAGGAACCACTCTGATGGTTCAATGGGTTTTCTAAAGAAAAATGTTGAAGGAGTTGAAAAAAAAACTAGTCAGTGTCCGTATGTTTGTTTTTTAAAAAAGGAAAAATAAATGTTTGGAGTCTGTGAGTTATTGTTGTTCAATGAGTGTCCTTGAGCGTGTCCTGCATGCCTCGGCAGGAGGAGTGGCTTCGTCTGCCGGTGAGGAGCACTTGATTATTCATGGATGGACACTCAGAGCCAAAATAAAACAGGAAAAGTGTTAAGACAGTGTGTAAGTTGACAAAATGCATTGGGTGGGTGGCAGTCTGAACAGTTTTTATCGACCCGTGACCAATCGGAGGTAATCTGAAATTAGTGATCAAGTACTGGAGTGGGGGGGGAGGGGGGGGGGGGGGGTTGCGGTAGTGGTGCAGGTGAGGTGGAATGAATGTGGGTGTAATTTGTATTGTGTGATGCGGCGTGAATGTGAGTATGACTTGTTTTGTGTGAGCGATAGGTTTTGACAGTGTTCTGACCCGATGAATCGACAGAGTGACGAAGCAACGAGCTGTGCACCGATCGTCGACAGGCGATGAAACAATGGGCCGAGTGCCGAGTTCGACCGGTCACTCAAAGAGAGGGAAAGAGAAGGGGGAGAGTAGACGCGAGATGTTCCTCGACACACCCAGCGCAGGTCGCATTGATTATTAAATCGTGCCTGCGGACGATGAGACAATGGGCCAAGCGAGAGGGGGGAGGGGCGCAGCTCAAGATGTTCCCCGACACGCCTGGCACAGGTCAGAACGTGCACCATTCGTGCTCTGCATGCATAGGCATGACGAATCGCTTCATTCATGGGTGAAAAACGTCTGTGAGTGTGTGTTTTGTGGAGAGGAGTTGTGGTGTGATGGAGATGCAGTTTCGACCAAAGTCATAGGAAACTTTTACGCTGCCATGGATATATTGTAAGGCTACGTGACACCGCGGAAACTGTGTCCACAGAATTACTGGGACACGCCTCGTCGGGCAGAGTCAAGGCCATGGGGTGGGCATATGACCAACTATAGATTCGCCGCTAAACCCAGGAATGCCATCAAGTCGGCATGCGTAGATTCTATGATCATTGCATAGTGTCGTCAGGATACTTACCGGTTAAACGGGAGCCGGAGCATTGGCTAGGTACCCGACTGAGTAAGCCCGTCCGTCCGGCAAGCATCCGTGGCACGTGTCCACGGAGGGGGTCTGACGGAACAACTTACGAGTCCGAACAGGATCTCGTAACCATGGACGCCGATAGCAGTGAATCCTGGTTTACGGAATCGCCTGCACCTTGACTCGTTACACAACTTGTGTGCACCTCATTATGAGGATTTGCCTAAATCCCGAGGCTGATCGGCAGTAATCCGTCACATTACGCAATCCCGGCTGTTTGACGCCGTGTTGTGGCGCGAACACGTAACGGTAACCAAGCGACGATGATTCATCGCGATCTCTGTGTGTATTTATTGGGTGGCGGGTTGTGTGCCCCGTTGTATGACGTGTTGATTAGTGGTGGCGTGGTGTGTGCCATATTGTGTAAGATGTATGCTGGGGGGGATGTGAGGTGGTTAATTAGGAATTGGAATTTCTAATTAATATTGATATTTGTTTTATATGTGTATTTATGTATTTTAAATTGTATGGCGTGTTCTAAACGTGTGCTTGGGAGGGCTAAATAGAAATTATGGTGCGAGAAGCTGTTAATCTGGCTTGGCATTTGAACACAGTCAGCGTTGAATAGAGGCAAGTGAAATAGGTGCCGATGTGAATGGGGGCAGAGTATAGCTAGGTTCCATGTAGACTGTGTGTGCGTTTAAACTTGGGTAACGGCCGTGGGGCGGGTGGGTGACCGCTTTGGTCCACAGTGCATTGATTGCTTGTATAAAGAATTATGTAATAGGGACGCTGGCTGTGGGTGGCGTCCTTCTATAATGTATGCAGTGTTTGGCGTGGGTAGGGGAGCAGGTAGAGCATGCATTGTGTGAGTGGGTTTGAAGGGGTAGTGGGACATATTAAGTTATAAGAATGGCACGGGCAAAAGTTGTCTGGTCACAAGTTCTGATAAATGTTCAGACTTACATTTGGTTCTCGTGAGAAATGAGAGAACTGGAGTATAATTTTGAGATTATTGTAGCTGGAGGCGCTGCATTATTGTCTCTTAGATCTGCAGTTCTTGGTTTGATGCTGTTGTATGATATACAGGAGAACAGCGTCATCGATTGGCGGGTACGAAGTCGGCGTCGTGAAGGTGTTTGGTGTGGTGTGGGCCGTTTTTGCACTGCAAAACGGTGGCGCGTGAAGTGGTTGACATCGTACAGGTGTTGTTTGCCGTTTTTGCACGTCGTGTGCGGCGAAACGGCGGCATCCGCACTGTACAGGCTTTAGTTAAAAGCGGTAGGTGGTAGCCGTGGTGTCGCCGTGTTGGAGAGCAGCGTGCGATAGACATGGCAGCAAGTTCTGACACGCCGAGCGGCCGTGGCGTCGGTTCTCGCCGCCGTGTATAGTGTGGGAGGCGAGGCTTTCACACGTATTAGACGGTCACGGTGTTGATCGTTGGCGTCGGAGACGTCGTAGAGGTGTTGTTTTACGCCACTGAGAGGTAGTCGCGGTGTTTGGCAGGTAGAGTCGGCCGTTTTTCGAGCGGATGAGATGTTGAAGTTGCCGATTTTCGCACGTCGTGTGTGGCGATGCGATGGCATTGACATCGTAGGGGTGTTGAAGTTAAATGCGGTAGATAATAGCGTGAGAGCTTTACCCGCGCTGAATGTCTCTTTTTGCTTCGACGACACTTACTGGTGTTTGATGCGATGATTTTGGTCTGCCGCTTATACATGGTGGGTGAGGCCGGAGGCTCGGCGATGGACGTTATCGAGTGTTGAGCGGACCGCAGTGTTGGTGCGGTCGCTGGTAGAAAATGACCGACGGCGTTGGTGTTTTTATCGCCGTGGGCAGGAATCCAGGTCTACATCTTGAAGCTGTGTAGAGCGTTGCTCAGCAGTGTTTTGTAGAGGTTCCGGAAAATTTCGAGTTGTCCACCAGTGACACGATCCGATAGAGTAATCTAACGGAAAGTACCTTAAATGAATACAGACGACTGGATTCCTTCTGTAGCTTTATTGTATGTCTATATCAGCCGGCTGACCAGAGCATACTGGCTCACACCGTGTGTGTGGGAGCAGTGTGTGGAGGAGGGGGACTGTTGCCAGGGGCAACAGTCCTCCCCCATACTGGTCAGCAGGGCCCAGGTAGGCGGGATTACATGAAGATATATGAGGGATATGAAATGGGATACTAACACTAATTACTTAGTCTTAATTACCTTTAGGAGTGGTGATAGCTGTTACTAACGGTGTATCCCAAAGTCTACATGGGTACGTTAGGACATCTGGTGAGAGAGGCAGATCTTACTAAACCTAGCTTAACACTCTCGCCATCTAACGATAAACCAAGGAATTACCTTTTAGCTAATTACGGCACGTAGTGGCCAATAAGAGAAACACAAGGATAGGTTTAATTAGCCAGAATTCTAGTGTCAACCTCAGCAGGAAACACGACACAAACGGACGTGGATTCGCCTTACTCATTTAAGGAAGGGTGGCTAACTATCAAACGTAATTCAGTTATTAATTAACTTAAGTTTTCTTTTAATATTTCATAATTAACCATATATACGTCTAGACGTTTAGAGTTAGAAATTACGCCGATCTCTTTATGTAAGATTACGTTCTGATAACCTTAGGTAGTCATTTTGATATTAATTAAACTTAGATAATTAAGTAAGTAATGAGGGGAGGTAGAGGCAACTCTAGGCTGTGTGTCGGCAGGCTACCAGAATCTATTAATTCCTTACCGACAGCGAGGTATTCTTATGAGATCTTTGATTAAGTTGTTTCTTCATTAATGATTGAGAATCATTAACTTAATAAATTATGATTCGTTAATATATCGTGTCTCAAGTATTCATGGATGAGATCAAAGATTGAAGTAAAGTTCAAGTTCTTTTAATAATTCACACAATGATATACAATGTTATAATTCCCAGCATGGCTTTCAGATCATTGGCATTTCTAATTCACATGCGCATTTGGCTAAGTGCCAAAATGCAGTAACAGATATTGACTGATAACTGTCAGACACCCAAGTCAGAATATTAAAGACTTTTCTTCAAAGTGTCCTGTGCTGTAACCAAGTTAAGCACAGTAGTGATGTTTTTATGATGGAGGATTGTTAAAAAGGTATTAAAAGGTTGTTTTATTAAATATTGAAAATAAGATGCTACCCATTGTTATATGTGTGGTTTGATGTATACGTATCAAGAAGGTGAAACTATGATATCAAGTGTTTGCATTGAACATTGATATCAAGTGTTACTATCAAGTGTTGGCATTGGGTGTTACTATCAAGTGTTGGCATTGAGTGTTATTATTAAGTATTAGCATTGTGTGTTACTATTGAGTGTTAGTATTGAGTATTGATATCAAGTGTTAGTATCAGGTGTTATCATTGCGTGTTAGTATCAAGTGTTATCATAAGTGTTAGTATTAGATACCAAGTGTTGGTATTGGGTATTGGTGTTAAGTGTTATATATCAAGGTATTAATCATGGTTGTCTACTAAGCCACATTGTGGGCTAAACGTCCTATGAGGTAGATAGCCATGATAGAAGTGATGTTCCTTATACTACTAGCTAGCCTCTGGGGAACACCGCGCTTCTGGGAATAGACCCTCTGATGTCACTATGACGACTGAGGGTCAACTCTGGAGTTCCCTGAGGAAGTCCCCTCTCAGGGTATTCCCGAATTCCCACAGCATTAACATAACCACGCGTGTCTCGGACCCAAATTTCCCATGATCCTTTAGAAAAAGCTCATTTGCGATCTGCTCTTGAGCTGCCCGTATCGTCAGTCTCCACTACCATCTCCTGCTGTCAAGACGTGTTCGGCACGGCTCCGGATACCGGCAGAGTGCGCGATTTCAGCAGTGAAATTCTATCATATAGGATTAGCTAAGGCAACTTGCCTTTTGACTTCTGGACAGTAGAAAGTGTCTTGGATTGGGACTCTCCAAGCACACGTAATCTGAAAAGGACTTATAGGAATCTTCTGAACCACAACAGTTCTTTATTGTATAACTTCACTTCATTAAATGAAAGAACTTCACTTCTATTTCACACAACTTCTATCAAAACAGATCTGTGCTTATTAGTGAATATTGGAATATTGTGAGTTCACTCCGGACACTCTAACATTTGGTGAGTTATGCTGCATATTACCTTGCATTGTTTAAATGTTTGTTGAAACCGTATAACTATCTCTGATCACTTTATGTAAGAGATCACAAAACATGAACAACGAACATTCTAGAAGAAGATCATGAACTTTGACTAGACACCAACTCCACATATTATGTGGTTCATATCAGACACTCTGCAAAGTCTATCATCACTCTGACTTTGGTGTCTGAATATAGATCTGACTTTTAATTACTGTAATACAACTAGGCATGTCGCCTCACGTTTATTACATGTATTACCATGATACCTTGCCATGCTATACTTGTGAAACGCTTGAATGACTTATTAAAGAATATCAAACTTACTTCAATCCTTGTTCTCATCCATGAAATAAAAGACACAAATCTAGTAGTATCTAAGAATCATCTATGATTGATACTAGTTAATTAATAACTTAATTAAAGATCCCATTAGAGTATCCTCGCTGTTAGTGAGGGGTTAATAGATTCTGGTAGCCTTGCTAACACACTGCCCAGAGTTGCCCAGACCTCCCCTACGTTACGTAATAAAAAGTAATAATTATAATTATACTATATCATCGTAATTAATCAATATTAATAATAAATATGTAAGTTATCATAATATTATTATGGACTATGGAGATAGGCGTAATATCCATCTCTTCCATACTTATATGTTAGTATATTGGATATCATTCACAAATGAACGTAATTAATTAATGACTTAATTACGGTCATTCATTAGTCAGTTCTCCTAGAACAAGTAAGGCGAATCCACGTCCGTTTCTACGGCGTTCACCGCTAGGTGTCGACACTGCAGTTCTTAGTTAATTAAGCTACTTCTGTAATTCACTTCTTGGCCACCACGTGCCGTAATTATCATCTGAGACTAATTCAGTAATTCTCTCCATAGCCGCAAGGTGGCGTTAGATGTTATATAAGGTTTAATAAAATTTAGGTATTCCTCACCAGACGTCCCTACGTCCTCATGTAAGGTTTTGAGGAAGGATACAAATAGACTGACTACCAGTCCTCTCCCCTGAAGTATATTATATAATTAATGAACTTAATTAACCATCGCTACCAGAACAGTCCGATAAATCATTACAGCAATGATAAAGCTGGCAATTTGCCAATGTTCATGGTTCATTCAACAGAGTTCCTACAGCGTAGTTTAGCTGAGAATAGATATTCATAGAACTCATAGCCAGATAATAGCAAAGTAATGATTTGTAGTATAGGGAACATCACCTTTCACACGGCTACGTATGTTTTATACCTATTTCAGCCTACATACGGCTTACTTCAACCTTAACATGTCAGCATAGTATTACTAACAAATTGGTAACTAATTCCTCACATAACCAATAATTATTTGGTAAAATAAAATAACCTTTTTAAACCTTTTTAAAATACCTTTGCACACATTAATAACCTTAATATTGTGCTGTTTTTGGTTACAGCACAGTATAGGGGGCGCATGATGATAAAGAAGTTTTTGATGAAACATTTATAAAAGTTAGCAAGGCCATTAAATGCTCTAACCTAGGATACAGTTTTAGGGGCTATAGGGGCCACCTTTTCTGGCGAGGGTGACAGGCCATCCCTAGATATTCTGTATCAGAGGAAGTCTATTTCAGAAGCTCCAAATTCACATTTTTCACTTCTTAATTTGACATTCCCTTTGATGAAGAGTTTTAATACTTCATCCAGGTCTTTGAGGTGTTGCGACCTAGTTGGTGAGTAGACTGCTATATCGTTAACGTAAGCTACGGCGCAGCAAAATTTGACGGTGCGCAGCAGCTGGTCTACACAATTTTGAAAGAATTTTGCTGAGATAGACAGTCCCATCGGTAAAACCTTCAATCTCCAATGTTTACCGAAACTGGAGATTGTAGTGAGGTGCCAAGATGCGGCATCTAGCGGTATTTGATGGCAAGCACTGTAAATGTCTAATTTTGAAAAAAATTTCGATTGAGGGTTTCCAACTGTCTCTGTGATATCATCTGCACGTGGCAAAGAATAAGAGTGGGTGGTGATTTGGGAATTGAGCTCTCTGAGGTCGACCACTATGCGGTACTTCTCCGCGCCTTTTTTTTTCTTCTTGCAAATTAGGCTTTTGGACAAAGAAGACTGGAGAATTCCATTCGGATGGGTCATGAACTTCCTCTATGACACCTTGCTCTGCTTGGCGCCTAAGGAGCTCGTCTAAGAACTTTTGTTTCTTTTGTGGTGCGGTATTGAGGTTTAGATACTGGCTTAGCTTGTTCCTTCAGCTCGATGGTTGCTGTTGAGTCTGTCTTCAAACAAATCACACTGTCTGTTGAGACAAACGCGTCCTTGTTTTGCTCAAGGATTGAAGCTATCTCTTCCTTTGTGAGTCGGTAAGCGAGCTTTTTTTTAATTTTTTGTTATTTCAATCTTTATACTTCATGGGCGTCAGTCAATATTGACTGGTTTTATTGTCCATGCAGTGGACGACATACTGCAGTTATTTCAGACTACATTCTGGGTTGATTCCCAATGGAACCCAGTACGCTAACATACAATTCAATATAATAGCTTTTTCACACTATATTAAGTGTGAGCTTGTTTCCTGATATACAATTTTATAACATAATACCCCTTGGGGATAGTACCGGTATTCAATATCTCTGTGATTCTTGAGTGCCTGGAATACTATAGCATAATTAAAGTACAATCAGTTACACTTCATGGGCTGTCTTGGCAGATATTTACATTGAGGAAATCAGTTTGCAGTATACATGATATATATGATCACAGCATATCAACTAGTGCGAGACAGTTGCAGTCCAATTATGTACATTACCAGGTCTAGTATCCAACACCCTGCTCTGAGTTATTGGGCACACAATTTCAATAACATAAACTTGAAAGAGTGTATTTTAGTTTGTTTGGAGTAGGAGTGTCTGGTTTTGTCGGGAGATTGATTGGGGGTTCCAATTTGGAAACTGAGCAGTGTGTTGTGGACTGAAAGTTGTCAGGGTCCGCTATGGAGTAGAGACCTAACATTGAGCCTCTAGGTAGCGTGACATGTTTGGTGAAGGGATTAAAGAGAATCACATGGATACAATTGCATGGTCCAAGCATTACTAAACGCATGTTTAGTTAGCGCTCTGGGGTTCAGCACGTAGCTCTCAGTTGATTTTGGCTGAACAAATCGTTTCCAAGAGAGGAGGTTGGGTTAGTGTTGATAGTGATCTGATAGGGTGTTCTTTTGGGGTGGTGTTTTTACAGTAACTGATGGCTGCTTCCCCAGGATAAGCGGTTTGCTTAGCTGGGGTAGAACCCTGAAATGAAAGGTGTATGTGTGATTTTGAATTTTGAAGCTAATTAAAGCTGCTTGCCGAATCTGATAAACTTTGTTGTCTGCCAGAATGACTCTGTCCTGTATTTTCTGTGTTGCTTTTACGTAACCTGCTTGTTTCAGTCTGTGAAGCAGTTTTTTGGAAATGAAAGAGACTGTTGCTCCTGTGTCCACTAGAGCTGGAACAGTTATTGGGGGGAAATCAATGTTGATGCAACCGTTAATTAGGCATATCAATAAACTTTCAGAATTACCTTTTCCTCTCATTATTAGAGGGAGAGTTGGGTAGGATTTTGAAGGTGAGTCGGATGGGGTTAGGTGGATGCCGACATCGTCACTTTTAGTGTCTTTAGCTATTTGATATAAACTATTGGAGTCCTTGTCATCATTGTTGTTTGTCATGTTCTGCGTTGTCGTTGGATGGTTGATGGTGGAAGGATTCGTCATGTGGACACTCTCAGGGCTTTTAGAGTGACTACGGCGGTCCTATTTCTCATCGCGCCAGGTCACGTCGGGTGTGGCTGGGCGGCAATCTCGCTGGTTGTTGCGGTTGAAGTCGGGCAGACTGTAGTCACGTGATTGCGGTCTGGCTTGGCGATCGTCTCTGCCACAGGAGGGGGATCGTCAGTTATGCTGACGATCTCTGGAGGGGAGCCTTCTGTCTCTTGATGATTCCCTGTAGGAGCGATAGCACTGTTGATCGTGGTCTCGTGACTGTTCGCGACTGCGTGGTGCATACCGCTGCCTGGAGGAATCCCTGCCCCTCGAGTCTTAATGGCTTCGATGGTTTGGGCGACTGCGTTGGTACGAGCGGTCTCCACTGGCTGACCTGTCCCGCTGGCTCGACTATTGGCCGACATAGTTCAAGGTGAGCTGTTTGAGCTCTACTGAGATGTCAGCTGTTTTTGTTGTGCGGCGATGCGGTGGTGCAGCATTGTAGGGGTGTTGTAACGAGTAGAACATCTATAGTTGATACTCGATGGGCATTTCTACTCACGTTGAATGTCTTCTCCTGCTATCGTTGCATTGTTTCTTCACTTACTGGTGTTTGATGCGATGACTTTGGTCTGCAACTTGTGTGTACCTGACCGCGGTGACGGTGCGGTCGGAGATGGTGGCGGTGGCGGTGGCCGGAGTCGGTGAATACGATGGTTTTGCAGTGTTGACTCCGGCCGCCTGTGTGTAAGGATAAGTCGTCTACATCTTCATGAGTTGTAGATGTTGTAGAGCTATTTTCTCGGCTGTGATTTTGAGATACGCGGTATCTTTCGGGTTGTCCAACAGTGTTACGATTGTATGTCTTGAAACTTACGAGTAACGACCGGATTCCTACAGAGTGGTTTATTGTAGAGGTCTGCTCTAGTCTGGAGCTCACAGCGGACTGCCTGTACACTCTGTGTACAGTGTAGAGGGGGGGAGGGGGGGCTGTTACCAAGCAACAGGCCTCCCTCCACCTGGTCGGTGTGCTTGGGGACGGGCCACATGAACACAGGATCGTGACAAGAGTCACCACACCCCCGGCCCGCACCCTATCATTGTGGACAAACGCACACCATGTACAAAGCACCAGAACCGTTCTCTGGCCCAACCGCGTACAGATCGGCGCAGTCATTTGTGCGTGACTTCAGATTCTATTTTGATCACGCATATGCACACGCCTCGCCATCGGACCGGGCCTGCGCTATGTACGGCTATTTGCGTGGGAAGGCTGCGCATTGGTACTCTACCAACGTGATCGGGACCAGCTTAATCACCTCCCCCGACGCCGTGTTTCACCAGTTCTGCGAATACTTCGCAGAAGACGACAGCGAGACGGCGCAGGAGGCGTACAGGGAGAGACGCCAACAGGATGACGAGCCAGTGGCCAAATATATCGACGACATGGCTCTCCTCCTCAACACCTCCACCCTGTGCGAAACCGCTGAGCTTGACGTGATAGTAAACGGATTGTCACCCTCTCTTGCTGGCATTGTGCATCTGCACAAACCTAAGACTCTGCGCCAACTCACGGAGACGGCGCGCATCCAGCAGGAAATCATGAGGTGCAAGATGGCTGACATCTCAGCAGAGCTCAAACAGCTCACACTGAACTATGTTGGCAAACAGTCAAGCCAGCGGGGCCGATCAGCCAGCAGAGACCGCTCGTACCAACGCGGTCAACAAAACCACGGAAGCCGTCACGACTCGAGGGGCAGGGATTCCTCCAGGCAGCGGTACCCGCCATGCAGTCGCGAACAGTCGCGCGACTGCGATCAACAGCGCTATCGCTCCCACAGGGAGTCCTCAAGAGACAGAAGGCCCCCCTCTAGAGATCGTCAACGCGACCAACGACCCGCCTCCCGTGACAGAGACGATCGCCCGGCGTGATCGCCGCCCGGCCACACCCGGTGTGAACTGGCACGACGAAAAATAGGACCGCTGTGGTCACTCTAAAAGCCCTGAGAGTGTCCGAACGACGAACCTTCAATCCATCAACCGCCCCACGACAACGCAGAACATGACCAACAACAATGACGACAAGGACTCCAATAGCCTACATCACATAGCCAAAGACACTAAAAGTGCACACGAGCAACCGCCCGCCATCAACGCCGACGACTTCGGCACCAACCTCACAACATCCAACTCACCTTCAAAATCATACCAAACTCTCTCTCTAATAACGAGAGGAAAAGGTAAGTCTGAACGTTTATTGATACGCCTAATTAACGGTTGCATCAACATCGATTTCCCCCCAATAACTGTTCCAATAACCGCCCGCCATCAACGCCGATGACTTCGGCACCAACCTCACAACATCCAACTCACCTTCAAAATCATACCCAACTCTCTCTCTAATAATGAGAGGAAAAGGTAAGTCTGAACGTTTATTGATACGCCTAATTAACGGTTGCATCAACATCGATTTCCCCCAAATAACTGTTCCAGCTCTAGTTGACACAGGAGCAACGGTCTCCTTCATTTCCAAAAAACTGCTTCACAGACTAAAACAAGCAGGTTACGTGAAAGCAACACAAAAAATACATGACTGAGTCATTCTGGCAGACAACAAAGTCTATCACATTCGGCAAGCAGCTTTAATCAGCTTCAAAATTCAAAACCACACATACACCTTCCATTTCAGGGTTCTACCTCAGCTAAGCAGACCGCTAATCCTGGGGATAGACTTTCTACGCTCAGCTGAAGCAACCATCAATTACTGTAAAAATACTGCCCCCAAAGAACACCCTATCAGATCACTATCAACACCAACCCCCCTCTCTCTCGGAAACAATTTACTCAGCCAAAATCAACGCAGCCCAAAGTTTGAGCCACACTGTCGGCACAACTGAGAGCTACGTGCTGAACCCCAGAGCGCTAACTAAACACGCGTTAGTCGTGCCCGGACCATGCAATCGTGTCCCTGTGATTCTGTTTAATCCCTCCAACAAACACGTCACGCTACCTAGAGGCTCAATGCTGGGTCTATAGCGGACCCTGACAACTTTCAGTCTACTGCACACCGCTCAGTCTCTGAATCAGAGCCCCCAATCAATCTCCCGACGCAACCAGACACACCAACACCTAACAAATTAAAATACACTCTTTAAAGCTCGCTTACCGACTCACAAAGAAAAGAGATAGCTTTAGTCCTCGAACAAAATAAGGACGCGTTTGTCTCAACAGACAGCGTGATCGGTTTAAAGACAGACTCAACAGCGACCATCGAGCTGAAGGAACATGCAAAAGCAGTATCTAAACCTCAATACCGCACCACCCCGCAAAAACAAAAGTTCTTAGACGAACTCCTTAGACGCCAAGCAGAATAGGGCGTCATAGAGGAAGTTCACGACCCATCCGAATGGAATTCTCCCGTCTTTTTGGTGCAAAAACCCAATTCGCAAGATAAAAAAGGCGCAGAGAAATACCGCATAGTGGTCGACCTGAGAGAACTCAATTCTCAAATTACCGCCCACTCCTATTCTTTCCCACGCGCAGATGATATTACGGAAACAGTCGGAAACTCTCAATCAAAATTTTTCTCATCTGTGCTTACCATCAAATACCACTAGACGCCTCATCTAGGCACCTCACCACGTTCTCCAGTTTTGGTAAACGTTGGAGATTCAAAGTTCTACAAATGGGACTGTCTATCTCGGCAAAATTCTTTCAAAATTGTGTAGACCAGCTGTTGCGCACCGTAAAATTCCGCTGTGCCGTAGCTTACGTTGACGACATAGCTATCTACTCGTCAACTTGGTCACAACACTTCAAAGACCTGGATGAAGTATTGTGACATGATCCGGTAGAGTGATCTAACGGAAAGTACCTTAAATGAGGAGAGACGACTGGATTCCTTCTGTAGCTTTATTGTATGTCTATATCAGCCGGCTGACCAGAGCATACTGACCCACACTGTGTGTGTGGGAGCAGTGTGTGGGGGAGGGGCAACAGTTCTCCCCCACACTGGTCAGCAGGGCTCGGGTAGGCAGGATTACATGAGGATATGACATGGGATACTAACACCATATCCACTGGTACTCCCCCCCCACCCACCCACGCCAAACATTGCATACATTAAAACGGACGCGCAATTTAGAGACACCTTCTGTTGCGTAGTCTACGATCATATAACTAAACACACTCTTCCCCCAAATCAAACTCTAAGCAGGCACATCCTTCTGACGCACGACCAGTTCATCGTTTTCCAAGGTATACTGTTTAGAGCCACTAACTTCAAAAGCAATTCCACACCACCTAGCGTTCAAATAGTAGTCCCTCAAACCTACACCCAAGACGTTATCAAGTCCGTTCACGATAGCCCACTCGGTGGACATTTGGGACTACCACGCACCTTTCCCTCAATCTCTCGTTCCTTTTACTGGCCAACTTCATTTTCACACACAAGAGACTACATAGCCACATGCCATAATTGCCTAACATCAAAACGCATTCCAAAGAAATTCACACCCCCTCTTACACTCAGAGACTTCACACCAACCACATTTACACGCATCTCAATGGACAACATTGGCCCCCTACACACATCCACATCAGGTTCAAAATACAAACAGGTAGTCGTTTGCTATGCATCCCGCTACGTTATAGCATGGGACACAAACAGCATCAATGCAGCACAAACGACCCAGGAACTTTTCAACAAAGTATTTTGCATACACGGCATACCATCCCACATCTACACTGACAACGGTTCAACCTTCACTTCTAACACCTTCAAAACATTTTGTAATGCACTCGGAATTCATCAAAAACACAGCAGCACATACCACTCACGCATCCAAGGCCTTGTGGAACGCTACAACGCTTCCATCCAAGCATGCCTAAGAACGTTTGTAGATTCCTCACAGAACGAGTGGCCTTCATTTTTGCAAGCCATTGTTTTCAGTTTAAATAATACTTCTTCAGCTTCTTTAGGTTACAGCCCTAACATGGTAGTATTCGGAAAAACAGCACCACTTCCAGTTGAAAATCAAAAACATACTCTCATGAAAACCAGTTTTCCAAACGTTAGATCACTTATGCTATCAATGAACCAAAAGAGACAAAAAGCACTACAGGAAAGCATGGTCACTTTAGCAAAAACACACGCCAAAATGAAAGCCAGGTTCGACAAATCGGCATCTTTGCACAACTTCAAAGAAGGCGACATCGCCTATCTCCAAATTCCTACTCGTCTAGTAAAAAGAACCTCCAAGAAATTACAGAAAACATTCACTGGCCCATACCTCATTACCAAATTCACCACACGAAACACATGCCACCTGAGGAGATTATCAGATGGCAGAACTACCACAAAACCCATTCACATAGAAAGATTAAAAGTCCCCCACCCCTGCGATAAACGCTTTCTGCAACGCCTGAAAACCGGCAGACCCCCTCCCACCATCCAATAGTTACAGAATTTGCGAGCGCGCTAAGCCCAGAAACATCGCTGGTCTAGGCCTCGGCCTTAAGCCATAGCGCCCCCGCATGACTCACCCTGACAACCGTAATCAACAGAACTCAACATAGGACACCAACATAACACATTACGCAACACAGCACACGCCGCACCACTCACCAATCAACATCTTACGTAACAAGGCACGCAACACGCCTCCCCGCATTCACACGAGATTGTGACCGGTCCACTTCGCATGGTTACCGTTACGTGTTTGCGCCAAACAATGGCGTCGAACAGCTAGACATTGCGTAAGGTGACGGATGAACCAGGATTCACTGCCATTGGCGTCCATAGTTACGGGATCCTGTCAGGACCCGCAGGTCATTACGTCGGAACCCCCCTCATGCGTCATCAAGGCACGCACTGCCACAGAAACTCGCCGAGTGAACGGGCTTACTAAGTCAGGTGCTTAGCTCCCACTCTGATACCCGTTCCACGAAAGCCAGTACTCCGACTAGACCGCATAGTCTAAAGCATATCAGCACTGACGACATGGCATTTCTGGCCTTAGCGGCGATATTAAGGTTGGTCACAAGCCCATTCCATAGCTTTGATTCTGCCCGACAAGGCGTGTCTCAGTTTAACACTGTAGACACCAGTCTTTGCTTCATCACTTAGCCTTACAATATTTTTCTAAGCAGCGTAATGATTTCACTTATGACAACATGCCATGCCCAGAACTTTAACATCAAGCATGAGCACTTCATTGTCAGATGTCGTTCAGACATGCTAATTAACTTACGTGTATATAACATATAATCTTTATGTTAAGCCTTACTTGTATCACTTCCCGTTACTTGCTACTATACTTAACATCATTTTCAGCAGAACCGTCAGAGTGGTTCCTCAGTCATCCTGGGGATGGTTACGTAACATTACGTAATACCACATAATGTGCGGTAGTCTACCTCCACGATACCTTATTTTCCAAATTATCAAGACCGCATCAAGATTTAATGAATAATTGTATCACCTCTTTGCGCCAGCCAAGCATCTTACTCTCTCTACCAGAGCACACTAGTTTGTAATCGCATTTATTCGGTAACTGCAGATTATGTCAATAACTCATCGGAGTGAGTTTTCCGTTTCGCCCGGGGATAGTGTCACGATCCAAAATATCGGAATGATAAACATGCAGATTATATCCCTTGGCCTTATGGATGAAGCCGGCTGCATTTCACGCCGCGTGAGGTAATCCCCCTTGGTTACGATCAATACGGGTTGCCCCCACGCGGCTGAGACGCAGCATATAATCCTGATCTTGACGTACTCGAGTCAATCCGGTCAGAGAACGCATCGTAACACCATCTGCAATAAACCTTGTAACGGGACGAAGCCTTGGAGTCATTCATTTCGTTTACTAGTCACACAGATAGTAACACTACGTGTCGTTATCATTTTTAGGAAACAGATTCTACTTTCATGTACAACACTATAATGCGTATGATAGAGTTGAAGTGACGTAATTGAATCCATTGAGTAAATGAGACCTTCAGATACATGTTACGACGGTTTTTGAAGTTTCAACTTAAGAACATAGATTCTGTAGCCAAGGTGAATATGCAACGTAAAAGCCCTATTTCGTTGATATTTAATAACTCGACTGTAGAATGAACAGTTTTAATGCTAAAACGATAGAATCAAATCAAACAGTAGTAAATATATTCGGCTACGTGTCGTTATCATTTTTAGGAAACAGATTCTACAGCGATAGGAATTTCTTCCATGTACAGCTGAATAATGCACAATATTAGAGTTAGAGTGCCGGAATCGAAGCAATCAAGTAAATGAGACACTCAGATACGATGTGATGGTTTTGAACTTCGTAATGTTAAAGTGACAGATTCTGCAGGCAACATGAAAATGCTACATTAAAAGTGACATTCCGTCGATTTCAGAAAAAAGGCTGTAGAATGAATAATTTTGATGCTAGATTAATGAAATCAGATTAACCAGTAGTTCATACACTGAGCTACATGTCATCACAATTTGTTAATTCCTTACCTCAAGGAAACAGATTCTACAGCGATAGGAATTTCTTACATGTACAACAGAATAATGCGCAAAATTGGAGTAGAGTGCCGGAATCGAATCCATTAGGTAAATGAGACGCTCAGATACATGTTGTGACGATTTTTGAAGTTTTAACTTCAAGGTGACAGATTTTACAGCCAACGTGAATATGCTACATTAAAAGCCCTTTTTCATCTATTTGAAATATAACTGCCGTAGAATGAACAATTTTGGTGTTAGATCAATGAAATCAAATAATGGGTAGTATTACTCAGTAACTGAGCTTAGTGTCGTGGCCATTCTCTGATTCGAAGCTTCAAGGAATCAGATTCTATAGCGATAGGAATTTCTTTCATGTACAACACTCTAATGTGTATGATAGAGTTGAAGTGACGTAATTGAATCCATTGAGTAAATGAGACCTTCAGATACATGTTACGACGGTGTTTGAAGTTTCAACTTCAAGAACATAGATTCTGTAGCCAACGTGAATATGCTACGTTAAAAGCCCTTTTTCGTTGATGTTAAATGACCCGACTGTAAAATAAACAGTTTTGATGCTAAAAGGATGAAATCAAATCAAACGGTAGTAAATATATTCGGCTACGTGTCGCTATCATTTTTAGGAAACAGATTCTACAGCGATAGGAATTTCTTCCATGTACAGCTGAATAATGCACAATATTAGAGTAAGAGTGTCGGAATTGAAGCAATCAAGTAAATGAGACACTCAGATACATGTTGTGATGGTTTTGATTTTCGTAATGTTAAAGTGACAGATTCTGCATGCAACATGAAAATGCTACATTAAAAGTCACATTTCGTCGATTTCAGAAAAAAAGGCTGTAGAATGAATAATTTTGATGCTAGATTAATGAAATCAGATTAACCAGTAGTTCATACACTGAGCTACATGTCATCACAATTTGTTAATTCCTTACCTCAAGGAAACAGATTCTACAGCGATAGGAATTTCTTACATGTACAACAGAATAATGCGCAATATTGGAGTTGAGTGCCGGAATCGAATCCATTAGGTAAATGAGACGCTAAGATACATGTTGTGACGATTTTTGAAGTTTTAACTTCAAGGTGACAGATTTTACAGCCAACGTGAATATGCTACATTTAAAGCCCCTTTTCATCTATTTGAAATATAACTGGCGTAGAATGATGGGTAGTTACTAAGTGAATAAGTAACTGAGCTATATGTCGTGACCATTCTCTGATTCGAAACTTCAAGGAATAAGATTCTACAGCGATAGGAATTTCTTTCATGTACAACACTATAATACGTATGATGGAGTTGAAGTGTCGTAATTGAATCCATTGAATAAATGAGTCCTTCAGATATATGTTACGACGGTTTTTGAAGTTTCAACATAGATTCTCTAGCCAACGTGAATATGCTATGTTAAAATCCCTATTTCGTTGATCTTAAATGACCCGACTGTAGAATAAACAGTTTTGATGCTAATACGATGAAATCAAATTAACCGGTAGTTAATATATATTCGGCTACGTGTCGTAACCATTTTCAGGTTCCTGACCTCAAGAAAACAGATTCTACAGCGATAGGAATTTCTTACATGTACAACTGAATAATGCACAATATTGGAGTTAAAGTGCCGGAATCGAATCCATCAAGTAAATGAGACACTCAGATACATGTTGTGACGGTTTTTGAAGTTCTAAATTCAAGGAGACAGATTCTGCAGCCAACGTGAATATGCTACATTAAAAGCCCTTTTTTCTTGATTTAAAATAAAACTGCCGAAGAATGTACAATTTTGATGGTAGGTCTGTGAAATCAAATTGATCGGTAGTTAGTTCGCTGAGCTACGTGTCATCACAATTTGTAGATTGCTTACTTCAAGGAAACAGATTCTACAGCGATAGCAATTTCTTACATGTACAACAGAATAATGCGCAATATTGGAGTAGAGTGTCAGAATCGAATCCATTAGGTAAATGTTTGTGACGATTTTTGAAGTTTTAACTTCAAGGAGACAGATTCTGCAGCCAACTTGAATATTCTATATTAAAAGCAATTTTATGAGGGTAAGTGTGCAGAAATTGAATCCATCAAGGAAATGAGACACAAAGATACATGTTGTGACGGTTTTGGGAGTTCTTAATTCAAGGTGACAGATTTTACAGCCAACGTGAATATGCTACATTAAAAGCCCTTTTTCATCTATTTGAAATAAAACTGCCGTAGAATGAACAGTTTTGGTGTTAGATAAATGAAATCAAATAATGGGTGGTTACTAAGTGAATAAGTTACTGAGCTATGTGTCGTGACCATTCTCTGATTCGAAACTTCAAGGAATCAGATTCTACAGCGATATGAATTTCTTTCATGTACAACACTATAATACGTATGATGGAGTTGAAGTGATGTAATTGAATCCATAGAGTAAATGAGACCTTCAGATATATATTTCGACGGTTTTGAAGTTTCAACTTCAAGAACATAGATTCTGTAGCCAACGTGAAAATGCTATGTTAAAAGCCCTATTTCGTTGATATTTAATAACCCGACTGTAGAATGAACAGTTTTGATGCCAGAACGATGAAATCAAATCAAACCGTAGTAGATATATTCGGCTACGTGTCGTTATCATTTTTAGGAAACAGATTCTACAGCGATAGGAATTTCTTCCATGTACAGCTGAATAATGCACAATATTAGAGTTAGAGTGCCGGAATCGAAGCAATCAAGTAAATGAGACACTCAGATACATGTTGTGATGGTTTTGAACTTCGTAATGTTAAAGTGACAGATTCCGCATGCAACATGAAAATGCTACATTAAAAGTCACATTTCGTCAATTTCAGAAAAAAAGGCTGTAGAATGAATAAATTCGATGCTAGATTAATGAAATCAGATTAACCAGTAGTTCATACACTGAGCTACATGTCATCACAATTTGTTAATTCCTTACCTCAAGGAAACAGATTCTACAGCGATAGGAATTTCTTACATGTACAACAGAATAATGCGCAATATTGGAGTTGAGTGCCGTAATTGAATCCATTAGGTAAATGAGACGCTAAGATACATGTTGTGACGATTTTTGAAGTTTTAACTTCAAGGTGACAGATTTTACAGCCAACGTGAATATGCTACATTAAAAGCCCTTTTTCATCTATTTGAAATATAACTGGCGCAGAATGAATAGTTTTGGTGTTAGATAAATGAAATCAAATAATGGGTAGTTACTAAGTGAATAAGTTACTGAGCTATATGTCGTGACCATTCTCTGATTCGAAACTTCAAGGAATAAGATTCTACAGCGATAGGAATTTCTTTCATGTACAACACTATAATACGTATGATGGAGTTGAAGTGACGTAATTGAATCTATAGAGTAAATGAGACCTTCAGATATATATATTTCGACGGTTTTGAAGTTTCAACTTCAAGAACATAGATTCTGTAGCCAACGTGAATATGCTACGTTAAAAGCCCTATTTCGTTGATCTTAAATGACCGACTGAAAAATAAACAGTTTTGATGCTAAAAGGATGAAATCATATCAAACGGAAGTAAATATATTTGGCTACGTGTCGTTATCAATTTTAGGAAAGAGATTCTACAGCGATAGGAATTTTTACATGTACAGCTGAATAATGCACAATATTAGAGTTAGAGTGCTGGAATTGAAGCAATCAAGTAAATGAGACACTCAGATACATATTGTGATGGTTTTGAACTTCGATATATCAAAGTGACAGATTCTGCATGCAACATGAAAATGCTACATTAAAAGTCACATTTCGTCGATTTCAGAAAAAAAGGCTGTAGAATGAATAAATTCGATGCTAGATTAATGAAATCAGATTAACCAGTATTTCATACACTGAGCTACATGTCATCACAATTTGTTAATTCCTTACCTCAAGGAAACAGATTCTACAGCGATAGGAATTTCTTACATGTACAACAGAATAATGCGCAATATTGGAGTTGAGTGCCGTAATTGAATCCATTAGGTAAATGAGACGCTAAGATACATGTTGTGACGATTTTTGAAGTTTTAACTTCAAGGTGACAGATTTTACAGCCAACGTGAATATGCTACATTAAAAGCCCTTTTTCATCTATTTGAAATATAACTGGCGTAGAATGAATAGTTTTGGTGTTAGATAAATGAAATCAAATAATGGGTAGTTACTAAGTGAATAAGTTACTGAGCTATATGTCGTGACCATTCTCTGATTCGAAACTTCAAGGAATAAGATTCTACAGCGATAGGAATTTCTTTCATGTACAACACTATAATACGTATGATGGAGTTGAAGTGACGTAATTGAATCTATAGAGTAAATGAGACCTTCAGATATATATATTTCAACATTTGGGTACTGTACATTCCTGTTTATTAAATGCGCGAGTTGTGTTTTGTGTTACTAAGTTCGTGCAAACCTACCAAAAACCGAACCAACCTACATAGTTGTTCGTAGGGTGGAGTCTTGCCGGGAACTAGCTTTCCGGAAAGGGGTCTTCCTACCTGCTAGCCAGGCAGCGACCACCACAATAACTTCATATATATGAAAAAGAAATCAGGACTATTTTCTGTGCAAGAATTAATTAAAAAAGTAAGTTTGTGGCTTGGTTGTGCATTAATATAAGACTACCACAAGCAATACTGGCTTCAGACTGCTGTGCGATATTGTGTGGTGCAGCTCCATGGTATTAGTATCTATACCCAGCTCAATGGCCAACATAGTCTGCAAGTCGTCTTTCTGATACCGTCAGTCTCAGTGGAACACCCCATTAATATAGGTCTCAGAGCAGCAGGTAGCTCCAGTGCCAACAAGTCCCGCCATTCTCAGGGTCCACTTCCTAAATGGTGGACATCTATTCCTGTACATTGCTAACCAGTTTGCAGTAATTGCTCTTAAACTATCATCAGAGGTCCACATGTCTCAAGGGTTGAATAGCTGACTGACAGCGTATTACAAGATTTGATTACATATGTTTAATATTTGGATACCAGAATTCATCTGTCGGCATTTACTTAACATTACTACCTTTATGTAGACATATTCATGGGTATATGGGAGAGAATCGATGGAAGGCTATTATCTGGTGGGGGGTCGGGGATGGGGACAAGATATCAGGGTATCTGGCGGAGTGGGGATAGGGGGAGTTAGTCCGTGGAAAGAGTCTATATTGAAAACTTAATCGTTAAAAAATCTTTACTTTTAGTCATTGAAGTCAATATTAGTTAAGGATTCCAGCCCAGTTCTTTATGCTTTGTCATTTTTTTGGGTGATGGTTATAAAATGATAAAATATACTGTAGAGAGCATGAGAATTATGTATAGCTCGGAAATGCTAGGTTCCTGTTTATTCTTAATCAAGAACACTATTGCAACACTCCATAATTCAGACATATATTTTTGTATTTTCAATAAAATGATGTATGCATCAAAGATTCATATAGCCTTGTTCACTTCCTGTATCCAAATTTTACAAGACATAGTAAGAGTATTAAAGGATACAAGAACAGGGAAAATTGTAAAAGATTTAATGAATTACACAGACAGCCCCTTAGAATTATGCAATTTGTTGATTAAATTATTTATGCAGACGATAGAATGTGAATAACATTTTAAACAACAAACTTTAAAATCATTCACAAAGTTTATTTACAAATTCCATGTCATTCGTTATACATCACAAAAACAGCATAACAATGTCCCCAGTGAAGGTCACTAATAAAAGATTAAATTTTCCGAGGAAATCTCCGGCACTTTTTTTTTTTAGAAAGGATGAGATTCAAGATCCGGTCCTGGAAAACTTGGACCAAGGGTATTTGGTTAATATAATTAGCCCGTCAAAACTAGTATATGACCAACTTTGTTGAGCATCCTTTGTAGTTTCATGGAGAATTAGTTCAAAGACAGCAATTATTCAGTAGATCATTGTACTGACAAATGCAATGATTATTGAAAAGTCAAAGGACTATCACGTTACCCCGATATGTGTTGGGAAAGTGTTAAATCAGGATCTGAGAGACGTCTCGGCCATGCGGGTATAATCACATGGTCCCAGGTTAGCGTCTCGGCCATGCGGGTATAATCACATGGTCCCAGGTTAGCGTCTCGGCCATGCGGGTATAATCACATGGTCCCAGGTTAGCGTCTCGGCCATGCGGCTATAATCACATGGTCCCAGGTTAGCGTCTCGGCCATGTGGCTATAATCACATGGTCCCAGGTTAGCGTCTCGGCCATGTGGCTATAATCACATGGTCCCAGGTTAGCGTCTCGGCCATGCGGCTATAATCACATGGTCCCAGGTTAGCGTCTCGGCCATGCGGCTATAATCACATGGTCCCAGGTTAGCGTCTCGGCCATGCGGCTATAATCACATGGTCCCAGGTTAGCGTCTCGGCCATGCCTCTGTGATCACGTGGTACTTGCCTGTCATCTTCATTTCATGAAGCCCATCTCCCAACATTACAACTCTAGTGGCTACTATAGAATAATAAATCTCCACTTGTCTAAAAAAACACCAGTGTCCTTGGTAATGCCCTTGTACGTAGAACTCATACTTGATGTAAACGTATCAGATATAAAACACACCATGTGCAACCAGAACTCTTCCCACTGTACACAACGTGACTACCATACAGCTAGCATATCCACATACACCGTGTCGAGCTCTTTGGCTGCCTCCTCAGCAGGCGGAGCGGCACACCCCAGAGCTCAGGTCGAGAGGACTCTCTACAAGCGGCACCAGTAAACTCAAGTACTAGAATTGTCCAATTTGTAACTGAAATACGCAAGAAATAGCGCCATAGCAGACTGATCTAAGAAGAACCAGCAGTTACGTAGCACAGGCATATACCACCAGTAGGACCCCCATACATTCGCCATGAAAGTGACAATTAAGCCTGTCACACATAGGTTTCCACAAGTTCAATCTAACAATAGTCTTGAGTATTTTGTCCATCAGCATCTTGTTTTTTTTAGAAGAAAACCTGTAAAATGGAAGATCTGTCATATGTGACAGAACTGGTCGAAATAAACCAAAAAAACTATTGTATTCCTAAAGTAGCTTTTCCTTACTGACAGATATAGGCACACATCTGAAAATAGTAACCGTATGTGGAATATTTACATATTGCACATCAGGTATATATATATATATATACATATATATATAGATCTAACCTATTCTGACAATAGAGTGCTTTAATGGACGCCTGCGAGGTGTTTTAAAAACTAAGAACGGCAAATTGATATAGCTTATTGTCATCTTTGTTGCATTTTTGTTACCTAAAGTGTGTGTTCCACCAACTAGGCGTTTTTTCGATACTGGGTCGGCCTCCCAGCCGAGCTCCCACCTGGTGCCAGGTCTCCGCCTGGCCGAAAATGGCAGTTCTTTTCCGGCCACCTATTCTAGCTGGCCTATGGCCACATGGGGCCCATACACCAAGACCCGGCGCCGGGAGTAGAGTGGTGCCATCTGGTGGACGTTGACAGCATTATCATGCTTCACTAGTTTCCCATTTATCCGATAGAGGAACCTCTGCACACTGCAAAGCTCAGTCTGTGCAAAACCAGGAGATCAAGCAAAGCGGCGTGCTGGTATGTTGGGATTTGTATGGGAATGATGAGAGCTCATCAATTTTCTGCTGAATTCTGCAGTTAAGGGAATAATGAAGCTAAATAAAAATAAGGCTTGATGTTATTAATGTGTATAGCTGTCTCTAGTGCTAAAATTCTGCCCAAAGTACCACTAGCAAATGCTCAGCCACCTTGAGGTGATGCTCCGACAAACTCCATCAGGAGCAGATTTCACCCGCGGCCCAGCACTGGCGAGCTGCTGCACCAGGCGCCGGTCACCCCGCGGCCCAGCACTGGCCAGCTGCTGCACCAGGCGCCGGTCACCCCGCGGCCCAGCACTGGCCAGCTGCTGCACCAGGCGCCGGTCACCCCGCGGCCCAGCACTGGCGAGCTGCTGCACCAGGCGCCGGTCACCCCGCGGCCCAGCACTGGCCAGCTGCTGCACCAGGCGCCGGTCACCCCGCGGCCCAGCACTGGCCAGCTGCTGCACCAGGCGCCGGTCACCCCGCGGCCCAGCACTGGCCAGCTGCTGCACCAGGCGCCGGTCACCCCGCGGCCCAGCACTGGCCAGCTGCTGCACCAGGCGCCGGTCACCCCGCGGCCCAGCACTGGCCAGCTGCTGCACCAGGCGCCGGTCACCCCGCGGCCCAGCACTGGCCAGCTGCTGCACCAGGCGCCGGTCACCCCGCGGCCCAGCACTGGCCAGCTGCTGCACCAGGCGCCGGTCACCCCGCGGCCCAGCACTGGCCAGCTGCTGCACCAGGCGCCGGTCACCCCGCGGCCCAGCACTGGCCAGCTGCTGCACCAGGCGCCGGTCACCCCGCGGCCCAGCACTGGCCAGCTGCTGCACCAGGCGCCGGTCACCCCGCGGCCCAGCACTGGCCAGCTGCTGCACCAGGCGCCAGTCACCCCGCGGCCCAGCACTGGCCAGCTGCTGCACCAGGCGCCGGTCACCCCGCGGCCCAGCACTGGCCAGCTGCTGCACCAGGCGCCGGTCACCCCGCGGCCCAGCACTGGCCAGCTGCTGCACCAGGCGCCGGTCACCCCGCGGCCCAGCACTGGCCAGCTGCTGCACCAGGCGCCGGTCCCCCCGCGGCCCAGCACTGGCCAGCTGCTGCACCAGGCGCCGGTCCCCCCGCGGCCCAGCACTGGCCAGCTGCTGCACCAGGCGCCGGTCCCCCCGCGGCCCAGCACTGGCCAGCTGCTGCACCAGGCGCCGGTCACCCCGCGGCCCAGCACTGGCCAGCTGCTGCACCAGGCGCCGGTCACCCCGCGGCCCAGCACTGGCCAGCTGCTGCACCAGGCGCCGGTCACCCCGCGGCCCAGCACTGGCCAGCTGCTGCACCAGGCGCCGGTCACCCCGCGGCCCAGCACTGGCCAGCTGCTGCACCAGGCGCCGGTCACCCCGCGGCCCAGCACTGGCCAGCTGCTGCACCAGGCGCCGGTCACCAGCTCTGACCCAGGTCCGTCTTCATGGTCATCAGCAAAATATCTTTATCTTGAGTTCTTTTTAAAAGTTATACCCTTTTTTAGGTCCTTTGCTAGGTGGATTCGATCGTTCATAACAAAACGTCTTCCAAAAAGTAAACAATTAAAACTGCAACAAACATCCTGGAATTCTGAAGGCCACATTTAAAAAAGGAACGAGCATGGGGACTATCCCCTGAGGCAGGTCCTATCGTAATCGTTCAGACAATATCGTTCTTAGTTTGAAAAACATGTCCCTGATCAATCCATGTTCACAGGTGATATTCACATTTAGAATATTTGAATTTCTCTCTCCTCCTGAGAGTTATACAAAAACACCTTACCAGCGGCCAAAGTCATTGATTTAAGTGTCCTTAGGCCAAAGATGCATTTCATGGTTTTGCAGACACAAACAAAATGTATTCAGTATCACTTGAGGATGATCTTAACTTTGTATTGGAAATAGTCGACTCAATTTCAAGTTGGACTCAGTGCTAATTAGTATCGTAATTAACAGTGATCATGCGACTGGACGGCCCTGATCTCAGCGCTAATTAGTATCGTAATTAACAGTGATCATGCGACTGGACGGCCCTGATCTCAGCGCTAATTAGTATCGTAATTAACAGTGATCATGTGACTGGATGGCCCTGATCTCAGCGCTAATTAGTATCGTAATTAATAGTGATCATGTGACTGGACGGCCCTGATCTCAGCGCTAATTAGTATCGTAATTAACAGTAATCATGTGACTGGACGGCCCTGATCTCAGCGCTAATTAGTATCGTAATTAACAGTGATCATGTGACTGGACGGCCCTGATCTCAGCGCTAATTAGTATCGTAATTAACAGTAATCATGTGACTGGACGGCCCTGATCTCAGCGCTAATTAGTATCGTAATTAACAGTAATCATGTGACTGGACGGCCCTGATCTCAGCGTTAATTAGTATCGTAATTAACAGTGATCATGTGACTGGACGGCCCTGACCTCAGCGCTAATTAGTATCGTAATTAACAGTGATCATGTGACCGGACGGCCCTGATCTCAGCGCTAATTAGTATCGTAATTAACAGTGATCATGTGACTGGACGGCCCTGATCTCAGTGTTAATTAGTATCGTAATTAACAGTGATCATGCGACTGGACGGCCCTGATCTCAGCACTAATTAGTATCGTAATTAACAGTGATCATGTGACTGGACGGCCCTGATCTCAGCGTTAATTAGTATCGTAATTAACAGTAATCATGTGACTGGACGGCCCTGATCTCAGCGCTAATTAGTATCGTAATTAATAGTGATCATGTGACTGGACGGCCCTGATCTCAGCGCTAATTAGTATCGTAATTAACAGTGATCATGTGACTGGACGGCCCTGATCTCAGCGCTAATTAGTATCGTAATTAACAGTGATCATGTGACTGGACGGCCCTGATCTCAGTGCTAATTAGTATCGTAATTAAAACTGAGCTGAATAATTATTTAAAGATATGTTTGTGTAAGGCACAGCCTCCTACAATCACTAAGCGATACCAAAATATCAGACTCTATACTGTCACATGCATTTTGTATGATAATTAATATCCATATACGATGGACGATGGGGATATATAATATTTCCGTATGACATACAGAGGACTAGAGCGAGTCAAATTGGAACTGGTTGAAATTGGGTTGTGTGAGGTATTTTTCTGCTCTATATTGTTTGACATTGACATGCTGATAATGTCTGATCAGATTCTCAGATATTCTTTCAACCTCTGCCCTCCATCAACCTGATTTTACTCTCCCACTGACGGCTGGCGGTCAATGCTGGCGTGTGGGATATGACGTATCGTACATTGACACTGATTGTTAGCCGTCATTCCGGCCGTCTGCTCAGTGGGAATGAGGTCTGCTTTGATGTATCGTACATTGACACTAATTGTTAGCCTTCATTCCGGCCGTCTGCTCAGTGGGAATGAGGTCTGCTTTGCCGTATCGTACATTGACACTGATTGTTAGCCTTCATTCCGGCCGTCTGCTCAGTGGGAATGAGGTCTGCTTTGATGTATCGTACATCGACACTGATTGTTAGCCTTCATTCCGGCCGTCTGCTCAGTGGGAATGAGGTCTGCTTTGCCGTATCGTACATTGACACTAATTGTTAGCCTTCATTCCGGCCGTCTGCTCAGTGGGAATGAGGTCTGCTTTGCCGTATCGTACATTGACACTGATTGTTAGCCTTCATTCCGGCCGTCTGCTCAGTGGGAATGAGGTCTGCTTTGATGTATCGTACATCGACACTGATTGTTAGCCTTCATTCCGGCCGTCTGCTCAGTGGGAATGAGGTCTGCTTTGCCGTATCGTACATTGACACTGATTGTTAGCCTTCATTCCGGCCGTCTGCTCAGTGGGAATGAGGTCTGCTTTGCCGTATCGTACATTGACACTGATTGTTAGCCTTCATTCCGGCCGTCTGCTCAGTGGGAATGAGGATCGCGTTGATCTCTTACAGGTTTAAAATTGATATTCCATCAACAGGCACAAAATGAGGCCCAATAAATGAAGTTTAAGATGTTTTCCTTTCCCATATGATAAAAACATAGATTAATCCATAACATACACATAGAAACATCATATGTAACATATTCACATATTCTCTCAACAAAGAACAATTATTTAAAAAATAAATAGATGGTCTCTGGTAAAATGGAGAAAGCCGTATTATGCATTTCTTTCTTAATTTAAAAAAGAACCTATCGCTGGTGTTCTTTCAAGGTCGAATTCAAAAAGAAAGCACCAGGAAGAAGAATGCACGACCAACTCGTAGGTGCATACGGCGAGCCCCCTGACACCAGCCTCCCACAGTAAACAGGGCTGAGTGCATCACAGAGTCTCACCTGGCCAGGTCCGCCTCTCATCTACAACCCGTCCGCTCGCCAGAGGACTCCACCCGTAGTGATGTACGCAACATGTCAAACCTTTCTAGCCCCCCCTCCATACTTTATAGATGGGAAAAGCATGGACTTAAGTGCGATAGTGACAAGTAGTGTTACCAGCCCTGTCCACAACGGGAGATGTGGATGTGACAAGTTTACCTAGTGACAAGTAGTGTTACCAGCCCTGTCCACAACGGGAGATGTGGATGTGACAAGTTTACCTAGTGACAAGTAGTGTTACCAGCCCTGTCCACAACGGGAGATGTGGATGTGACTAGTTTACCTAGTGACAAGTAGTGTTACCAGCCCTGTCCACAACGGGAGATGTGGATGTGACAAGTTTACCTAGTGACAAGTAGTGTTACCAGCCCTGTCCACAACGGGAGATGTGGATGTGACCAGTTTACCTAGTGACAAGTAGTGTTACCAGCCCTGTCCACAACGGGAGATGTGGATGTGACCAGTTTACCTAGTGACAAGTAGTGTTACCAGCCCTGTCCACAACGGGAGATGTGGATGTGACAAGTTTACACACAGACTCTGAGAGGTGAATGTGGGGAGACCTGTGGCCGCGGCTGATGGCGACCACTCACAGCGTGTCGCTGACTCACTGTGTGTATTCTGTGAAGGTGGAGGGCAGACAGTGAGTGATGTGGCGGCGTGTCCTCACTGTGTGTATTGTGTACAGTGTCATGGTGACGAGCAGACTAGACGATGAGTGATGTGGCGGCGCGTCCTCACATCCTCCAGTCACACCGGACTCGTCACTTCTCAGGAGATAAGAGCTCAGAAAGCAGATAACACGTCTCCAAGTGGTCAGAACCCGCCTTCCGACTGATCGAGTGTCTGAAACGAGAAACAATAGATGGATTAAATACGGTCTGAGAAAACGCCACGAGTTACCTGCCGGCATCTATTACAGACGGACTAAATACAGTCTGTTACGGCATATTACAGTCAATTTTACTGCGTATTAGACATGTACGGCGAGAGTAAAGCTGTTTCTCGGTATTAGAGTCCCACTCCAGATTTGTTTCTAAATTCTGCGGATGACAAAAACCTAGTAGAAACGACCCTTTTTGGTTGACCCATGAGCCCGAGTAAGAAACACTGAGACACAGAGTGACTCAGAGACACAGAGTGACTCAGAGACCAAGTGACTCAGAGACCGAGAGACTCAGAGACCGAGAGACTCAGAGACCGAGAGACTCAGAGACCGAGAGACTCAGAGACCGAGTGACTCAGAGACCGAGTGACTCAGAGACCGAGTGACTCAGAGACACAGAGTGACTCAGAGACCGAGAGACTCAGAGACCGAGAGACTCAGAGACCGCGAGACTCAGGGACCAAGTCTAAATGAATCATTGATTGATTCATAGACTAATGAGACAGGAGCGGAATGAGAACTTACCTGAGGTCATCCTCGGTGATTCCCACTTGTCGCTGCTTCTTCACCTGCTGGAAGCGGTCTGGTCCAAGTGCCTGAAGACAGTGTCTGTAAGCAGCAGGTCAGCGGTGAGACAGGTGCCAGGTGCTTAACGCTTTACTTCAGCACCTAAGTTTGACATTCATCTCACATTTAAGTTGATGATGCCCTTATTCAAACTGGGAACTGGCGTCAATATTTGTTCCTGTATCTCGTGTTGAAGGCTCACGATAGAATTACCATCAACCTCTTTTTCATCTAGTCTATGGAGTGATTTACACTGTCTTTCTTTTTAAATTTAAAAACTGTCTGAACTTCCCTTCTATTTGGTGACGTTGTGACGTCCATGATTGTTTTCCTAGCCACTCCAGTTTTACTCCGACTAAAAATCATCTAACCATAGAACTGTCTCTAGTTCTATGGTCTAACCCTCACCGCCAATTCAGAAAAGTTTCCCGCTTTCTTACTAATAGTCTCCGGACAATTAAGAAGAAAATGTTCCCACTCTACTCAAACACCTCCCAATTGACGAACCTGTTCTGTGTATAGGTTAGAGTTGTCACTCAGAATTCGAGTTTGCTGCAAAAATTATCCCTTCACTACCTGTGTGCTAACACTGTGATATTGGGAAGGGAGTAAGGGGCCAGTGTCTCAGGGTCTTAGCGGCGTGCCTAGCTGACCATGACCAATCACTTGAGACCGAAATTCCTCTCTGACCTACTAGTGCTTGATACATTTGGATCCTAGACATCCTGTTGCAGAAGTAAGTTGACTGGTTGCAAGTGTGTTACAAAAAATGACCCGTAGACTAAATAGACCCAAACCTTTTTTATCTGTATAATTCATTCATCAACATACCATTTGCTCCTCGTTTCTTAATATTTCCATGCCTGGAGTTTCCCACTCAACACCCGCTGCCACCACAACTTGTTAACACACTCGAGTCTGGTACAAAATATGCTGAAATTGCGTTACTTGTCCATTCTAAAAGAAGTTTTGTCAGTGGAGAATAATCTTGACATGAATACACAATGACATGGGGAGGTCATTTGTGGTTATTTATTTCAGGGAGACCCAAGAAATGTGTAAAGTATATCAGTGTCAGCCACGGCGTGGGTCTAAGGGTCTTTTGGGAAGTTTAAATCAATGTTTTATTGGCATGAATGAAGCTCAATTGTTTTTTAACACAATTAAAATAATTAAAAAGAAAAGATGAATTTCTTTGGAAAAGTGGAAAGCTGCCAACTCTGTGCTGAGATTGTATTATGGACCCATCTCTGAGAGCGGCTTCATCAATGGAGACTAATTGTGGGTGGTCAACTCCATAACTACACGGTGACAGAAGACGATATACAGAGAGAGTCACTGACTGTTCGATGAAGTTCTTGCACGTGTTGATGATGGCGCTTGGTGCTTCGTCGACCACAGTCTCGTCTCCCTCCTGCTCCGAGTCGTACGCCTGCACTTCACGAGCGTGGTTCACGATCATGTCCAGATCCTAGAGACGAGACAGAGCGAGGTCAGTTTACATTCATAGAGACGAGAGACAAGACAGAGCGAGGTCAGTTTACATTAATAGAGAAGAGAGACGAGACAGAGCGAGGTCAGTTTACATTCATAGAGACGAGACAGAGCGAGGTCAGTTTACATTCACAGAGACGAGAGACAAGACAGAGCGAGGTCAGTTTACATTCATAGAGACGAGACAGAGCGAGGTCAGTTTACATTCACAGAGACGAGAGACGAGACAGAGCGAGGTCAGTTTACATTCATAGAGAAGAGAGACAAGACAGAGCGAGGTCAGTTTACATTCATAGAGACGAGACAGAGCGAGGTCAGTTTACATTCATAGAGACGAGACAGAGCGAGGTCAGTTTACATTCATAGAGACGAGACAGAGCGAGGTCAGTTTACATTCACAGAGACGAGACAGAGCGAGGTCAGTTTACATTCATAGAGACGAGACAGAGCGAGGTCAGTTTACATTCACAGAGACGAGAGACGAGACAGAGCGAGGTCAGTTTACATTCATAGAGACGAGAGACGAGACAGAGCGAGGTCAGTTTACATTCACAGAGACGAGAGACGAGACAGAGCGAGGTCAGTTTACATTCACAGAGACGAGAGACGAGACAGAGCGAGGTCAGTTTACATTCACAGAGACGAGGCAGAGCGAGGTCAGTTTACATTCACAGAGACGAGAGACGAGACAGAGCGAGGTCAGTTTACATTCACAGAGACGAGAGACGAGACAGAGCGAGGTCAGTTTACATTCACAGAGACGAGGCAGAGCGAGGTCACTTTACATTAACAGAGACGAGACAGAGCGAGGTCAGTTTACATTCACAGAGACGAGAGACGAGACAGAGCGAGGTCAGTTTACATTCACAGAGACGAGGCAGAGCGAGGTCAGTTTACATTCACAGAGACGAGACAGAGCGAGGTCAGTTTACATTCACAGAGACGAGAGACGAGACAGAGCGAGGTCAGTTTACATTCACAGAGACGAGAGACGAGACAGAGCGAGGTCAGTTTACATTCACAGAGACGAGAGACGAGGCAGAGCGAGGTCAGTTTACATTCACAGAGACGAGAGACGAGACAGAGCGAGGTCAGTTTACATTAACAGAGACGAGAGACGAGACAGAGCGAGGTCAGTTTACATTCACAGAGACGAGAGACGAGACAGAGCGAGGTCAGTTTACATTCACAGAGACGAGAGACGAGACAGAGCGAGGTCAGTTTACATTCATAGAGACGAGACAGAGCGAGGTCAGTTTACATTCACAGAGACGAGAGACGAGACAGAGCGAGGTCAGTTTACATTCACAGAGACGAGAGACGAGACAGAGCGAGGTCAGTTTACATTCACAGAGACGAGAGACGAGACAGAGCGAGGTCAGTTTACATTCATAGAGAAGAGAGACAAGACAGCGAAGTCAGTTTACAGTAAGGCCATTCACAAAGGGCTCAGGCGTGAGTTTCATTTATATTCTGAAAACAATGTTTCAATAACGAGAGATGCTAGACGCTCAACAAACCAACTACACACTCAAGATTTCTTTTTTTTATTACGGAGAGGGGGGGGGGGATTATTTAAGGTGTTTTACACCACGACAACTATTATGAACATATGAAAGATTCAAAGCAATATTGACTTATAATCTGAGGGTAGTTTAACATCCAATTTGTTCAATTAGACTTACTTCGGTTTTGACCGAATCTATGAGATGAATTCAGGTAGAAATCTCACCCCTACACATTTACCGAGGTGAGAGTTCTTTTACACTTACTTCCCACACCACATAGACATGTTACCCTCAGTGGTAAAGACTACAGTGCTCTTTACCACTGAGGGTAAGAGGCAAACACTGACACATCAGGATGGTCGTGTTCGTGTATCTCATAAATCAAAATTGTATAATTCTAGCGAATTGGAAGTAGTCGGTACCTCATCTGAGGCATATTCTTCAAAATCGTCTGCATAATCGTAGAGGATATCATCCGGAAGGTCAAGGTCGGTATCTTCAATGACTTCGGGATCAGAGTCTGCAGCGGCTCCTTCTGGTAAGTCTTCTGGGATCTCTGAAATGAAGACCGTGATCCGTCAGGCAGACCTCCCCCCTCACAACCCCCATCTGATGACAAGTGGTCAACACGACAACTCAGACCCCCCCCCATCTGATGACAAGTGGTCAACACGACAACTCAGACCCCACCCATCTGATGACAAGTGGTCAACACGACAACTCAGACCCCCCCCATCTGATGACAAGTGGTCAACACGACAACTCAGACCCGTCCCATCTGATGACAAGTGGTCAACACGACAACTCAGACCCCCCCATCTGATGACAAGTGGTCAACACGACAACTCAGACCCGTCCCCCCCATCTGATGACAAGTGGTCAATACGACAACTCAGACCCGTCCCCCCCATCTGATGACAAGTGGTCAATACGACAACTCAGACCCGTCCCCCCCATCTGATTACAAGTGGTCAATACGACAACTCAGACCCGTCCCCCCCATCTGATGACAAGTGGTCAATACGACAACTCAGACCCCCCCATCTGATGACAAGTGGTCAACACGACAACTCAGACCCCCCCCCATCTGATGACAAGTGGTCAACACGACAACTCAGACCCCCCCCATCTGATGACAAGTGGTCAACACGACAACTCAGACCCCCCCCCATCTGATGACAAGTGGTCAATACGACAACTCAGACCCCCCCCATCTGATGACAAGTGGTCAACACGACAACTCAGACCCCCCCCATCTGATGACAAGTGGTCAACACGACAACTCAGACCCCCCCCCATCTGATGACAAGTGGTCAATACGACAACTCAGAACCCCCCCCCCCCCCCATCTGATGACAAGTAGTCAACTTCGCGGCCCCCATGCCTCAGGTGTTAAAAAAACCTGAGCCCTCCTCATTGGTTGTTCTCTTTGTTAGAGTCTGCTCCTTAGGCCACGCCCCCTTTTCCTTTTCGTCTACTGACCCGGATAGCTGTAGTCCAACTCCTGTTATATGACTAGTCATCTAATCCTATAGTTTCTATAAGTCTACTTTGTATCAATTGGTCGCTAAATAATTAAGTCTGCTTTGATTAGTATGTCACTCTGTCCTTAACTCATGTAGAGTGAGTGTTCTATCAACTAGGCCTTTAACAGGCGGGCAGGCCGGCTGGCCCATCCAGAGCCAAGTGACCATCCAGCTGGAAATGTACAAATTCTCTGAACTCTTCCACCAACCCTCAGTATTCTAACTGGCCGACGACCACACGCGGCCCACATGGACCCGGATGAGCACCCAGCACCTGCTTCCAGTTAGCGGGCAGTCTAGTGGACGTTGGCTGCATTATTGTGCTTCGCTTGTTCCCCGTTCATTTGATAGGGGGCTCATCAAATGCAATTCTGCACATTATGGCACAAAAGCCAGAGCGCGAGTGAGGCAGTGTTCCACTTCAACTTTTGACAGTATATCATAATTTTTCTGCAGAGTACTGCAGTTAATCAAACAATACAGGTAAATAAAGATAAATATTGATCACTGCGCGAAAACCACCACTTTATTCATATATACGCCATCGTGTATGTGCATGTATTGGCTGTATATTGACTTGTTTTTATATGTTTACGCCCATATTTCACGCCAGCATATGCGGCGTATACAGCACTGTTTCCTCTTGTATACGGACGCCAGGCATATATGTCAAATATCCTGTGTGTGACATGTATACGCCTGGCGTATATGTGTATCGATAGAAAATAAAAAATGTTTGCCACCAGACCAGGCCGCCGCCGCCTCCCGCCCGTTTGTGTTGGCAGAGGTATAGGTGGTCTCAGTGGGAAACCCTCCCCCCTGCCGCCCCCGCTGCCGAAGTTGTGGTGGTAGAAGTTGTGGTGGTAGAAGTTGTGGTGGGGGTTAGGCAGGGGTTAGGCGAGGGATAGGTGGGGGTTAGGCAGGGGTTAGGCGAGGGATAGGCGGGGGTAGGAGTGGAGTTAGAGTCGGTATGGGGAGCGGCGGCTGTGTGGCGGCACTTACGGTGGTAGGTTGATATCTGATCAGACCTTGTGTTATGTATACAGTACCCGAAGAAGGACTTCAGAAGAGTGGTGTTTTGAAAGTAAAATCTATTTAAAAAACATTTAAAAAACCAGAAAAACGCTGGGTTTACTATATGTATTTAATGAAAAGACAATAAATAGGGTTTTAGAACGATTTTATAATAAAAATTGATAATATAATATTGGATTTTCCATATACCAAGGACTTAATACAACAGAATCAGGCGTATATATATGACGTATATATGACCGCAACATAGACGCATATAAATATGTAAAATAGTGGTTTTCGCGCCGTGGCTGTTTTGAATGTGTATGGCACACTCTGTTGCTACAACTCTCCCGAAACTACCAAAACTCTCCCGACTTTCTGCCTCTTTTCGAGGGCTAGCGGCTTGTGGGTACCCCCCTGGTCCCTGACCGTGTATGTTGCAGTGGAGGTGTCAGCAATCAGGGACACAGGGGGAACGTGCCCCCCCCCCCCCCCCCCCCCCCGTCTACAAATAAAGATCCATTTACATGCCCTTGTTACCATATGTACGTCATTCAACAAAGCAGCTGTCCCTGAAAGAGAGAGAGACAGAGCTCCTCAGGGGGCCCTGGACTCCCAAAGAGACTCCCTAGAGCCCTTGCAATCGTCACAAATAGCCTCAGATCAGAAACCATTCTGGTCCCTGAAACATAATCCAAGAGACATCTTGTGTAATGTATAAAAGCCAAGTGATTCTGCAGGCTTTGCCCCCTGGACTCCCAGATGGATTTTGCCACTGAACCCCTGGCAATCTTCCCATGTAGTCAGGGTGTGTAAAACCCCTTCCCAAAAACTAAATCCTAGGTACAGTAAAATGCAAGTGCTTCCGGGGGCTTTACCCCCTGGACCCTGAGGATAGGAAGTGCTGTTGAACCCCTTGGCATGTTCCCTGAGAGCCTCATTAGTGTAGCACCCTTCCTTGGAACTAAATCCTAGATAATGAAATCAGGATGAGTTCATTCAAAGCAAGGGCATAATTTTCCCCATTCCCGCGCACCCAGGGGTTCCGAGGGTTCTGACCCCTGGACCTCCCGATCAGTTCTGCCACTGGATCCCCGGCAATCTTCCCATGTAGTTCCAGGTGTGTGAAGGCCTTCCCCTAAATAGAATTGGTAAAATGCAAGTGCTTCGATGGGCTTTGCCCCCTTGACCCCCAGGATTAGCTTGGCTGTTGGACCCCTGGATTTCTTCCCAGATAGCCTCAGGTGTTAGACACCCCCCCCCCCCCCTCACTGAAATTAGATCCTGGGGCTTCATCAGTGCACCCCAAGGAGGGGTTATGACATAGAACCCCTAGCAATCACTGAACCCACAGGGGGAGCTTTGTTGCTGGAACCCCTGCCAAGTGTGTGGCCACCCCAACCTGAAGCAAAATCCTTAGAACAGCTTGTAAAATCTATGAAATCCTAATGATTCCATGGGCTTTGCCCCCAGGACCCCAAGGAGGGTCTTAGCTTCTAGACAAGCACAGGTCTCCCCAGGTTGTCTCTGCAGTTTATGTCAGGGCAGCCTACTACCTGAGCACACCCGTACTAAGCAAAAGGAACTCAGGCACTGGAGTACAGGCCTTAGGGGGGAGGGCAGACGGGGGGAGGGCAGACAGGGGTGGGGGCAGACAGGGTGAGGGCAGACGGGGGTGAGGGCAGACGGGGGGAGGGCAGACGGGGGGAGGGCAGACAGGGGTGGGGGCAGACGGGGTGAGGGCAGACGGGGGGAGGGCAGACGGGGGGAGGGCAGACGGGGGGAGGGCAGACAGGGGTGGGGGCAGACGGGGGTGAGGGCAGACGGGGGGAGGGCAGACAGGGGTGGGGGCAGACGAGGGGAGGGCAGACGGGGGGAGGGCAGACAGGGGTGAGGGCAGACGGGGGTGAGGGCAGACGGGGGGAGGGCAGACAGGGGTGAGGGCAGACGGGGGTGAGGGCAGACGGGGGGAGGGCAGACAGGGGTGGGGGCAGACGGGGTGAGGGCAGACAGGGGTGGGGGCAGAGGGGGGTGAGGGCAGACGGGGGTGAGGGCAGACGGGGGTGAGGGCAGACAGGGGTGAGGGCAGACAGGGGTGGGGGCAGACGGGGGGAGGGCAGACAGGGGTGAGGGGTGAGGGCAGACGGGGGAGGGCAGACGGGGGGAGGGCAGATGGGGTGAGGGCAGACAGGGGTGGGGGCAGACGGGGTGAGGGCAGACGGGGGTGAGGGCAGACGGGGGAAGGGCAGACGGGGGTGAGGGCAGCGGGGGAGGGCAGACGGGGGGAGGGCAGACAGGGGTGGGGGCAGACAGGGTGAGGGCAGACGGGGGTGAGGGCAGACGGGGGGAGGGCAGACGGGGGTGAGGGCAGACAGGGGGAGGGCAGACGGGGGGAGGGCAGACGGGGGTGGGGGCAGACGGGGTGAGGGCAGACAGGGGTGGGGGCAGACGGGGGGAGGGCAGACGGGGGTGGGGGCAGACAAGGGTGGGGGCAGACGGGGGTGGGGGCAGACGGGGGTGAGGGCAGACAGGGGGAGGGCAGACGGGGTGAGGGCAGACGGGGGTGAGGGCAGACGGGGGTGGGGGCAGACGGGGGTGAGGGCAGACAGGGGTGGGGGCAGACGGGGGGAGGGCAGACAGGGGTGAGGGGTGAGGGCAGACGGGGGGAGGGCAGACGGGGGTGGGGGCAGACGGGGGTGGGGGCAGACGGGGGTGAGGGCAGACAGGGGTGGGGGCAGACGGGGGGAGGGCAGACGGGGGGAGGGCAGACAGGGGTGAGGGCAGACGGGGGGAGGGCAGACGGGGGTAAGGGCAGACGGGGGTGGGGGCAGACGGGGGGAGGGCAGACAGGGGTGGGGGCAGACGGGGGGAGGGCAGACAGGGGTGGGGGCAGAGGGGGGTGAGGGCAGACGGGGGTGAGGGCAGACGGGGGTGAGGGCAGACAGGGGTGGGGGCAGACGGGGGGAGGGCAGACAGGGGTGAGGGGTGAGGGCAGACGGGATGAGGGCAGACGGGGGTGGGGGCAGACGGGGGTGGGGGCAGACGGGGGTGAGGGCAGACAGGGGGAGGGCAGAGGGGGGTGAGGGCAGACAGGGGGAGGGCAGACGGGGGTGGGGGCAGACGGGGGGAGGGCAGACAGGGGTGGGGGCAGACGGGGGGAGGGCAGACGGGGGTGGGGGCAGACGGGGGGAGGGCAGACAGGGGTGGGGGCAGAGGGGGGTGAGGGCAGACAGGGGGAGGGCAGACAGGGGTGGGGGCAGACGGGGGGAGGGCAGACAGGGGTGAGGGCAGACGGGGGGAGGGCAGACAGGGCAGACAGAGGTGGGGGCAGACGGGTGAGGGTAGTCACAGGATGATTTCATTCAAACGAGAGTTTATCTTCACTCTTTACACAGCAAATCAAGGAAAATACAAAACTATAACAAAAAATATGAGATATGAAACAAGACGAGGATTAGGGCAGGGCGAGGGTTGGTTCAAGCCGTACTGCAATGACAGGGATGAGGGGCAGTATGCTGCAGCATTTTTCTCTAAAATCTGTTCAATCAATATTCAAATAAATTGTCATCTTTATTCACATGATTTACGGGATTAGAAATAGGATATTGGTATTCATAGGAATTATGAAATGACCTTGATTCCTGGAATAAATTTTATGAGAAGGAGCTTTCAAAGTTGTAAATCCAGGAAAGATGATTTCAGACTGGAGAGATTTTACATAGATGAAAGATGCTTTGTAGTTCTGCAGCTACTTGGCATTTCCACATGGATAACGAAGCCACTTTTTACCAATCCAAGTTTTTTAGTAGTGAAATATCTTTTTTTCACATATTTTCAGAAGTCCATTTCAATGCACTCAAATTCTGCTTATATCAAACCTTAACACATAAATGTAACCCACACATGGTGCAAAAGCAACTCACCCCCTTGTCAATACAAATAGAGATATAAACAAAAATTAAGAACAAATTCAAAACTACACAGTTTATAACAGAGAAAACACCTTTACCACCAATGCAGCTACCTGGATGGTCATAGTCTCCCAATTCTGAAGGACATATGAAATGCTATTACTACTAATCAAAGATAGATTCATGGATAGTCGCTCTACTATATACCCATGCTGTATTTACTGTAAATACGTACCGTTTTGACATATAACGTAAAAATACTGTACGGACCACTGGTCCGTACACTAAAATACGGACCACCTTGCCAAACACGTTTATTAACATATCGGTTGTTAAAATTAAATTAATGATTTAAAAATTTTTTTGGGGTATATAGTAAATATATAACGTCCAACCATTCTTGTACAAGTCACAAAACTCGATGATAATTTATGGTTTGTACGGAACTCGGCATAAATGCCTCGTTCCATATAAACCGTAAATTACCATCTCGTTCTGTGACTTGTACAGCATGGTCAGGGCGTTCTATATAACTACTTTCTTGATAAATCCTTCTTTTACTGAATTAAATGGCGACAATTATATAATCTATACATATTTCATTTTTCCAGTATTTGAAGGTAAAAGTACTGTCCCGGTATACCAGTAGTAACAGAATATATATGTTTTTCTAGATTCTCTATTGTGGTTATGTTTTTCCAGGCAATAATATATTATTATAATAATATGATATTTCCACAAATGATCTCACACCTTTAATTTCCTAGTTCTGCCTGGATGTTAAAGTCTCGTGAAGATTTACGCTTTACGGTTAAAATAACCAAATGGACAAATCCTTCTGTTCACATATAAGATGAATTTTACTTGGAATACACTAGGACCTCAATGACCTCTAGGACCTAGAAAGTTACACTAATGTCCTTTACCTTCTTCAGCGTCTGAGTCAGAGGAGACTGCTTCAAAATCATCTTGATAGTCGTCTTCATAGACGTCGGCATCTCCGGGAGCAAAACGCCCTGACTGAGTCACATCTGGTACAAATATAAGCATGTAGAGAACTTCATGACTGAGTCACATCTGGTACAAATATAAGCATGTAGAGAACTTCATGACTGAGTCACATCTGGTACAAATATAAGCATGTAGAGAACTTCATGACTGAGTCACATCTGGTACAAATATAAGCATGTAGAGAACTTTATGACTGAGTCACATCTGGTACAAATATAAGCATGTAGAGAACTTCATGACTAAGTCACATCTGGTACAAATATAAGCATGTAGAGAACTTTATGACTGAGTCACATCTGGTACAAATATAAGCATGTAGAGAACTTCATGACTGAGTCACATCTGGTACAAATATAAGCATGTAGAGAACTTCATGACTGAGTCACATCTGGTACAAATATAAGTATGTAGAGAACTTTATGACTGAGTCACATCTGGTACAAATATAAGCATGTAGAGAACTTCATGACTGAGTCACATCTGGTACAAATATAAGCATGTAGAGAACTTCATGACTGAGTCACATCTGGTACAAATATAAGCATGTAGAGAACTTCATGACTGAGTCACATCTGGTACAAATATAAGCATGTAGAGAACTTTATGACTGAGTCACATCTGGTACAAATATAAGCATGTAGAGAACTTCATGACTGAGTCACATCTGGTACAAATATAAGCATGTAGAGAACTTCATGACTGAGTCACATCTGGTACAAATATAAGCATGTAGAGAACTTCATGACTGAGTCACATCTGGTACAAATATAAGCATATAAAATTCAATTGTACTTAGTGAATGAGACTTATGAAATACATATATAAGAGTACAAAGTAATATTCATAATTTAGCACTGTGGCTGTGTACAGCACATGTGATTCGAGAGTGCGAATGCAACTAAAACTTAGGTCAGCGTATATAGAAGAGGCACCAGTCAGTTAGAAGGCGGGATCTAGGAGCAGGAATCGGTGGAGGTGTTTATTGCTGCACAGAGGAGGGCACTATCGCTCTGCCAGGTGGAGGTGTTTATTGCCGCACAGAGGAGGGCACTATCGCTCTGCCAGGTGGAGGTGTTTATTGCCGCACAGAGGAGGGCAGTATCACTCTGCCAGGTGGAGGTGTTTATTGCCGCACAGAGGAGGGCACTATCGCTCTGCCAGGTGGAGGTGTTTATTGCCGCACAGAGGAGGGCACTATCGCTCTGCCAGGTGGAGGTGTTTATTGCCGCACAGAGGAGGGCACTATCGCTCTGCCAGGTGGAGGTGTTTATTGCCGCACAGAGGAGGGCACTATCGCTCTGCCAGGTGGAGGTGTTTATTGCCGCACAGAGGAGGGCACTATCGCTCTGCCAGGTGGAGGTGTTTATTGCTGCACAGAGGAGGGCACTATCGCTCTGCCAGGTGGAGGTGTTTATTGCCGCACAGAGGAGGGCACTATCGCTCTGCCAGGTGGAGGTGTTTATTGCCGCACAGAGGAGGGCACTATCGCTCTGCCAGGTGGAGGTGTTTATTGCCGCACAGAGGAGGGCACTATCGCTCTGCCAGGTGGAGGTGTTTATTGCTGCACAGAGGAGGGCACTATCGCTCTGCCAGGTGGAGGTGTTTATTGCCGCACAGAGGAGGGCACTATCGCTCTGCCAGGCACTGGACACTTACTCCAAGCCACGTGAGATTGACCCAGGGTTATTCTGCGTGGACTTTCTGCCCCAAGTATGTGCCATGGATAACCAGCAATTCGTGGGAGTGTTTCTAACTGGTAGAAATCACGGAGTAGATTAGCAACATGAACTTGGGACAATGAAATTTGAAGATTATTGAAAAGTGTGTTACCATCATTATTGGTGAACTGTGAGTTGTGTGAGATTGGACTAAAACAAGGAATAGACTCTGAACACATGAACGATGTTTGAATGGAGTTATAAGGTTACTTATCATTACTAAACTTTCACTATGTCAAATGTTATATATTCATTATACATTATTTAGAGGTTAATTAGTGTGTGAGGTTAGCCTGCACTGGTAACTCCACGCAGCAAGAGAATAGCTCGATCAATATGAAGTATAGTCTCCTATGGAACTTAATATTTCAAGGCATATTCCGATAAGGGCAGATATCAGGAATGATAAGTATAGAGGTATGGAATCAGTCTTCATCAAGCAGGAGATGAAATAGCCTCTGACGACTTGGAGATCTCAGACAATTATGGTTAGATTAATGAAAATACGCTCTGCCCACTCCTGACACTAATTAGAGGTTCCATCCCGACACACCCCAACACACCCCGACACACCCCAACACACCCCGACACACCCCAACATACCTCGACACACTCCAACACACCCCGACACACCCCAACACACCCCGACACACCCAAACATACCTCGACACACTCCAACACACCCCGACACACACCATCACACCCCGACACACCCCATCACACCCCGACACACCCCATCACACCCTGACACACACCATCACACCCTGACACACCCCGACACACCCTGACACACTCCAACACACCCCGACACACACCAACACACCCCATCATACCCCAACACACACCATCACACCCCATCACACCCCAACATACCCCATCACACCCCAACACACCCTGACACACCCTGACACACCCCATCACACCCCAACATACCCCATCATACCCTAACACACCCCATCACACCCCGACACACCCCATCATATCCCGACACACCCCATCACACCCCGACACACACCATCACACCCCATCATACCCTAACACACCCCATCACACCCCGACACACCCCATCACACCCCGACACACCCCATCACACCCCATCACACCCTGACACACCCCAACACACCCTGACACACCCCAACACACCCCAACACACTCCAACACACCCCGACACACACCATCACACCTCGACACACCCCAACACACACCATCACACCCCATCACACCCCGACACACCCCATCACACCCCATCACACCCCATCACACCCCGACACACCCCAACACACACCATCACAACCCAACACACCCCAACACACACCATCACACCCCATCACACACCATCACACCCCGACACACTCCAACACACCCCATCACACCCCGACACACTCCAACACACCCGGACACACCCTGACACACACCCTGACACACACCCCAACACACCCTGACACACACCATCACACCCTGACACACACCATCACACCCCGACACACACCAACACACCCCATCACACCCCAACACACACCATCACACCCCGACACACACCATCACACCCCGACACACACCATCACACCCCGACACACCCCAACACACCCCGACACACTCCAACACACCCCAACACACTCCAACACACCCCATCATACCCCATCACACCCCAACACACCCCATCACACCCCGACACACCCCAACACACACCATCACACCCCATCATACCCTAACACACCCCATCACACCCCAACACACCCAATCACACCCTGACACACCCTGACACACCCCATCATACCCCATCACACCCCGACACACCCCATCATACCCCGACACACCCCAACACACCCGGACACACCCTGACACACACCATCACACCCCAACACACCCTGACACACTCCAACACACCCTGACACACCCCAACACACCCCAACACACTCCAACACACCCCGACACACCCCAACACACCCGGACACACCCTGACACACACCATCACACCCCAACACACCCTGACACACTCCAACACACCCTGACACACCCCAACACACCCCATCACACCCCGACATACCCTGACACACCCCAACACACCCGGACACACCCTGACACACCCTTACACATCACATCACACCCTGACACACCCCAACACAACCTGACACACCCCAAAACCCCCACAACATACCCCGACACTGTCTTTTCTTGAGCATCGTAACACTTTTTCGCTTTATCATGGGGTTTTGCTATTTTCACAGCACAGGGCAACACCATCAACCTGCCGGAAGCCTGGGGGCACTGGGGCATGGAGAGTGTATTTGAATGGACATGGGGACTCAGTAAACCACGACCCCTAATATAAAACCTGTCAGATACCATTACTGTGGTATACGGATTCACATCTGTGGTTTATGGTCCCAAAGCCATGGTATAAGGGAAAATAGTCCCTTTGTGTTATAGAGCAAAGACATAGTCCATTTTGTTGTATCCTTTAATATGGCAACTACTGTGTTTAATTTATTTGAAAAGATGGATAATAAATGCAACAAACAGTGGTAAGGTGGACAGGTGGTTCTGTAAACCACTCGAGGGCTCAAGTATTACAATGCATCAACCTCTTGCGGTTTAATAACGATGCACAGGATGATGTGTTTAAGACTCTGATAGCACAGCGCTCTGCTGGATAACGAGTCCCAGTCAGCGCTCTGCTGAATAATGAGCCCCAGTCAGCGCTCTGCTGAATAACTAGGAGCCCCAGTCAGCGCTCTACTGAATAACGAGGAGCCCCAGTCAGCGCTCTGCTGAATAACGAGGAGCCCCAGTCAGCGCTCTGCTGAATAACGAGGAGCCCCAGTCAGCGCTCTGCTGAATAACGAGGAGCCCCAGTCAGCGCTCTACTGAATAACGAGGAGCCCCAGTCAGCACTCTGCTGAATAACGAGGAGCCCCAGTCAGCGCTCTGCTGAATAACGAGGAGCCCCAGTCAGCGCTCTGCTGAATAACGAGGAGCCCCAGTCAGCGCTCTGCTGAATAACGAGGAGCCCCAGTCAGCGCTCTGCTGAATAACGAGGAGCCCCAATCAGCGCTCTGCTGAATAATGAGCCCCAGTCAGCGCTCTGTTGAATAACGAGGAGCCCCAGTCAGCGCTCTGCTGAATAATGAGGAGCCCCAGTCAGCGCTCTGCTGAATAACGAGGAGCCCCAGTCAGCGCTCTGCTGAATAACAAGGAGTCCCAGTCAGCACTCTGCTGAATAACGAGGAGCCCCAGTCAGCGCTCTGCTGAATAACGAGGAGCCCCAGTCAGCGCTCTGCTGAATAACGAGGAGTCCCAGTCAGCGCTCTACTGAATAACGAGGAGCCCCAGTCAGCGCTCTGCTGAATAGCGAGGAGTCCCAGTCAGCGCTCTGCTGAATAATGAGCCCCAGTCAGCGCTCTACTGAATAACGAGGAGCCCCAGTCAGCGCTCTGCTGAATAACGAGGAGCCCCAGTCAGTGCTCTGCTGAATAACGAGCCAAAGTCAGTGCTCTGCTGAATAACGAGGAGCCCCAGTCAGCGCTCTGCTGAATAACGAGTCCCAGTCAGCGCTCTGCTGAATAACGAATCCCAGTCAGCGCTCTGCTGAATAACGAGCCAAAGTCAGGGCTGTTTTCACACCTCCTTTATCTATACCACGCCATCGAGTGTTAAACTCTCTCAAGACCCACGCATATTAGATTATGCTACTGACATATTTACAATTATTAGTAACTCTTTAAAGTTGACAGGAGTGGACAGAGAAACAGGTGCTGAGGACAGAGCTAGGACTATGACGAGGGCCACACAAACTGACCTCCATGCTTCAGCATGTGTTTGTGCAGCCAAGACTTGATGCGGAACGTCTGCCCGCAGTGCGGACAGGAGGCGCCGGGCACGCAGCGTGTCGAGGTGGGCGGCTGCGGGGTCACTGTAAACCGACGTCAACAACATCAACACTCACAAACAATCCACACCATCTTCCGGTCTGTCACTCATGCTGATGTTTTACGCGCACCAAACTGCGATTTCCAAAGTTAAGGGTGTACTCCACAAGCTAGATCCCATTCAATGTCAGCAGCCGTACGGCGGCCATACGGGTTCTGCTGGCAGGTAACAGGCAAAAGCCATTTCTATATGCACTTCTATAGTGCGGAAAGTCTGTGATGACAAAGTATCATTTGAGCAACTCTGATACAACTAAGTTATTTTCACTGAATTAAGTTACATTTTTGCCCAAGAAAGTAAGAATTATTAACATGTTATTCATTACAAATCTCTGTTACACCAATTCACAAATCCCTCAACCTTTGGTATAACGAGGTATTACTTTGTCACTTTACAATGTCACATACTTCCTTTTAAAAGAAGCCAATGGTAGTCTGATCAAGTGGTACAACAAATAGCATTCTAATTAAAAAGAGACATAGAACTAAGCGTACATACAATCATTCAATCAGTTAAATCAATTTACCAAATGGTAATTATGGTATTGATATTAAATAGAATATGAGCAATGCATTATCATCTACCAACTTTAGCTGCTGCTTCTACTGTTTATAAACAAATTAGATTAATACTATGTTCCATATATTTCATGCTATTTGAGAACTGAACTTTTAGTTGAGAGCTCAGCTACTGCGATCTTCAAATTCTAATACTACAAGACCTAGGCTAGTTATACATTGTATAACCGTTTCTGGTTCCACTTCGACGTACAATTCTGAAGTTTAAGTTTAGTTTAATATATCTCAGCATGTTTAATATATGGGTAGGGAGAGGTCATATTTGCTGAAAAAGAGTTGTTGTAATAGGTATCATACAGAACATTTTTATTTTGCAGTATCGACTGCAGTCTTCTGCTGTTGTTTCTTAGTCACAAATTCATGGAACAAACTCTAAAAAGCATGTTGACATAAGCCACACTCTTTAGTCAACAAGAGCTAAGTGTGCATTTAGAAAATAGAAATATTGGCCTTTAAAGACCAAATTAGCAGGTGGACGCATTTAAAGTTCAATAAGGTACAAAGGTCTACCAGTAATTTATTAGTATGATAACAAGGAAAGCCCCCAGGCCAGGAGGGAGGGGAGGGAGGGGGGAGGGGGAGGGGGGGGAGGAAGGGTAGGGAGGGAGGGGAGGGAGGGAGGGAGGGAGGGAGGGAGGGAGGGGAGGGAGGGAGGGAGGGAGGGAGGGAGGGAGGAGGGAGGGGAGGGAGGGAGGGAGGGAGGGAGGGAGGGGAGGGAGGGGAGGGAGGGAGGGAGGGAGGGAATAGGGAAGGGCCCTGCAATTGATTAAATATTTAAAAGCCCTACTCCTCTGTGAACTCAGCAGGTCATGGCTCAATACACACATATATTTAGCTACCTATATAAAACGTTTTGCTTCATGGTGATCATTCATGGATGAGTGCACACAGACCTGTCTGCATGCTCCCTAGCCAAGTGGGGGGACACAACTTTGTTTCTATGTACAAGTAGGTCAAGCTTATGTCTGGAAGTAAATGATGTTGCAAATAATTTTACAAACCAATATCATTTGACTGGGTCTTGATTGATTCCTAGAACAAAGTTATGTACCATTTTGACTTCTATTTATGTGTAAATATGCCTAATAAACCATCCTCTCATACACCTGATATCTCCCTCTCCCCCCCCCCCCCCCCCCACTCTACTCCTATTATGAGATTTGGCAAAAATACATGAATAGCACATCAAATATACATTGCACCTAAATAATGACACTTCCTAGAGTGCAAGCAACTGTCAGTGCTAATTATGGAGATGGTAAATGTTACACCAATGCTCACTGTAAATCAATATTGAGTAAACATCTGTTTGAGCATGCCCATTTCACTGAAAATCCCCCCCCACTTTCAACAAATACTTGAATATCTCTGTAAATATAGAATCTACTTAGAAAATTCCACTTCCTAGCACCTACTGCTTTTTATTCTCTTTCAAATGAGGCATATTATATTATTATTCAACCAGTTTAAAGGGTAGAAATATGTCCATAAAGGAGTTCTTAAAAATGGAACTGTGACTACCCAAGTCCCCCCCCCCCCCCCCAAACTGAATTAACTTTTTTTCAAATCCATTCTAAAATACAAAATTTTAAAAACTGTGAGGCATTGTACCACCATAAAACCTTCTGTCCAAAACAGAAATCAGATTCCTATCTGTACTTAGTGAGCTATAAAAAGCAAAAATATGGTCAGATCACCTAATGACTTTACAAGCATGTGTACTACAGTAGGCTATAGCCATAACCTGAAGACCAACCGTCCACATGCTAATAATAGAACTGATCCCTGATCATGGGGGTAAAGAAATTGTAATTCATAGTGACGCGATCCGGTAGCGTGAGCTAACGGAAAGTACCTTAAATGAAGAGAGACGACTGGGTTCCTTCTGTAGCTTTATTGTACGTCTGTTACTGTAGGCTGACCAGAGCGTACTGGCTCACACCGTGTGTGTGGGAGCAGTGTGTGGCGGAGGACTGTTGCCAGGGGCAACAGTCCTCCCCCACACTGGTCAGCAGGGCCCGGGTAGGCGGGATTACATGAGGATATATGAGGGATATGAAGTAGGATACTAACAATAGACACTAGAAAACCACTTAGTGTAATCATACATTACACGCCCCATCTGACAGCCATGTGTATCACAAATTACTGATAATCAGACTGTAAAATCACGCCGTACATGCCCCGTCTGACCGACCCCCAATGACAGCCACGTGTATCACAAATTACTGATAATCAGACCGTAAAATCACGCCGTACATGCCCCGTCTGACCGACCCCCAATGACAGCCACGTGTATCACAAATTACTGATAATCAGACCGTAAAATCACGCCGTACATGCCCCGTCTGACCGACCCCCAATGACAGCCACGTGTATCACAAATTACTGATAATCAGACCGTAAAATCACGCCGTACATGCCCCGTCTGACCGACCCCCAATGACAGCCACGTGTATCACAAATTACTGATAATCAGACCGTAAAATCACGCCGTACATGCCCCGTCTGACCGACCCCTGCTGACAGCCACGTGTATCACAAATTACTGATAATCAGACCGTAAAATCACGCCGTACATGCCCCGTCTGACCGACCCCCAATGACAGCCACGTGTATCACAAATTACTGATAATCAGACCGTAAAATCACGCCGTACATGCCCCGTCTGACCGACCCCCAATGACAGCCACGTGTATCACAAATTACTGATAATCAGACCGTAAAATCACGCCGTACATGCCCCGTCTGACCGACCCCCAATGACAGCCACGTGTATCACAAATTACTGATAATCAGACCGTAAAATCACGCCGTACATGCCCCGTCTGACCGACCCCCAATGACAGCCACGTGTATCACAAATTACTGATAATCAGACCGTAAAATCACGCCGTACATGCCCCGTCTGACCGACCCCTGCTGACAGCCACGTGTATCACAAATTACTGATAATCAGACCGTAAAATCACGCCGTACATGCCCCGTCTGACCGACCCCTGCTGACAGCCACGTGTACTGCTGTGGATGCATTCAACATGAATGGGTGACACCCACCTGCTGTTAAGCCATGAGCAGAGACTGAAAATTCTGACAGTTTGGGCATAATTTTCATACCAGAGTGTGCTATTGACATTCATAACATCAACCATTATCTTTATTTACCTTCAATACTCTGTTAGCTGCATTATTCATCAGATATTTGACGAGCTGTCATCTGATCACGTAAATCCCAAGATGGGGGACATGTTTGGAGCTGCTCGATGTGCCCCTACCGACTGAGTGGGGAACCCGGCTAGCACTCTAGGGCGGTCAGCGTCCACCAGACAGTGTCACACTGCTTACCGCTCTTGCATCCGGTAGGTGTCTTGGTGTATGGGTGCCATGTCGACGTTGGCTGGCTAGAATAGGTAGTTTGGTGGAACAGCGTGCTTAAAAAGAGCCATCTTTGCTGGCTAGAGAGCAGACGCCCGCCAGGAGCTCGGCAGAGAGGCCGGCCTAATGTCGGAAGAACACCTAGTTGGCGGAATACCCACTTTAAGCCTACAACAAATGAAAGGCCACTTGTGTGGCTCTTGCGGACTGACCTCTGGTGGCGGCCTGCGTCTTGGTGACGTGCACTCCGGCGTCCCGGTGAGCGGGCGGCCGCGGCTCGTCAGCCACACTCGTAGACGGGATAGGGGGCAGCACCCGTCTCCGGGCAGACAGGGTCGGGCTCTCCAAGCTCTTCTTAGGTGACGTGGGCGACATGGACCTACAGCGGTAGAAACCAGAACTAGTATGCACACATTTTACACCAAAGTCTTATTGTTGTCACCTTACCGTATCGTCACCTTATATCTGTTATAAGATGAGGAGAGTTAGGATAAGGACCAATCTACTTGTACAATGGATAGAAAGGCGGCCAAGCGCCGTATTTGTTCTACGTCATCCAGGCCTCGGCTACGCTTGACTGCATTCAACGCTGTCTTAGCGAACATTGGGTGAATTAGACCATCTTGTATATGAAAACCCCAGACAGTTGAAATCCTCAGCAAGTATTAAGGGAAAGACCATCATTTAAAACTGTATAATTTAGATTGGAAATACCTATGTGATGTTCATATTGGTGTAATTGTGATGTTGAGGAGGATTCTACGTATCAATATAGATAGCACGGATACCAATAGTGATACAATCACGACCATCTATGATACACAAATCAATCTTATATCAATGTAAGTAAGATATTGATTATGATATCAGAATAACATTCAAATGATTTCTTCATGAAAAATGAATGATTTTTTTCTATAGAAAATTATAATCATAAATGTGTTTTCATTAGCATTAGCATGAACGTTGGGCCACTCTCTGCTAAAGTCACCCAAAGTCTGCCAATTATTTGGAAACCCCCAGAAGGGCTAGAACTGTAATTCCAACTGTTCTGAGTATGTTCCCATTTTGGGAAGAGAGTTAAATAGTGTATTAAGGCCTGGTAGATTGGAAATATTTTCATATCAAATATTTTCAAGGGTGACCCCCCTAACATGGCTGATTTCTGAGGGGCGCCATGACCTAGTCACCCAAACTCTGCCAAGTATTGCTTAGTGTTGATGGTTGTTCTTATCAGTGGGTTTAAAATCATTTTTAAAGTTGTCACTTCTGTTAGAATTAACCTATTCCTGTAATGACGGCTAGTTGTAGTTGACTGGTGATACATCTAGATGCTGATGTGGTTCCGCGTGGGGGAGTGTTACGCGAAGCTTGACGGATTAGTTAGGCCAAGGAAAAGTGCATGCATGTTTCCCAAATAGTGGAGCAGATAACAGAAAAATCGTGCAAATGATGATACAAGCAACAAATTTGGTACAGTGATTCTCTTTAGTATACTTAGTTATTCCATCCGACGAGCCACTTGAAAATCCAAGATGGTGGCCGTTTTGGAACACCACATTGACTCCTGGGCTAAACTAGGAGAGGGTTTTACACAGAGTCTGTGTGTGATGATGGATATTCCTAGCTCCAATTTTATAATAGTGTGTTAAGTCAACAGAAATGACCTGCATGTTCCTAGAAGGCTTTAACAAAGAGATTGTTGTGCACTACCAAGACAAATGGAAAAGGAAAAACAAACCACAATCCCACCAAAATTGCAGGCTTCTGTTCAAAAATGAGAAACTACAAAGAGCTGAAAAAAGATTAAGCCCTCATTCCAGAGATCAGAGTAGCAGCAGCAAAATACTAAGGAAAATTATAGATCTGAAAATAGCAGAATGCCTCTTATATGAGGAGGAAGAAAGAGGGTCATCAAAAAGAAGCAATGACAATGAAATCAAATGAGAGAATAAATGAATGTGCAAGAATCTGGGTGATAAGAAGCTACTTGCTAAAATGATTGCTGGAGATATTGTTGCACCAGGAGTTTTTTGGCTTACCTTGAAGCAGAATAGTGTCACAAAACACACAAATTAAATTTCAGACATGTGGATCTCTTGTGGATCTCTACTCAATATACAAGAAAAGACTTGAGCAGCTAGGTGTGAAATCATCAGATGTACATGCTACCTGACTGAAGGACCAGCTGCTTTACCACATGCATAAGTGCCAATCTCATCACACAAGCAAGCAGATATGACAGTTTGGCATGCTTCAGCATAAAACAGAGTTAAATAATACTAGTCATGATGGTTCTCTGGAGTGAGCTGTCCCTGCATCACTACTGCAATGTGTGTGCATGATTGAAATTGGTGCAAACATCAAGTCCCAGGTGCAGCATGGTTTCATCAAAGTCTGATCTTGCCATATAACAGCTCCTACAATGCAGCTGCTTTGACAAATACAAGGCAGGGTCAATAGTTCACAGGCACTCAAAGGACAGAGAGACCACTTTTGCTGTGCATGTTGGCAAGAAAAAGTTTGCTAAGACCAAGAAGAATAACTCATTGATATACTCCAAGAGAATGGGCCAATTGTCTCATATATATACAATATTGACTGGTTTCAGATATAAGCGACTGTATGCTCCGAGGAGTTGATTCGTAGTAATATCCGAGCGTATGCGAGGATATTGTGTAGAGTCAACTCCGAGGAGCACACAACCACTTTTATCTGAAACCAGTTTATATTGTATTTATTATCCACCTTTTTTGGACAAGTGGCATGTCGATATCAGTTTGTTTTAGTTATGCACTATTTTCCCATATGCACTATTTTTCCGTATGCGCCACCCGGACCATACAATTCTATGGACACTTTGTATTAGGTGGATAATAAAACAGAGTACTTCCCTCCAACCTGGGAGAAACAGTTGGAGCTCAGCATGTAGAAGATAGAGTGCCATGCCCTACACTGTTGAGAAAACAGTAGCTCACAAGTGTAGCAGTTGACAACATTGATCATAACCTAACTGTAACTAAAACTAAAACATTGTTTCATGGCACCATTGTGCCTATCTTCGAACATCCAAGCCCTTAATGTCCTGTGGAGGAACATCTGCCACTTAAACTTAAGTCAGATGTTGTGGTTAAGAGGATTGAAGAACTTCCTGTGACTTACACCAACATCAGACTGGCTTACTTCATAAAGAAACCCAATCGTTCAGCAGTAGGAATCAAGTCATTTCCATAACCTGACAGAGTGGCCTTCCTAAACCCAGGGCCAATCCCTATCATAACAGATTGCCAACCACTCTACCCCTGTCAAAACAGATCCAATGAAAATGGCGAAGACAAGTTTTACATCATGCCTCCATTGAGGTCACCAGGCAGTGGTTATACTAGTGCCCATACTGAAGCTGGGGTAGCTTCATCTGTTACAGCAGAAGATTTCCCCACAGCTGCATGATTCATGGAGACAAGACTGGATCATTGGATCAAAGCACGGAGCCTGTACAAACTGTTGAAAGGTGTCTATAAATCTTACAGCCATGATGAATCCACGAGATCTACCTTGACCTTTGAGGGCTGGTGTAATAAGCAAAGACTTGAAAGTCTGCAGTCCCAGTTCTGGAAATTGGATATGGAACTTGTCATAATCACCTTTATTCGCTCATTTAGAGAAGGAGATTTTGGGCCATATTCTGAAGCACTCTCAGGTTTAATCCCCTACATTTTTCCAAACAACAATGTGAATAATGCTGGACGGCTGTCTATTAACTTCAGCTTTTGTTCAGGACTCCCATGTACTACCTTGTTTATCCGTGTTTGTGAAGAATGAAGTTTTGTTGTGAGAAGCTAGATGTTGGGATTACTTGAGACATAGTCTAAAGCATTTCTATAGACAAGGACTTTTTGGAATATTAGAGCTATTGTAGTGGGGCGGGGATCCAGCAGTGTTCGTACGTTCTACGGAAGATGGCGCGGATATCCGATCCCTACTGTGTAGTGGTTCCGAGCAACGCCGCACACGAGAGTGGCGTGGCGGGATTACATAACGCTGGGTATATATACTCAGCGTTCACAGTAGATCGACAGGTTAGTCCTCGCGCGTCTCTTCTATGGAACGGACCCTTGAACCCTCACTTTGCAGGCGGGTTCTCGTAACCTTCCTGGTGGTTAGGCGAGTCTTTCAGATTAGCCTCTCCAGCATTACCTGGCACTCTGTGCTAGGGTTCTGTACTTGTAGGAAAGATCTTCCAGATCTTTCCGGGAAGTAATATCGTTAATAAACATTCCTGTTTATTAAACGCGTGTGTTGTGTTGTGTGTGACTAGGTCCATGTAAACTCATCGAAAGCCGAACGAACCTACGTAGAGAGCATAGGGTGGGATCCTGCCTGGAACTAGCATTCCGGATCGGGATCATCCAACCTGCTAGACAGGCGGCGACCACCACATTGGTGCCGTGACCAGGATCCTAGGTTGCTTGCACAACCGGGGATCTTCGGTGAATGCAGGGGGCTGGTGTAACAACCAGGTCCCAGGCTGAACAGGAGAGCGAGGATGAGGAGGTAACTTCTCACACAGCTCTTCTGGCCCGGAATGGCAAAACGCCACCTAACCCGGAGGGAGGGGGTAACACCCAGATGTCTGGCAAAGGGAAATCTCGGAAGAGAACCGCGGCTCAGAACCTGAGCTCGACGGTCCTGAAGAATTTCAGTCCGGCGACCCGCAAGGGATCTGGAGGGACTCAGTAAGATTGGGTCTCAGACAGATAGTCTACCTTCCAGGATGGAGCAGAGGATACCTTCCAGGTAACCTCTGGACGGAATCCTGAAGGTTTTCTTGGGCCAGAACTCTTAGCCGAGTTAGATCGGAGAAGAGAGGCTGAAGAAATGTGTCAGGAACTGGAAGCTCGTAATCGCTGAGGAGGTAACCAAAAGGCACCATACCTTGGAGAAACTTTCGGTTCGCGAGACTGAGGCTCTGGAAAAAATTGAGCATTTGGATCAACATGTACATTACATGAAAGATCAAGCCCAACGAGCTATGGCAGGATCATCCGAAAGGGTGCCTACACCACAAGCTGGCTGGAGCAAGGTACAAGGACTCCGATGGTAAGCTTTCGGCTACCTTCCGAGTCACGATCGGGTTTTCAAAGCCCAGAACATACTAGCAAAGCTATAGCCGAGCTAGGGTTCAGCTCTGTTGACCAGGTAAGGGAGCAGGATCGGATATTTAACTTGTCTATGGCACGAGCCGACAAGGTTCTGATAATGCGACCCGAGAACGCAGCCAGAAAGAACGCTGTCATTCCTAAAACTTACAGGAAGGGAATGGAGTGGGAACACTGGTTCGTGGGATTTTGTGAGGATATACAATGTAATGGCTGGAATAAGGCCGATGCATTGCCATACCTCAAGCAAGCGCTATGAGATAGACCCGGGGAAGCTGCACTTTGCGCTTTTCGCCGTTCCGGTGGTACGGAATGGGATGAGTTAGTGGAGGTAGCCTCTTACTACTGTCGTCAGCTGGTAATGCTGAATCCTCAATCCACTTTTCTAAAGAGGATCCAGGGACGGGAAGAGACAACTCGCGCCTATGGTCTGGCTCTACAACAATTGTTGATGGAAGTCTACTTGGGAACGAGACTTGATTCTCCCGCGCTGCATGAAGATCTACAAACACAGTTTGTGAAAGGGCTTCGGGATGATGACGTGCAAACAGAAGTCATCTCAAAATGGGAGCCTGGCATGAGCTTCATGCAGGTGCTTCGGATAGTAGACGCCTATGAACAAGGAGAGGAACGAGAAGTGACCTTAAGCTTAACCTATTGACCCAAAGGCATAAAACTAGTAGCTATGAGAAAAGCCCAGATTATAGGGGAACAAAACTTTGGAATAGCCTAAAAATTGAGATACAAATGCTACCTACGAAAAAATCCTTTAAATGGGCAATAAAGAAAGAGTTAGACGTGTAATAATAACATGATCCTGCTGTGTTGGCTGGGGTTCTTCTAGTAGTCATGAACCGCGGCATTTTCTGTTGTGAACTTCTTGTCATCATATCATACCATTATCATTATCATAAAACACACCTTGTTGTACTTGGAGCTTTAACCACCTAATTAGGTGCGGGGTGATTCACCATCCATGGAAGAACTGTCCTGTGACAGAATCGGATGTTTGATTGAAATAAAAAAAAAGAAAAAAAAAAAGGTGTGTACTATTCGGGAAATACACTAATCTAGGAAAAACTTCCCGGGTTAACGTGGTAGGCTCTACTTGGCAACAAGTAGAGGAGGAAGAGACCTACGAGTGCCAGGAAGCGGAAATAGAGGATATACTCTCTAACATTCGTACAATGGTACTCGGAAGGGGAGGTTTCCAGAAACGGGGACGCAGACGCGGTCGAACCCCTAGCTTTGGAAGGAACAGCAATGTACCTTCTGCTGCAGAGGCTAAATCCAAACCTGCAGAACCGGAGGAGAACTCTTCCGAGGTGATGAAGTTGTTGGCTAAAATCAACGAAAGACTGGGCCAGGTGGAGAAAAACCAGCTGGACGTCAGACGATGTTGGCGGTGCAACAAAATGGGACATATCTCCCCAGATTGTCCAGAAACCCGGAACGTGACTACAGTGGAAACGCCTCGTAGTCTGCCTGCGTTGCTTCTAGAAGTGATCCGGAAAACGAAGGAGGACTGTAGCGAGTGGCAACACTACGGTCCGGGAGGGTGTGTGCCAGGGGACACAGACCAGCGAGATAACTAGGAAGGGACCTGTCCCAACCTTACCCGAAAAGGGTAAGAAACGAAGTACGGTCGCAACGATCTGTAGTAAGTATCTCTCACCCGGGCACCCCTGTCTGCAATGGCTTTGTCAATGCGGATGGGATCTCGGAACCTTGGATGGGATCTCACAGTTTACACGTCAGCTTTCTCCCTTAGGTGGGCGATGCTGGTATGTGCCGGCTAGAATTCAGGGAAAAAAGATAGATCTATTACTAGACACTGGCGCAAGTCGCTCTGTGTTGAATAACGGACTCTATCAGTCTCTCGGGTTCGCCCAGGAATGTCATGTTCCTGTAGCCTCGGCTAAGGCTGCAAATGGCGCTCAAATGAGGGGTCGGATTTTTTAAACCTGCTAAATTACGCTTTCTTCCTGGGGTCAGACACTCAAAAAATAATTTGAGAATACTACTTCTTTTTACATTTCATATAAGTCTCCTACAGCATACCTTCCAGAAAAACATTATTCCAACAAAATCAGACAAATGGTTCAGATTTGAGAGCCTTTTGAAGTTGTGTATAATACTGCATGTTGTCCACCCCCCTAAAATATTTGAAATTTCAAGAAATGTTATAAAAGCTTTTAATTTGAGAAAAACTAATATTATATGGTGACATATGTGATATTTGACCAAAAACACCTCTATCATATATCAGATTTGAAACAAAAGCTCTGAGCCATATATGGGTTTGGGCCTGGCAGGGGTGTCGGACAACACGCGGGGTGTCGGACAACACGTTTTTAAAACTGCTCAGAACAATGAATAAAATAATATCAGTAACTATAATCCTTTTTATTCTTAATGAAATGATAGAAAGCTATGTTTTTCAAAGCAAATCACTCAATTACTGATAAAAAACAACCCCAAAATCAGGATTTATATCAGAGCGTGTTGTCCGACACCCCGGGGTGTCGGACAACACGTTTGCAGTTTTTGAATCACAAGAAGTACATTTTTTTATCCAGGAAGAAAGTAAACTGGGTATTTAAAAGTGGTAGGAATACTGAACATATACAGGGGTATTTGTTATTCTATCATAATTATTATTTCTTCTAGACATCTTTTAACAGGGTTGTTGTCCAACACCCCATTTTTTGGAAAAAATATCATCATGGAATCACAATGTTTTAATATCAGAATGGATAATCTGGTTGTGTTGAAACTTTCAGGTCTCACAGTCTGGATATTGGTCAACATTTTACAATCAAGAAAAATTAATTTCTCATTGTATATCTCATTAGTAAAATCCTCTCAAAATTGGGGTGTCAGACAACATGCTCTATGGGGCTCTAAGTTGGAAAATTTAAAGGTCCTGGATAGTTTTGACCATTATGATATTTTTTCAAACTATAACCAATTTTCAAAACTATATAGTCTACACTTCTCATGACATATGCTTTAAACAAGTTAATAAAAATAATTGGCTCAACATTGTGCCTCCAAGATATTGAAAAAAATGAAAACACTAGAAAATCACAGTTTTTGTTGATTTTCGGAAGGAAAATTCCTCAGAGCTATACAAAACCCTATGTTGGAATGAAAGACCATCTAAAGATGCACCAAAAAATGCCATTTTCACATCGATGAGATACGTTTATACAGCATTAGCCTTAAATAACCCTGTTTTCGGTAATTTAGCAGGTTTTAAAAATCCCACCCTGAGGTGCTATGACAGTGTAATTATTCCAGTCTCGGTAGGTAACACTGAATTCATATGGGGACCCATACTAAGTGATATCGAAGAGAGTGGAATACCCTGAGTTAATGGAGGTGGAATGTAGTTGTCGACGGATTTCTTCAGTGATCTCTGTTCGACAAGATGTGGGCATCCCACCTCAGCAGATGGTTAATGTCCTGATAGCTGGGGAAGGTGATTTACCACGTGGCGATGCGCTATTCGAGCCAAATCCGGAATTGTTTTCCCTAAAAGGAATACAAGCCTGGGATACTTTGATCGGTAGTGCTAGAGAAGGATCAATTCCTATAAGTAATCATACCTCCGGGTTGATTAAATTGAAGAGAGGTGACACATTGGGTTGGGCAACCCTAGCTCATGTAGATGGCCTAGTAGACTCCGGTCCACAGGGAATCACACCTATTCCAGTTTCCAATATAGACGGGGAAGATATGACATCCGAACTGGGAACACTGGACTTCGAGGGAATTGATTATGATGAAGTACGAGTAAGTGCTATCGAATCTGGAACAGGATACATTCCAGTTCCGGATCAACTGCATGAAACTCTGAAAGTCTTAGTTCAGTCAGCAAACGCACTAAACAGTGGGGAACGACACGAACTAAGAAGACTTCTTAAGAATATGGAGTCAATCTTTGCTCGCCAGGAGATCCCTTGGGAAGGACTGATCGGGTGGAACACACGATTGACACTGAGGGACACCGACCTTTCCGTCTTCCTTATCGATGGCTGCCCCCGGTAAAACGGGAAGCTTTAGAAGAGGAAGTGGAGAAAATGGGGAGCCAGAAAGTAATTATTCCCAGTGCGAGCCCTTGGGCCAGCCCTGTGGTAATGGTTACTAAGAAGGATGGTACCTGCCGGTTCTGTATTGACTACAGAAAGCTGAATGGTATCACCCGAAAGAATGCCTATCCAATACCTCGGATCGATGAGAGTCTCGACTCTCTAGGAGGGAACCAGTGGTTTTGTACTCTGGATATCCAGTCCAGATATTGGCAGGTAAAGATGAACAGTGGTGACCAGCCTAAAACGGCATTCACCACTCATCAAGGGCTTTACGAATTCACCGTAATGCCGTTTGGACTCTGTAATGCTCCGGCAACTTTCGAATCCATGATGGACCAGATGTTGCGTGGCTTACAGTGGAAGAAGTGTTTGGTTTATCTGGAGGACATAATCATCTTCGGAAAGAATTATGTGGAATGTCTAGAAAACCTGCGAGAGGTATTTGAGCAGATTAAATCCTATGGATTGAAGCTCAAACCTCAGAAATGTAAGCTGTTTCGCAGGTATGTAGAATACTTGGAACGGATAGTTTCCGGAGAAGGAATCCGGGCCGACCCTTCCAAGTTGGAAGTTGTGGCCAACTGGCCACGTCCCCAGAATATAAAAGACATAAGGTCTTTCCTAGGATTTTGTTCGTATTACCGCGACTTTATCTCGGGTTTTTCTGAAATTGCACACCCCATGCAACAGTATGTAGTACTAGATAAGCCAGGGAAGCTGAAAGAGATCCAGTGGACTCCGGAAGCCGAAGTTGCTTTTCTGGGACTAAAAAGAAAGTTTACGGAGACTCCCGTATTGAAGTACCCTCTGCCCCGGGGTATGGAAGTTCCAATAGCTTTTGCCAGCAATAGCTTGAGCAAAAGCCAGCGGAACTACTGTACCACTAAGAGGGAACTCTTAGCTGTTGTGGTGAAAATATCGACACTTCCTAGTGGGTGGAGATTTCATCTTACATACCGACCATTCTTCTCTCAAATGGCTCTTTAACTTTAAAGACGCCGAGGGAATGATTGGAAGATGGCTGGCAGCTCTTTCCGAATTCGGATTGACTAACTGCCAGATAGAGCACCGGGCTGGAAAGTCTCACATTAATGCGGATTGTCTCTCAAGGAGGCCAGTGCGGAAATGTAGACGTCCAGATTGCCGGGATTGTGGTGAGCATAGAGCAGTAATTGCTGCCTTACACTCCCAGAAAGTGAAGACGCCCCAGAACTATCAGTGGACTCTGGAACAGATTAAGGAAAGTCAACAGGCTGACCCAGATCTGTTCCGGCTAAGTAAGCTGGTAGCGAATGGGCTCCATAGACCTACAGGGCCCGAGATCTCGCCTGAAAGCCGAGAATTTTGGAATCTGTGTGGTCAGTGAAAAGAATTGGAGGTCCGGGATGGAGTATTATATCGATGGAGAACCATGTTGCAACCGCTTAAGCGTACTCTGCAATTAGTGGTCCCTCGAGAACTACGTTCCGGATTAATGACCCTATGTCATGAACATAGGAGTGGTGATAGAGGACGAATGGTCACGAAGGTGTTACAAATCCCATGTAGCTCGTTTAAGACTATGGGAGGGTAAATGCGAAGGTTCCGGCTTTGAAGTTTCACACCCTGCTACAACGCGAGATGTGTCACTGACCGCGGACCCAACCTGTGAAACAGAGAGGTCTCGGGTTCAAAGAGCCGGGAAGCCGGGTGTCAAACCCCCGTCCACACGGCAGAGGCGGACCCCGACAAGGAAGTCCCGGTCAAAGGTTACCGGGGTTCCAAGAGACGGGTGCCCGTCAACACGACGGAAGCTGGGACGTCCGCGGAAGGTAATTCCTACTTGCGCTAACCCTAAAAGGAAGGTGTGGGTAGATGAAAAACCTAATACAGATAAGTCCGAATTTGCTACAAATCGAGCTGTGTATAATAAACATGGTTCGAGATGTAGAATGGAGTCTAAAATAGACTCTAAACCCCGCCGCAGCTCTCGACTAAAAGCGAAGGCTGTGGTTAACTACAAAGAGTAGTGGTGCCGGGGTTGTCGAAAACACAACGAGAAGCAATAGTACGGAGTGTAGATCATTGAAAGTCAGCGGCGTGTCAATTATACGTGAATGTTGATCAAACAGTTACCTTATAACCAGTCGTTGTGTGCCGCAGCCCAGACGTTGCTCTAAGGGACCCCGTCGAGGACCCTCTAGAGGCTGCAGAATTGCCGAACGCTCTGTAAGGTCTGATCCATTTATATGAAAGTTGTAGCACAAAAAGGGGGCTTTCCCGGGTTTCGGAACCTGTGCTGGGCGATTGAGGGTGTGAACGAATCAAGTCGAGCGTAACGCTGACCTTTGGTTTCTTCACGCATGCGGTGTTGAGATGCTCAAGATGAGCCAGTCTCGACACAGTTGATTGGTTCGCGACTGCGAATCTGGGTCAACTAGGAGTATATAAGACCCTGTTTTTTCAGTAGTCTTCACTCTGTGTTCGGAGTGGTGCCTAGCACCACAAGAGTCGGGCGGTAGCAGCATGGCTGACCGTGCCCCGTCTGCGGAGGGTGAGCGCGAGCTCCCCTCACCACTGCCCGGATCCTCGGCCATGGCCGAGCGGGGGGCAGATCTGGACGATGATGCTTTGCTCATCGGGTCAGATGACAGGAGGGTTATTCCTGCCTACACTAACCTCAAAGGAAAGGTGTGGATAGATGAGAAGCCTGACGCGGCCAAGTCCGCTTTTGCTACGGATCGAACTATGTATACAAAGCATGGTTCGAGAAGTAGAAAGAAGCCTACATCAGGTTTAACCCCACGCCGCAGCTCTCGACTAAAATCGAAAGCTGTGATTAGCTACAAAGAGTAGTGGTGCCGGGGTTGTCGAATAACACAACGAGAAGCAATGGTACGAAGTGTAGACCATTAGGAGTCAGTGGCATGTCGATTGAACATGAAAGTTGATCTAAAGATTACCTTGAGTAAGTCGTTGTGTGCCGCAGCCCAGACGTTGCTCTAAGGGATCCTGAAGAGGACCCTCTGGAGGCTGCAGAATTGCCAAACGCACTGTCAGGTACGATCCACTCATAGTAAATTGTACGCAGCCTCCCACACTTCTAACGTGATACACGACAGCATAAGGAAATCCCCACGCGGTGGAGAACTCGGGTAGGAGCTCACAAAAGGGCTAACCCGGGTTTCGGAACCTGCGCTGGGAGACTGACATGCATGAGCGAATCAGGTCATGCGTAACGCTGACGCTTGGCTTCTTCACGCATGCGGTGTTGAGACGCTCAATTTGAGTCAGTCAAGGCATGGTTGATTGGTTCAAGGAATTGATTCTGGGTCAACTAGGAGTATAAAAGGCCCTGTTTTTCCAGTGGTCTTGACTCTGTGTTCGGAGAGGTGCCTAGCACCACGAGAGTCGGGCGGTAGCAGCATGGATGACCATACCCCCGTTGCGGAGGGTGAGCGAGAGCTCCCCTCAACGCTATCAGTTTCAGGGTAGCGAGAGAAATTTATACCAAATCAATTAGGCCATTAATGGAGTACTGCAGCTTTATGATCGATGGGGCTCTGACAAACGATATAGTCCGGTTGCAAAGAATGCAAAATCGTGCACTCCGCCTAATCATCGGTGGTAACCAGCAAAGACGTCAGATACAGGAACTGCACACAACCTGCGACATTGAGTACCTAAAATCAAGGAGGGATAGGCAGCTGTTAAAAGTGATGTTCAAGCGATCGAAGTTCCCACGAAACATGGATAGTAGAGCACGGAATACTAGGCAAGATAGGAAAACGAAATTGCACCTACACAGGCACCGGGGGTCTAAATTCGAGAAATCACCAATATTTAGGGGAGTAAAAGCATGGGACATGTTGGACCCGAACATTCAGAATATAGAACACATAGCTAGCTTCAAGCGTGCAATCATTGAAACAAGGCAGTAACTCATTAGTAGAATATTATCCTGGCCAAGTGGTAGGATACATAAAAGACGCCCAAACAATACCGAGATAATGCAAACAAGACGCAGTAAACACACTTAATTTGCTTATCTAAAACCGACAGAGCCTACACTGGAACCATACGTATATTCGTACTCATCGCAATATTTCCTGGCCGAGAGGTAGGAATAGTGAAAACAAAAAAAACGAAAAAACCTAAAATCAAAAACTGAAATAGTGAAAACTGTATAACTATGACCTACAATCTGCATGATTGAGTATGTGATTCTCTGGCCGTGAGGTAGGGAAATCGTGACACTGTATGTTTTGTTATGTAAAAGAAACAAATGGACTCAGGATATATATATATATACATATATTGTAACATTCTACGATTCTTTGACTCATGATAATGGAGATAAGGTGGTACGAAACTGTAAAATGACCAATGTAATTGTTAGATAAGATCATATCTATTCGACCAATACACCCCATCTCATAACATCAGGCACTAAATTTTCACTCGGAACTATGTGTATACTGCATGAGGCGATTGCCAGCAGGAAGACCTGATGTCCATCAGATGTTGACAATAAAAAACTAAAAAAAACCACAAAAAAACGCTGCCCGGATCCTCAGTCTCGGCTGAGCGGGGGGCAGCCCTGGACAATGATGCTTTGCTCATCGGTTCAGACGATGGTGACTTTGACCTGGAAGGGGACGAGTCCGAGGACTCCGTTCTTCTTGGGGAAACCAGAGATGAACAACCTGGACAGGGAAAAAGTCACAAGGGGAAGAATACCAAGGCGGCCCAGGCCGCTAAGGGTTCTTCCGGTGCACATCCGAAGACGAGCTCAATGAAAACTGAGACTTCTGACTCGGATGTTATAATGATGGGCGTCAGAGGTTCCGAATCGGAGCAGGAAATGCCGAGGCAAGGCCGAGCCCGCCCGCATCACCATGCTCTGGGGAAGACCCCTGACTCCGGGCCTGTGGTTTCGACCCAGAGCCTGGAAGAGATGTTGGCGGGGATCCCAGACCAAACCCGAGAAGCAAGGGAAGCCGTCGAAGGGGGCCGGGTCGAAAGGCTCGGACAAGCCCGCGGCGCAGGCCGGACCCAAACATTCCGAACCCACACCGAGTACCTCCATGGGTGGGGATGGAGTAAAGTGTTGGGGAACAGAGATGGATAAGGCTAAACCCTTGTCCGGATCTGAACCCGACAATGATGACGGTGATTTCCAAAATGGCGTAAAGCGGGCTGGGAAGAGAACGGTGGCTCGCCAGCTGCCGGCCTCTTTGCTGGGCAAGACTTACACTTGCCTGGAAGATCTCCGTCATGGGAACCGGCACTATATGCCCAATGGTGTCGGTTTAGATGGAACCTCAGACGATGAGGAATGGCTTCAGGACGAGGGCTCTCCCAACACTTGGTAAGTCAAGCGAGTGGAGGGGGTACAGAGCGTGAGTCGGCTGAAGTATGACGATCAGGTGAAAGACCGGATCGCATATGCTTGGCACAAGTTCGGAAACGGCAGACATTGTGTCTTTTTGAGTTGCCATGGGAGGGACAAGAAATTGTCACTGACCTACGAGACTGAGGGTCGATACACTAGGCACCTCGTAGAGGTTCACCTAGCCGAAAGAACCTTTGGCGGAGGTTTGATGATCTAGCTTCCGACGCTCAGAAGGGCAGACTGGAGCCTGAGACTTTCGTGAACGACGGACATATGTTCAAGATCGGATGGAAGAAGAATCCCGGCTGGTACGAGAGTCTGATGCTGTCCGTCTCGAACCATCGGAAGATGTCACGAGAGTCGAGGACTAAGCGGTCCCATAGTCGGGAACCGCCTAAGAGTTCCTTGAAGGTTAGACGGCGGGTTAAGCAGTTGTCGTCGTCCTCGTCCAGCGAGGATGACGCTCCTGGGAAATCCGCCGGAAAACCTAAGGAGAAGTCGGCCCCTCGTAGGGACACCATCGCTGACGTGGTGGAAGCTGCCTACCAGGCTACACCAAGTTTGGCTGAAGGACTAAAACTCCTTTCAGCGTCAGGAGGGGGAAGCATTCCACCTGAGGAGAAACTGTCTGGGACTTGTCCCAGTAAAAGCCTTCCGGGAGTTACCCCTCTCACTACGAAGAAGGGTGCTACCCAGGCGCCCGGGAAAGTTTGGAGTGAAGAGGCCTTTCTGGCACTCCCACCTCCAGCCAACCCGGCCCCTGAGGTTAGGAAGAAACCTGCGACAAAGCCTCCTGCTGAGTCAAAAGTAACTTCCTCTCCATGTGCGATCTCCGTTGAATACGTCCAAAGGGCGGGTCAATTAGAATCCCACATTGGTAGCACATTGGAAGGACGAGTCCGAGAGGGCGCTAAGTCCCTCCATGAGAGCCTCGTTAAGGAGCTGGTAAACCTGGCCCACTACGAGGTTCGGGAAGCCATGGACGGCCTGGCTACGCGGTATGCAGCGGACTTAGAGGACGCACGTATTGCGAAAACCACGGCCCAGTCGAGGTTTACCCGGGCGGAAGCCCAGGCCCATCGCCAAGATGAACGTTGTCTTCGGCATTTGGGTATATCGCTCTACGACATCGGAGACGGCCCGCAATCCCTAGAGGAAGCGTGGTTGGCCCGACAGCGTAGCCGCGGGAGATTCCTTCAGTTTACCTCGGAAGGACCAGACCCGACACGCCGGCAACTCGCCGACATGTTAGGGTGGTCATCCGTGGAGGAAATCTCCATGACCAAAACTGCATCCACAGCGGCTCAGCCCATGGATGTCAGTGTAGACGCTCCGCTCTCCGGGCAAGGTCGGGTCCCTACGGATCAAACTGAACCCATACAGCCAAGACAGCCTCCTGCTGTGACGCGGACTGAGACATCAGCGGGACCTTCCCAGGTAACGCCGGTTGATCGATCAGGGGAACAGGGTGGAGCTACGGGGATGGATACCAACATCATCCCGTTGGAGTCCGGAATCTTTTTAGATACCGGACCGACCGCTCTCCAGCAGTTGATGTCTCAGCTTCAACCTACAACGGTGCTGAGTCCGCTGCAACCAGAGCGGTGTGCCCTGGTAATGTCGGTTCCTCCGACTACTGCCACGCCCAGTGAGTCCAAAGTGGTTGACCTTAAATCATCCTCTGATAAGGACGTTTAGGGGAGACGACGGATGTTTCTACTGGCCTGTGGTAGGCCGGGAATACGCCATCTGAAGTCGGAACCAGTAGAGCCAAAAACTCTTCCGGGACCGATATCAGATGGGTTTGGGAAGAACCCGGGTGGGGGGAATTTTTTTTCCCTACCTAGTGCCTTCCATGATGATCTTCCGGAAACAATAACTTGCTTGCGGAGGATTGTCAACTCACTCCTCATATATTAACTGTGACGTTCTTATATGAGGAACACCCACCTGACTCGAAGCCTGCTCTTTCTCAGCAACCGCGAGGATCGCTGGGAGGGGTAGAGGGAAAGCCAGGAGTTCGCCTAGATGAGCGATCCCGGGTTAGGGCTGAGGAAAGTCGGCAACGTCTTCCCAGAGGCACAACCCTGGTTTCAGGCGGCTGAAGGTTCTTCTGATGGTCAAGCCCGTAATAGGCTCCCATCATGAAAACCTCCGGCCTGTGGTGTGAACTCTATCCATGCCTTTACGTGGCACCGGGTAAGGAAGGCTAAATCTTCAAGGTATATATCTGACTTACCGGGTCTGTGTCGGAACCGAGTTCGACGACTCGACAATGAGATAGAAGACGTCATCCCTGTTTCGTTGGATGACGCCGACTATCCCTACCTTGGGTCGGTGATCGTAAGTTCTGAATCCGGCTAAAAATTGGGGCCTTCATTGGTACTCGATTGCAAGCCGAGGTATACATGCCAGTATAGCTGGAGCCGAAAAAGAACACTGATACCATACACTCTTACAAGGTGGATGGAGAAATGTTTTGCCTTTTTGGCCGTTATTCCGTTTTCGGAAAAAACACTCATCAGGGAAGGTGCCAATTGAGGCTTTTTTTGAATTATTTTTTAAATTATTTGTATACAGCACACAATTCGCCTATGCAGGCGGTTTTACATTTTGGCTGGTAGCGATTACCAGGTGGCTGGAAGTTGCCAAAACATAATCTGCATCAATCACGATGATAGCAATTTAGGAAAAAAGAGAAAGGAATGAGATGAGATGAGAGAATGAAGCAATACAACGGCATAAGTACTGAGATGGGCTAATAGTAAGAACTTGTTTTTAAAAATTTCGTTGTTCACCAATCAATGAGGTCTACACATATTTGTTATTCAGAAAAACCAATCAGAACCAAGCTTCAAACAGGCGTGGTAAAATGCGGAGCTCCGAAGATCGGAACACCGCAAGAAGCAGTCACTCACTCAGTAGTCGCGAGGTCGAAGCCACGTTCCCCCACCCTAATAGTAAGAACTTATAGATTCTCAAGCTGCCTCAATATGTGCTTAAACGACTTTTTAGATGGCATGGTTTTCACTTTATGATCAAGTGCATTCCATAAGGATTTGCCCCGATAAATAGGGGACCGGTTATAAAACTCACTCTGGGGTTTTCGAGGTTTAAAAAGTAATTTAGAGCTTGATCATAAGTTGCTGGCCCTTCTTCATCTCGTGGACAACTGGAAACAGTGGGAAGCTCAGCACCCGGCATCGGGCTGAATGCAGTAGGTCTGCAACGCCGGTGGGCCCGCTGAGCTCGATACTAAAAGACCATGAAGAAAAACGACACTCACCCGCCGGGAGCTACCAGGAACAACATCCGGAACAGCTGGAGGCAGGGTGCTCGACAGGCCGGGCTGACCACCTGTAGGTCCGCGACTGTCGAGTCTTCCCCCTCCAACGCTCAAGACACGCTCCCCGGCTCAAGAAGGGTGAATATCATATTTTCATACACATCAAAAGGTGCTAGCGAGGCTAGTCCTTTTATCTTCTCAACAATGTCGTTTCTTCTTTCCTGAATATCTTCTCTTCCACATTTGATTACTCTCCATTCTACAATTCCACCTTTCACTTATACAATGGTATCAGTGAATTCTTGTGAACGCCAGGAAGATAGAGAGTAGACCAAGAACTGCTGGATTTGTGTTATAATTTTTAAATGGGTTGTCCCCTAGCAGCATAATGGCTGCCTTGGTTCCCCCTTAGTAAAAACTGGGAGGGGTAATGTAGTGGATCGGGGATCCGGCAGTGTTCGTACGTTCTACGGAAGATGGCGCGGATATCTGATCCCTATTGTGTAGTGGTTTCGGGCAACGCTGCACACAAGAGTGGCACGGCGGAGACTGGGATTATGTAACGCTGGGTATATATACTCAGCGTTCACAGTAGGCCGACAGGTTAGTCCTCGTGCATCTCTTCTACGGAAGGGACCCTTGGGCCCTCACTTTGCAGGCGGGTTCTCATAACCTTCCTGGTGGTTAGGCGAGTCTTTCAGATTAGCCTCTCCAGCATTACCTGGCACTCTGTGCTAGGGTACTGTACTTTTTTTTAAATTTTTTTTTTTAGGTTTTTATTTACCCTGGAGTATGGCTTAGGGTCCAGTAAAACTGCCCTATCTTCCAGCCGCTCCAGCAGAAGAGGATTCAACTTGCCATCTGTGCCTAAAAAATAGGCTTACAAAGTCATGGCTGCTTATTACTAGGTTTTTAACTTATAGACAACAGAAAGCCCAAGAGCCTACCAATAGGCTGGGTGGGTGACAACCCCTGACAGTTAGCAGACCAACGTATATACATTTTTTGATTTCAGGCTTAACATTGGCCTGAGCAGTAACCAAGTTGCTTACAGAAACTAACAGTTTTGTATACATGTGATCCCTCAGAGAGAATTCATTATAGCTTACACAGTCAGGTGTGGTAACAGTATCTGGACAGGATCACATGGTGGTCACCATGAGGAAAATGAATCCATCATTCCTGAAAACATGCAAATTGACATCAAGATCACTCAAATCAACCAAGTGGTTGCTTTTCTGTGAGGATCTTCATTCTCTGCGGTTCACTTTGGCAGCCATCTTGAAAAACGGCTGCCATCTTGGATTTTAAAGAGGCTCATTGGATAGAATTACTGAGTATACCAAAGAGAATCACTGTACCAAATTTGGTGCTTGTATCACCATTTGCAAGATTTCCTTAAAAATGTGCTTTTATCTGCTCCACTAAAATAGAAAAGATGAACTATAGCACTACCTTTGTCTCAAAGAAAGGTGTAATTGTCGGAAACAAAGTCAACTACCAGTACCAGTCACTTAGTGCACACTTAACTTGTCTCAGACGAATTCCGCACATGCTGCCAAGCCACCCCACTGTCCTGCCCACCCCGCCGCCCCACCACACCCATCTGCCCAGCCACCCCACTGTCCTGCCCACCCCGCCGCCCCACCACACCCATCTGCCCAGCCACCCCACTGTCCTGCCCACCCCGCCGCCCCACCACACCCATCTGCCCAGCCACCCCACTGTCCTGCCCACCCCGCCACACCCATCTGCCCAGCCACCCCACTGTCCCGCCCACCCCCCGCCCCACTACACCCATCTGCCCAGCCACCCCACTGTCCCGCCCACCCCGCCGCCCCACCACACCCAGCTGCCCAGCTACCCCACTGTCCTGCCCACCCCGCCACACCCATCTGCCCAGCCACCCCACTGTCCCGCCCACCCCCCGCCCCACTACACCCATCTGCCCAGCCACCCCACTGTCCCGCCCACCCCCCCGCCCCACCACACCCAGCTGCCCAGCCACCCCACTGTCCCGCCCACCCCCCGCCCCACCACACCCAGCTGCCCAGCCACCCCACTGTCCTGCCCACCCCCCGCCCCACCACACCCAGCTGCCCAGCCACCCCACTGTCCCGCCCACCCCCCGCCCCACCACACCCAGCTGCCCAGCCACCCCACTGTCCTGCCCACCCCGCCGCCCCACCACACCCAGCTGCCCAGCCACCCCACTGTCCCGCCCATCCCACCACACCCAGCTGCCCAGCCACCCCACTGTCCCGCCCACCCCCCGCCCCACCACACCCAGCTGCCCAGCCACCCCACTGTCCCGCCCACCCCCCGCCCCACCACACCCAGCTGCCCAGCCACCCCACTGTCCCGCCCACCCCGCCGCCCCACCACACCCAGCTGCCCAGCCACCCCACTGTCCTGCCCACCCCACTGTCCCGCCCACCCCGCCACCCCACTGTCCCGCCCACCCCCCGCCCCACTACACCCAGCTGCCCAGCCACCCCACTGTCCTGCCCACCCCACTGTCCCGCCCACCCCGCCACCCAGCCACCCCACTGTCCCGCCCACCCCCCGCCCCACCACACCCAGCTGCCCAGCCACCCCACTGTCCTGCCCACCCCACTGTCCCGCCCACCCCGCCACCCAGCCACCCCACTGTCCCGCCCACCCCCCGCCCCACCACACCCAGCTGCCCAGCCACCCCACTGTCCTGCCCACCCCCCGCCCCACCACACCCAGCTGCCCAGCCACCCCACTGTCCTGCCCACCCCACTGTCCCGCCCACCCCGCCACCCAGCCACCCCACTGTCCCGCCCACCCCCCGCCCCACCACACCCAGCTGCCCAGCCACCCCACTGTCCTGCCCACCCCACTGTCCCGCCCACCCCGCCACCCAGCCACCCCACTGTCCTGCCCACCCCCCGCCCCACCACACCCAGCTGCCCAGCCACCCCACTGTCCTGCCCACCCCACTGTCCCGCCCACCCCGCCACCCAGCCACCCCACTGTCCCGCCCACCCCCCGCCCCACCACACCCAGCTGCCCAGCCACCCCACTGTCCTGCCCACCCCACTGTCCCGCCCACCCCGCCACCCCACCACACCCAGCTGCCCAGCCACCCCACTGTCCCGCCCACCCCGCCACCCCGCCGCCCCACCACACCCATCTGCCCAGCCACCCCACTGTCCCGCCCACCCCGCCACCCCGCCACCCCACTGTGCACATTCACACCGTGAGAGAGTCAAGCAAAACAACCTGAACACCAGGCATGCGTGTCGGACCCAAAGCAGTCTGCGCAAACTCAAAGAAGCTAGCAGTGTTAAAAAAAGCAGTATTTCTCACACTGCATTGTACTTAAACTGATCCTTATGTATTTCAGACTTTGGACAGGGGTATTGCAAAAATTCCAGAAGAATAGGCAAGGCGGCTGGAGGTTGTAGAGGCCCCCAAGAGGGTGTAGGGACAGTACCCCGGTGGGGACTCGGGAGGCCAAGGCTCTGCAGGTATTGAAATTAGTCACTTCCACGTTTGTGTTATATTTTACAACACTGCCTGAACACTACCACATCTCACTGTGAACACGGTCCTTGTGATAGTGTTGGTAGACTTTGAGACACTAAGCAAATTGAAAGACAAATTTGGTACATGTATACAAGACATCGCCCAATTTGCACTTTTTCCACTTGTCGGTTGCACTTCCAGTGGGATTATTCCACTTCCAACAGCCTTTAACTTGTGTCCGTCACCCAGCATAAAATCCTGGGGCTTGACAAGACAACAGCCTACAGTGTCTGTGTATTTTTATCTTTCGAGCATGGCGTTACCAGGGCCGTTTTTTAGTCACGACATTCGTAACTTACGACACGTATCTGCCGTCAGTGTGCTAGAGAGCTACGATCGTAGAGCAGGTACGACACTTAGTGAAGATAAGACACATAGGGAGGTAAAAGGTGTGCTATAGTCACAACAGTCGGTGGCCAATGGAGCGGAAACAGGGGCCATAAGTGTCGTATCTCTAAGACCACTCTGGACATGTTGTACCGAATGCGCAACTTCACTTCCCGTTGAAATTAAGCGATGAAATTTTAACACGAGTAAGGTATACATATAACCTATAATCGTACCAAATATGAAGAAAAACGGCCGCACCGTTCCGAACTTATCGGTGCTTTAAATTTGTCATAGCAAATACTGCTCTGGTGGCCAGTATAACCCTACCATCACGTGATCTAATTTATGTGGCGACCTTGACATTGACTGCGCTTACTTCACTCTCCCTGCAGAGATTCGGCATGCTATACCGCGAAAGATCTGCTTGGAGAGTGCGTGTACAATATCCGATCGATAGCCCAATGTTTCAAATTCAATCACCGATAACTTCAGAACGGTGCGGCCGTTCTTCTTCATATTTGAAACGATTATAGGTTATATGTAGCCCTTACTCGTGTTAAAGTTTCATAGCTTAATCGCATGGGAAGCACAGGAAATCCACAGTGACGTATTATAGAACCTAAGACAGTTCTATACTTGTCTTAACTTCCTATACATCTCGCCAAGATAGTTCGATTCAACTTATGACCGTGTCTATAGCACACCCGCCATCTTGTGTCTTGAAAACACGCGTAAAATCTTGATCCGATCTCAGCTGATCGTAGAATTGCGATGTCGTTACTAAAAAACAAGGCCCTGGACCAGAAGTGCTTTTATTTAGCTGTTGACAGGTTGGTTGTATACTGGCAGTGTCGTAAAATATGAATAATTTTAATACCATTACACACTAAGAATATCACGGAGAGGAGTCAACGGCTCCCAGGCCGGACCTCGGTATACCACCCACATTACACACTAAGAATATCACGGAGAGGAGTCAGCGGCTCCCAGGCCGGACCTCGGTATACCACCCACATTACACACTAAGAATATCACGGAGAGGAGTCAGCGGCTCCCAGGCCGGACCTCGGTATACCACCCACATTACACACTAAGAATATCACGGAGAGGAGTCAACGGCTCCCAGGCCGGACCTCGGTATACCACCCACATTACACACTAAGAATATCACGGAGAGGAGTCAGCGGCTCCCAGGCCGGACCTCGGTATACCACCCACATTACACACTAAGAATATCACGGAGAGGAGTCAACGGCTCCCAGGCCGGACCTCGGTATACCACCCACATTACACACTAAGAATATCACGGAGAGGAGTCAGCGGCTCCCAGGCCGGACCTCGGTATACCACCCACATTACATAAATACATCTTCCTCTAATTCCAGGGATGTCAGTTGGGCTCAGAAAAAGAGGGGAAATAGATTTCATCTGGAATTTGCAAGAAAACATGGAAAGCATGTCAGTTGCAGCTACAGTATGGGGCAGAGGGTCTGTGGGGAGGCTCAAACCACTCTTTTATTGGTGCAAATGAGGTTCAATTAATATTCTTTGTTTTACATAAGGAAAAAGAATTTTATGTATTGGGAATGTAAAAGTGGATTTCTATAGAAAAGTGGAAGGCTGCTACTTCTGTGTTACGCCTATTGACCACCTTAGATCATTGCTTTAAGGTTACAATTGTAACGAGTTGGAAAAGAATGCAACTTAATGGTAACTACTATTTACAATCTGATCTCACAGGAACGCTAACTTATTTCTATATCATCAGAATTAGGTGTGAACAGCTATCGCTGACCGGGGAGAGTTATCACTGGGGAGAGTTATAGGTAACTGGGGAGAGTTATTGCTGACCAGGGAGAGTTATCACTGACCGGGGAGAGTTATCAGTGACCGGGGAGAGCTATCGCTGACCGGGGAGAGTTATCACTGACCGGGGAGAGTTATCACTGACCGGGGAGAGTTATCGCCGACTGGGGAGAGTTATCACTGACTGGGGAGAGTTATCACTGACCGGGGAGAGTTATCGCTGACCGGGGAGAGTTATCGCTGATCGGGGAGAGTTATCGCTGACCAGGGAGAGTTATTGCTGACCAGGGAGAGTTATCACTGACCGGGGAGAGTTATCACTGGGGAGAGTTATAGGTAACTGGGGAGAGTTATCGCTGACCAGGGAGAGTTATCGCTGACCGGGGAGAGTTACCGCTGACCGGGGAAAGTTACCGCTGACCAGGGAGAGTTATCGCTGACCGGGGAGAGTTATCGCTGACCAGGGAGAGTTATCACCGGGGAGAGTTATCGCTGACCGGGGAGAGTTATCGCTGACCGGGGAGAGTTATCGCTGACCGGGGAGAGTTATCGCTGACCAGGGAGAGTTATCGCTGACCGGGGAGAGTTATCGCTGACCGGGGAGAGTTATCACTGACCAGGGAGAGTTATCGCTGACTGGGGAGAGTTATCACCGGGGAGAGTTATCGCTGACTGGGGAGAGTTATCGCTGACCGGGGAGAGTTATCACTGACTGGGGAGAGTTATCGCTGACCAGGGAGAGTTATCGCTGACCAGGGAGAGTTATCGCTGACCGGGGAGAGTTATCGCTGACCAGGGAGAGTTATCACCGGGGAGAGTTATCGCTGACCGGGGAGAGTTATCGCTGACCGGGGAAAGTTATCGCTGACCGGGGAGAGTTATCGCTGACCAGGGAGAGTTATCGTTGACCGGGGAGAGTTATCGCTGACCGGGGAGAGTCATCACTGACTGGGGAGAGTTATCGCTGACCGGGGAGAGTAATCACTGACTGGGGAGAGTTATCGCTGACCGGGGAGAGTTATCACTGACCAGGGAGAGTTATCGCTGACTGGGGAGAGTTATCACTGGGAAGAGTTATCGCTGACCGGGGAGAGTTATCGCTGACCGGGGAGAGTTATCGCTGACCGGGGAGAGTTATCGCTGACCAGGGAGAGTTATCCCTGACTGGGGAGAGTTATCGCTGACCGGGGAGAGTTATCACTGACCAGGGAGAGTTATCGCTGACTGGGGAGAGTTATCGCTGACTGGGGAGAGTTATCGCTGACCGGGGAGAGTTATCGCTGACCGGGGAGAGTTATCGCTGACCGGGGAGAGTTATCGCTGACCGGGGAGAGTTATTGCTGACTGGGGAGAGTTATCGCTGACTGGGGAGAGTTATCGCTGACTGGGGAGAGTTATCGCTGACTGGGGGGGACTATTCACGACGGGGCAATAGACAGCTCTGGATGGAGCCGATGCCAACTTGTTTAACCCTTTAAGGACGGCTGCCTGGGGCCTAGCTACTCCCATAAGGACGTGTGCTGGTGGCAGTTTGTCTAGCTATAGGACGGCCTCAGAATAGCTAAAACTGATATAAGTTTTAAATCATGCAATATGATACATGATCATAAATATTTTCTTTTCTTTTTCATAGAAATATTAAATATGATGTTATATCTACATTTCCTGAAGATTTCATGAATATTGCTCTATCATTTCTTTGTTGAAACATTTTTTTAAATATTGGGACAATGATGCCTCAAGGCATCATGCCTCTTTAGTTTGGTGATGCCTCCAGGCATCATGCGTCTTTAGCAAGGTGATGCCTCCAGGCATCATGCGTCCTTAAAGGGTTAAAATTACTAACTGGGACAGGGACGGGGTAATAACAATGCCACACAAAAAGCGAAGCCATATAAGCAATATGGTAATCAGTGAAAATAGTTGTAATAAACGTTAAAAAAAAGCAGGGATCCTACGTAAACAAACCTGCAGAGATGCGGAGAAAAAATATTTTCACTGAAACGGGAAATGTAACAATGGTTTTGTAGAAAGTAATTTAGGAATTTAGGTTTTATCATAACTGTTTTGGTGGAATCTTGATGGAAAATGGTGATCGTTTATAGATATGTTATCTCAGACTGCCTTGCCTTGTATTCATTTTATCAACAAGTTCAACATCAATATACACTTATTTCTATGATCAAAACTTGGTGAGCCATCATTGTATGCACAATTAGACACTAATTCAATCGAATATGTCTCTCAAAATCTTACATTTTTCATTAGTTGAAAAAAGGTCAATATACTTAATCTAGAAATAACTTGCAATGGTTGAATTTAATCCGTCATCTTCCTATGCTGAAGTGAAGTGAGAAGTGAAATCTTACCGGACAGGTATCGGAGGAGGTGCAGCATGCAGTTTGGGTTTGGAGACTTGGCGGGTGAGTGGTTGTGGCTGTGGCTGGTTGGAGAGCTCGGCCAGCGGGTTGGTGGTGGGAGACCTTTCCACAGCAGGCGAGTCTTTGACGCTGAGCGCCTTCATCTGCAAAACGAGCTGCTTCTCTGTGATGAACCGGTCCAAGTTCTGCCGGACGTAGGGCAGACCGAGAACCTGCCGGGCACTGTCAGAAAACACATCATTATTCACAGTACTCGTAGAGAACCTGCCGGGCACTGTCAGAAAACACATCATTATTCACAGTACTCGTAGAGAACCTGCCGGGCACTGGATCAATACACACACATATTTAGCTACCTGAGGGCGATTTCAATTAGCAATCAACAATACTAGTCCCTAGGCCAATCTGGAAAAGAGGCTTATTTAAGGAGTTGGCTGCCCCCCCCTGGAAACATTTGTTTTATTGTTTTATCTTGTAGATCCATCCTTCTAGTTAACATTTCCACTTGTTGTCGCTCTGGCAAGTGGTCAGATTACCATGACAACAGCTGTTGAAGAGACCTCCCGTCAAAATGCCTGAACGCCTATAATTCTGAGTGCTGGAAACCATTACTTGGTTCTGTGTTCTTTAAAGTATTACAATGACTCATTAGATTAAACTTTGGTATTGGGCTGCATAGTCTGGTCCTTTGTGGACTCAATACAGCAAACAGAATCAAAATATGTCTTCTCAGTGGCCTACAGCAGCCTTTTTCATGTGTGTACTATTAATGTCCCCTTTACACATTTGCAATTTTCCACATATTTGTTTGTTATATAACTTAAAAACTATATAATCTTTTCATATGCATTTTTTGGCTATCTGTTAGGAACATTTTGAGGTATTTTAAGGGCTTTGCGATAGCAGGTTCCAGGTATATTACCGATTTTGCTATCCCTGCCGCTGAAGTTGTTTGACATATCTGGGAGTCAGTATTGAAGACATATGGTGTCTAATGTCTATATGACCTTTATATATGCAGTTTTTTGCTATGTTGTCATCTTCTGGCACCCCTTAGACACATTTTAAGCTATTGTTTAGTGTTCTGTGATCTCAGGATCCAGTGATATAACCAATTTTTCTATCACTACCGCTACCGTCATTTGACATTTTCAACACCCAGTTCCAATGACAGAGTGCCTGAAGGCTATTAAATCTTTTCATATGCAGTTTTTTTGCTATGTGGCCATATTGTGGCATACCTTAGGAGCATTTTGAGATATTTTTAGTGTTTTGTGAAATCAGGTGTCAAGTATATAACCGATTTTGCTACCCCTGCCACTCAAGTTGTTTGACATATCTGACAACCAGTACTAAAGACAAGTAGTATCTAAATATTACAGAACCTTTTTATATGCAGTTTTTTTGCAATATTGCCATATTCTTGCATCCTTTAGACACATTTTAAGCTATTATTTAGTGTTCTGTATTCTTCGGATCCAGTTATATAACCAATTTTGCTATCACGACCGCCACTGTCATTTGACATTTTTGACACCCAGTTCCAATGACAGAGTGTTTGAAGGCTATCAAATCTTTCAATATGCAGTTTTTTGCTATCTGGCCATATTGTGTCATCCCTTAGGAACCTTTGGAGCTATTTTCAGTGTTTTGTGATATCAGGTTCCAGGTATATTACAGGTTTAACTACCCCTGAGGCAACCCTTGTCTCATATTTTTGAAAGCCAGTTCAAAAATGATTTTTGAACTTGAATTGAATTTCTTGCTATCTTGTCACATTGTGGCATCCCTTAGAGACCTTCATATTTCCTGGATTTATGCATGTTAAGCATCATTTGATGCCAGAGATGATATCTCTGTATCTATGTTATAATCAAAAAAGATTATAGGTGAATTGGGTGTTTATAACCTTTATCATATACACCCCTGTTCGTCCTTGTATCTAAGCCATTGCTGGTTACAAGTATTGCATTTGATGGTTTGAGAAGCCATGAGATTAATCAAAGTAACTTCTAGGATGCTCCCTGCAAGTTGTAATGATGAACGATAATTAGGGATGACTTCTTGTTGCAGTTTTACATAATGTTTACTGTTCATTCCACATCCTAAGTATCATATATCATTGCATATAAAAAAGTGGAGGGGTTTCAGCAAATCGTCGAGGTGGCTCAAACGAAGAGATGGTTTTGACCAATCCGATCTGTAGCCTCCAAAACCTAGGCCTGAGGCATCGGTATATACACAAACATTGATACTGGATACCTTTATGATCTTTCCTGTGCCATTGAAAATGGTAGCAAAGGCTATCCACCATTTGATGTCAGCCTTGAACTCCGAAGTTAGTCTAGTTCTGTCTGAACTGTTAGCCAGATTATTACAAAGGTTAATAACTCGTCTGCTAAATGTTCAACCACCTCTGATTATTGTTGAGCAATGTGCCAACAATCCAGCTAGTTTTTGGAGTTCCAATTTTGTAGTTGACTTTTGTGAGGAAAATTTCTTCAAAATTTTTTGAAGATTGGCGAGTTTGTCAGCCGGAAGTGTCAGTGTCATTTCCTCAGTGTCAATTATGATACCTAGATATCTACAAACAGTAGATGGAAATGCCATCTTTGAATCCTTATCCTTAAATCCTAAACCTACAATGGTTTTGACCAATTGTTTTAGGGCTTGTTGACAAGAATCTACTGTAGAGGAAATACAAATGAAATCATCTATATAATTATGATAAACGCTGGAGTGCCTTAAAATAATGTTTATTAAAAACATTATTTAAAAAAAGATAAAGTATAGGTGATACAGACACCCCGTTAAGATAATTAATAATTTATCACATTGTTAAAAGTATAGGTAAAATTTCATGAATGAAAGTCTATACAGCATTTAGAAAAATGAAAGTTTTAGTTGTATAATAAATATGAATTGTAAAATTAGGTAGTGGGTGGGTGGGTAAAAATCCAACCCGTGTGTAGTGGTGTACACAGTCAGGTCATCTGACGAGGTAGTTTGAAATAGTATAGCAGTTGTGTATAGTAACAGTAATAGGTTGGAAAGCGAAATAAATTAATGGGATTAAGAAATAGTATGGTAGTATACAAGGTATGTACTGAAATAAGCACTCCAGCACAAAATTAAAATTAATTTACAATTACTCACAATTATGATAAACGCTGGAGTGCCTTAAAATAATGTTTATTAAACACATTATTTTTAAAAAGATAAAGTATAGGTGATACAGACACCCCGTTAAGATAATTAATAATTTATCACATTGTTAAAAGTATAGGTAAAATTTCATGAATGAAAGTCTATACAGCCAAAGAAGAGGCGATGGCGGATGAGGTTTTTGTTGGGATCCTTTTTGGAACGTAGGCCCATAGACCACCCGTCGATCCCCAAGCACCGTGAGCCATTATGTCCTTATCCGAGACGCCAGAGGCGACAGCCTGTTGGGCCCCCATCCGGCGTAGGCTATGTAAGGTGAAAGTATCCGGGGCCCGATGCCCTAGCGCTCGGAGGGCAGCACGATATAGTGGGAGGACGGCGTCCGGCTTAAGAGGGTTTCCCGACTCGTCAATAAAGGCGGGGCCCTTATGGGGAGGTTGATACGCCGACATATATTCCATCCAGGCCTTCACAGGGCAGTACGGACCGCCTGTGGCGCGTATAGGTAAGTCAAACGCGGTACGCGTTGACTTCGTCGTTAACACGGTTATTGTCAGTCCATCTGCCGAGGGGTTAATATCACAGCAACGCAGCGTGTGTCCTGGTGCCGTCGATGATCCCGTAGTCAGGAGGTTTGACTGGCAGAGGAGGGATGAGTACGCGATGAGTAGGACGGCTCTCGCGGGTAGAGCTGGTCGGCCGGCGAGGGTTAATCCATCCACTAGTCGCTTGAGTATGGTCGTCGAGATCACGGTCACCTGAGTTGGTCGGTGAGTAGATGTCTGCTCAATGCCCTTCAAGGCTCGAGTTACGAGCATTCCTGAGAACGACGCGACAGGGTATCCGAGGAGGGCGGTACAGGTCTTTGCCCCCGATAAGTAGTTCTTTATGGACGCTTGGCTCCTTAGAGAATTAGCCAAAAACTGTAGAAATAGGGAGAGTTGAGACTGAGTCGGATTCGTATGATCAAAGCTGTAAGCTTCCATGAAACCCAGATACGCAGTGAATTGTCTCCTGAGGTTTTCAGTTGTTCCAGGTGCGGCGGCTGCCAACCATGTCTGCTCCAGCTGGTCTCTGAGATGGGAAGGTGGTAGGTCTGGAAATAGACACAAATGTCCATTACGTTGGTGACAGGACATACTTAGGTTGTACAGGGTCACAACAAACTAGGCCTAAATCTTTAACACAATAAAGGGCGATGCGCGCCTTTACGTTATCAAAATGGGCCCGAGACAGAGCATCTGCCAAGATCAGACTGGCCCCGGGCTTATGGCGGATCGTTATGTGAACGTCAGTCAGCACTTCCACCAAGGCAATTTCGCGCGCGCATGCAGCAAGAATTGGGTCTCTAGTTTTACCGCTGTTAAGGGCATACATGGCAGCTATATTGTCCGTAATCATGTGAATAGCGTGCCCATGTGCGTTTTTAGGGGCAAGAGTCTTCACCGCGAGCACGCAGTTTACTGCTTCAATTTGTGATATATGGTGATTTGCGCTGTACTCCTCAGACAGGGGGACGCTATAGTACTTTCCAGTGGTGGCGCAGAAAGCACCGAGTTCTTTTGGGCAGGCGTCGCATTCGATTTCCCACATCGGTCGACTCTTTATGAGCATTTTCTTCCCGTTTGTGGCCTGGGCGTAGTCTACGAACCATGCTATGTCACGCTTACATTCACCGTCCACGGGCACCACCGCCCCGTCGTTTGCTGCCCGGAGCGTGGTGAGTATTCGTGACATATCTCCTGGCGGGGGGGATGCACTGGGCAACATGATTTAACTTCCCGCACAATGATTGGAGTTGCCTTCTATTTGCGGTCTGTCTTGAAACCCATTTTTTGCACTCTAGTACAATTGCCTCAAGCTTGTCCTGCGGTATGGATATCTCCATGTCTATGGTGTCCACAACGAACCCTAGCCATGTCACTCTTGTTGATGGGAACTCCGACATTTCCGGCGCGATCACCGCACCCAGATCGGCACACATAGACTCAAAGCCGGCAAAACCCTGAACGGCCTCACGTAAGTCCGGTGACACTGACACAAAATCGTCGACATATGCGAGGACCGTTGAGTTGTACCTTTGTTTCATCAGCCAGCATAAGGCGTTGGACACCCGCTGCTGGGCACTGCCAGAAAATCTGCATCCAAACGAGGGGCATATATCGACATGTTTTCCCTCGATGTTTCAGGCCCAGCAGCGGGTAATCCAGCGGGTCCACGCGCAGCTGCCTGTAGGCGCGCTGTAAATCTGTTTTTTCAGATAAGGCATCCCCGACCGGCGTTAATCACCAGCACCGCCAGGTCTGCTATTGTGGGGAGTGTATACGACATCTCACAACCCTGGAAAACATTTCGTTCGATTCCGTCGTTTACGCTCGTGCCATGGGGGTAACTAAGGTCCATTATGACACGGCGCTCACCCACGGCTGCTCCAGGTTTCTCCCTCGTTAGTAATGGGCTTATCTGGATCCATGGGCGAAACGGTTGATCTTCAAAGGGGCCTAGCATAGCGTCCAGTGCCGTTTCCTTATTCAAGAAACGATCGACTGCTGCTGGATAATTCCGCGCGGAAGCGTGGTTGACATGTCGGTGTTGGGATCTGTGGCGCGGTGTAAGAGGACGGCCATCCATATCTCAGGAACATGCAGATCTGTTTATCATGGTAATTGGCCAGGGCGTGGTCCCAGGCATCGCAATTCATGTGAGATGGTACATGGCGCTTCGCTTTCATGTAGTTCGGAAGTCCCGTTGCTTTAACTGCGGCGTAGATCTCCATGTGCTGACCTGCCGTGTCAGCAGCCTCGCTAGAATGTTCTGGCCATGTTGAGAGAATATGTTCGCGACGGTCGTTAGGTCCGATGTGGACAGCTTGAGCGCCGCCCTCCATAGGCCCAGTTACTTGCCCGTCCACGTATTCGGTCATATCTCCAGGGAGGACGCATCTCACGGCAGGGTTAGGGAGCCGCACCGGGGTGCTGGTCTTCCTACGCTCCGCAGTATTAGGCGGTGAGTACGGATGGTTGGCTGCATCAGTCATTCCAGTCACACCAACCGCGGTCCATGTGAGGTGTTCGGTGGCTGCCCTCCCCCGGGCCCTTTGGCCTGTATTCAAGGGAAATAAACCAGTCTCAAACACACTGTCGGTCACTAGGTCACAATTCACGCTTGACTGACTCTCTGATACATCGGCCCTGATTTCACAGTTGGTCTGGGCGGTGCGCCCGCGCCGTGAGACCTGACCTGAGAGTTCACTGGCGTGTTTGTTATTGTTGTGATTGGCAGGGGCACGATGCGCGCGCATCCTTATGTTTTGGTCAAGCACGCATTCAAACAGCTGCACGCCATCACATGGGGCGATGATAACGACCGTGTTGGCGGCTGAGCCGACGTTTACACAAGAAATATCACTATATACATTACGCGAGACATTTTTAGAATGATCTTACTTACAAGTTGCCGTTCACGGTGCTTGTAGGCTGAGTTGTAGTACACTTTAGTTCCAAAGGTCCTACGGCGCGTTTGCTTCTGCGGTTTCACTGCCCAAACCCCGGTTGACCTGGGGTTTTGGCCGATCGGCACTGAGCCTGGCTATATGGGTAAAGGGCGGCCTTAGTAGTGAGGCAGCCCATGCAGACATGTAGTTTATGTACCCCTGCTACCACATGATGTGTTGACTCGGGGCACTGGTCCCGTTGAAAAGCCGCACATGGGGGTCCTGCGCAGGCCTTCGCCACATGAGGGGGCATGTCGATCGTCCCTGATGACTGCCGTTGATTTTGGTCCTTATTCTTGTTAGGATGTTGCGGGGCGTGGGACAACCTTGTTTGAAGCCGATCTATGGAGTATGTATCCGTCCATTGAAGCTTCCCTTCACTTATCCTTTCGCACACAGTTTCGGAGAAAGCCCTTACGTTCGTCCAGTCGTACGTCCTGGCATCATCCACCACCGTCTCCAGGTGATCTGTTATGGCGTCGCGCACCTCATCATCTGGCGCCAGTCTGATCAGTTGCACAAGACCAAAAATATACTCAGGTATGGTCAGCTCGTCAAGCGAAGTTTTTACCCTCTTGTTCCCCTGGAAAACAAAGTGATGTGGCATGGAATTACTGGTACCTTTAGCCTCTGGCTGGAGTGTTTGTTTTACGGCCTTCGCTACTCGTTCCGCGGCGTCATCATGTAGATTTAAGTCCGCGATCTTTTCAGGGTAATGATTCAGCCGAGACGTATGATGAGGGTGATGATATACCCCGCGCGGTGCCTGGACGCGGTCACGACTGCGTGTGGGTGTAGAGAAGTCTCGGCGCGCGCCCTCCCGGCCCACCATTGAGAGTGGCGTGTGCTGAGGCGATTCGTCCACGCGCTGACGATCCTTAACCAGTTCAGATAGCATGCCAGCAATGCTATCCAGCCTGGAGTCCATATTATTCACTTGACTTGACACCTCCGAAATGGCGGCAGCGTTCTGCTTTGCAGTCGTCTTCTTAGGTGCAGTGTCAGTTACGGCTTCGTCGGCGCCATTTTGCTGGCCTCCTTCATCGAGCTGTTGGGCCGCTTTCATGGCCTAAGTCTCTATAAATCGAGCCATGGCTTTCTGCTTCTTCTTGTTAGATAGGGGAGTCTTTCTGTGTGGCATGTTCTGGTAACAATTTAGACAGTCCACGTTTGATCAGTTGTTTCTTTTCTCAGATTGTAGAGCGTAACCCGTAAAAATCCAACCCGTGTGTAGTGGTGTACACAGTCAGGTCATCTGACGAGGTAGTTTGAAATAGTATAGCAGTTGTGTATAGTAACAGTAATAGGTTGGAAAGCGAAATAAATTAATGGGATTAAGAAATAGTATGGTAGTATACAAGGTATGTAATGAAATAAGCACTCCAGCACAAAATTAAAATTAATTCACAATTACTCACAATTGATAACACAGAAAAATTAAAAAGAGTGTGTTAAATCACGAACAATAAAATCCCCAATCTGTGTGAAAATAAATGGGGCACACTTCAACCCAAAACACATACAACAATCCAAAAACATTTCCAATTCTCCAACTAAGTTCCATTGAAATCCCTGGTATTTTATATGGCCAGGAAAAATATTAACAGATCTGTATGCTTGAGAAATATCCACAACTGACATGTAGTCCCCTTGATTTAAATTTTCACCCACAGTATCAAGGTTTTTGTAGGAGAAATCCTGACAGGTAGTGTCCATACAGGTATTTATACTTTTTCCTAGGGGGCGTTTGCAGTCTGTTATTGGTCTGAACCCACCATCTGCTTTTGCAACTACTCCCAGGGAGTGACAACAAACTGGGGTTGATTTTGCCTTGACAATTTTTTGTTTCGATAATTCTTTATCTATCAAGTCTGACATTTTATCACAAACTGGTTTTTGATAGATGCTATCGTAATTGGTACAGGTATAGGGATCAATAGTTACGTTGTCAACAATGGGAAACCAATACACTACTCCGAGTAGAACGTATATGTCCGATATACATAGTGAATCTTGGCGTTTGTAACATGAAATCAGAGCAAAACATGGTTTAAGTTGTGAGGAAACGTCTCCCACGTAATGAGAACACGTACAAACCTGATCAAAACAACTTGAACCCGCTTGAAACCGATCTCCGGTTGCCCGAACTACAAGCGACACAACATCGCCGCCATCTTGAAAAACTACTGGACAAGAAGAAGTGCTGCAGTGAATGCAGTTCGACATATCTTGTTGTAGTAATTCTTCGAATAGAGCTAAAATAATTCTATCTTTGTCAGAAAAATTCCCGGTATTTGAATTGCGGCAACAATTAACAGGGTTTGACAAACCTACATTAGAATTCGAATTTATCTCTAACTTACGTTGTGGTATTAACTGCGGAGGACCATCATGGCCATCCACCACTTCCGGGAGGCCGGATTTGCTGTAGTTTACAGTCGATTTGGCGAGTTCTGCACCAATTTCAGTTGTTTTAACGGCTAGATGGTGTACAAACTGGTTAGTTATGGCAGTGTGACAAGTTTCAGCACCAGATGGCTGATAATGAGTTGTATTTTCCCTGAAAACACTCTCCGAAGCTGTGTCGATGACATCAACATCCGGGTTATCATTACAAAGACAGGCGTCAATAGGGACAACAAGACACAAATTACCAGAATAATTTTCACCAATACTATTCCTCGTACAGTCTCTGCGGCAATCCGGTGATACAAATGCATTGACCGGAGTTAAAGGAAGATTTCTACCTGATGGTTCTGATTGTCAATCCTTGTCTTGTCGCTTGATATTACTGCACAAACTTTGCTTGTGGTCCTCGCCGTGGCACAAGTAGCAAACATGGAGTTTGGAGCACTTTTTGGGATTGTTACAATATTTATAGTTGTAATACCAACATACCGATCCTTTACCTCGGTCTTTTTCTGCCGCACTTGACGCTTTGGATTTGGACTTCGATTTTGATGCGTTGATGGTGCCCTCGACGCCCAAGTGTCTGTGTATCGCCTCAGTCGAGCCGTAGGAGAACGCTCGTCGTCCTTGCAAGTTGGCTTGTTGCCGCACCTCGGCATCGTAGGCTACAATCGATTCTGTGGAGTATACCCTAGTTGCTGTCTTGTCCGATACGAAGCGTAGATGGTCCAGCATTCCGGATATCTGCACTCCGGCTCCGTACGCTGCCAAGATGAGAGCCACCAATGCACTGACGAGCGCGGCAAAGGTTACTGGTCGTTTTTCCCCCTCCCGTAAGTACGGGCGAAGGCTGAAGCGGTGTTTGGAGGACTTTGATCGGAGGGGTTTCACCCTGGATTTACCTTTGATTGTCCTCCTGTTGCCGGAATTCGAAGAGTCGGAGGACGAGTCTGACGTCTCGTCGCTGGAGGATCGGTGCCCGGAATTCTTGTCCTGCTTCCTCACCCGTACGGAGAGGTGCTGTACTGAGGAGGTGAGAGCCGCCATCATGGAGTGGACTTCGGTCGATTGCCGCTCCTGATTTCTGAGGAATCATTTAAAAAACTTTTCCCCTACGTCAGATTCGTCACCTGTGGCGGATTCACTACTTTCCTCGGTAAGTTCCTCGATTTTCTTTGTTTTTGGTCGAGAACTTAGCGGCTCGTCGATGCCCCTCGTTGCCGCTGAGAGTTTGTTTTCCTCCGACATCTCGGCGTCGCTCTGGTCCTTTCTCACCATCCAGCATTTACGTCCCCTGGGCGCTATATGCTTCTGGCAACAGTTAGAACACTTTGATACAGACATCGATTCCCCGGCGTTTGTGTGGAGGGATCGCGGTATCAAAGCTGGTGATCGCGGTATAAAAAAAAAGATTGTGATCGTACCTGGAGACCCGAACACAATGGCGGCTGCGGAGCATGTGAATGCCCGCCAAAACATGTAGCCCATACCATGTGATCTCATAAATATTCATGTTTTCTTAGTCCTGTGTTTCCAGTAATATATATCCATATAATAATACAGGTGATATAATTATACATGCCATAAAAAGCTTCAATTGTCTTTAGATACTTTATCTGTAGAACTGGCATTCAAAAATGTTTAAAGGGGGTATTCCACTATCACAATTTGCACCTCCGACACACTACGAAAGCCTCACAACAAGCATTTTGATGAAAAAATAAAATTTGTGTCAGAGGGGACGGATCTATCCTTACAGTGGGTTTTCTGTTCCAACTAGTACTACGACACACTTTAGCACACTCCGATAGTGCTACGATAGGAATGCTGTGTCGTAGGCCTTTCAACAAAATTGAACATGTTTGATTTGTCAGAGTGTGTCAGAAACATTCTCTATAGGATACGTACTCCCTCTCGTTGTTTTTCGGCCTGCAAAATAGTAATTGCCCCGGGAACATCCGTAGAAAATTGAATATATATATACATATATTAGATCAATATAAATGTTTATATAGAGATGTATATATATGAGCTCTTATTAGTTATATGTCATTTATTTTTTATATTTCCAATGGTATTTTGTACACTTTCAAAAACTGACCCACAAGAAATGCCTGACATATTGAAATTATTTCATTTTTAGATCTCAATGAATGATTTTTACTCTTTTAGTAAGAATCTTTAACAGATATTACTGATTGTTTGCCTGAGATTTGCATTGGCGCTCTTTTTGAATCGTAGCTTGTGCCGGTAACTTGGTCTTCTTTTTTTAATGCTAAACCCGTTCCGACACACTCCAACACGGCCTTCCCAATAGCTCTACGATTGGCAAATTTCTTATCGTAGCCCAATCGCAGCACTTTTCGTAGTGTGTCGGGACAGTGGGTGCCCGGCTTAACAAGTGTGGTGGCTGGGGGTCAAAATTAGTTACATACCTGGATTATAAGATCACAAAATATGAGAAAATAGCTTAATATGTCTTTAAGGGATGTCACAAGAAAACTGCATATAAAAAGCTTTTAAACTCCTTAGATATCTTTAGAACTGGCTGTCAAAAATGTGAGTCAAGAGTTGCTGCCGGGGTAGAAAATACTGTAATATACCTGGAAATTGATATCACAAAACACTAAAAATAGCTCAAAAGATTCCTAAAGGATGACACAATATGGCCAGATAGCAAAAAAAAACTGCATATGGAAAAATTTAATAGCCTTCAGGCACTATGTCATTGGAACTAGCTGTCAAAATATCAAATGACAGTGGTAGTAGTGATAGTAAAATTGGTTATATAACTGGATCCTAAGAGTACAGAACACTAAATAATAACTTAAAATGTGTCTAAGGGATGCCAGAACATGGTAACATAGCAAAAAACTGCATATAAAAAAGTTCTGGAATCTTTAGATACTACGTGTCATTGGTACTGGTTTCAGATTTGAGCAGCAGGGTTAGGAAAATCAGTAATATACCTGGAACCTGATATCACAAAACACTAAAACTAGCTCAAAATGTTCCTAAACGAAGACACAATATGGCCAGATAGCAAAAAAAATTGCATATGGAAAGATTTAATAGCCTTCAGGCACTATGTCATTGGAACTGGCTGTCAAAAAATCAAATGACTGTGGCAGTAGTGATAGTAAAATTGGTTATATAACTGGATCCTAAGAGTACAGAACACTAAATAATAACTTAAAATGTGTCTAAGGGATGCCAGAACATGGTAACATAGCAAAAAACTGCATATAAAAAAGTTCTGGAATCTTTAGATACTACGTGTCATTGGTACTGGTTTCAGATTTGAGCAGCAGGGTTAGGAAAATCAGTAATATACCTGGAACCTGATATCACAAAACACTAAAACTAGCTCAAAATGTTCCTAAACGAAGACACAATATGGCCAGATAGCAAAAAAAATTGCATATGGAAAGATTTAATAGCCTTCAGGCACTATGTCATTGGAACTGGCTGTCAAAAAATCAAATGACTGTGGCAGTAGTGATAGTAAAATTGGTTATATAACTGGATCCTAAGAGTACAGAACACTAAATAATAACTTAAAATGTGTCAAAGGGATGCCAGAACATAACAACATCGCAAAAAACTGCATATATGAAGGTCATATAGCCTTTAGACACCATATGTCTTCAGTACCGACTCTCAGATATGTCAAGCAACTTCAGCGGCAGGGGTAGCAAAATCTGCAATACACCTAGAACCTGATATCACAAAACCCTTAAAATACCTCAAAATGTTCCTAAGGGATACTACAATATGGTCAGATAGCAAAAAACTGCATATGAAAAGATTATATAGTATTTAAATTATTTAGGAAACAAATATGTGGAAAATTGCAAATGTGTAAAGGGGACATTAATAGTACACACATAAAAAAGGCTGCTGTAGGCCACTGAGAAGACATATTTTGATTCTGTTTGCTGTACTGAGTCCACAAAGGACCAGACTATGGAGTTCAATGCCAAAGTTTAATTTGATGCATCATTGTAATACTTAAAGGAACTCCATATAATAATGGAAAGGATTCTAAAAGCCAAATTTGAACAAAATGAAACCCTAAGAGACAAATTGTTGGCTACTCAAGATATCAAGTTGGTCGAAGCCACTCGGAGCTCCTTCTGGGCTTCAGGCAAAACATTTAGTGAATTGTGACGCAACAAGACAGTGACAGGAAACAACCATCTCGGAAAGCTCCTTGAGAAGACAAGGCGTGTCCTTACCCCATCAGATGAGTAAAAACGGTTTGGATTTTGAATCTTTAAAGTGTATTACCAATATTTCCATATCGTGTGCCATGAACTCGCCTGTTATTATAGTAACTGACTCTAGAGGCAGACGTCTCCAACGGTATATTGAAAAGAACAATTATTTTCAATCTGAAATATCAGTCACGGCTAAACCAGGGGCAACGTTATGGCAAGTAGCACATACTATTGTTCGGCTCCAGAGACAGCATCCAAATCACCAATTTATATTAATGGCAGGCATTAATGACATAACCATGAAAAAGGGCCCACACATCTCAATGTTATTCCCCACGTCACAGGATTTAGAGAGGGAATTGACAGACACATTATGGGAAGTGAATTATTATTTTATGCGTGTCATACCACACACAAATGTCATTTATGCACCTATGTCAGGGCTCGACTACAAACGTTATGTAGGCTATGGCATCGAGGCCCAACAGACTGTCATTAATGAGGGAGTATTACTAGTGAACAAATTTATTATCCGGCTTAATGAAGACAGAGTAAATCCAACCCCATGGGTTTCGCAATTTGTTCACCCTAACAGGCGAGGGGTCGGCAGGCCTGTATATTCCTTGCTAACAGATGGTCTACACCCTTCAGATTTTCTGCTCCAACAATGGGCAAGGCAAATTGTGAAGGTGGTTAAGAAGAAAAACAACGCTCTCAAATAAAGGGGGGGGGAAGGGGGGGAAAAACGGAGAGCTGCACATGATGAGAGTATATTTCTATCTTGGCGATGCCTTGGTCTGGTAGACAGGGTACGCCTTTCAGCACTGAGGTCATTAGGCAAAACCCTTAAATTTCCTATATGAAGATAGCAGGCTCGGTCGACGGCTATTTTTCATATGGTAAGAGGGGAGCTATTAACCGTTTCAGGATATATATATGTACTAAGGTGTCTTCTCTAATTTTATAACTAAGGTTTCTGACTGGTGACTTTCATATGTGAAATAGTGTCAGACAATTTATGTTGTAGAAGTTTGTATATTGAAAGATGACATTCGTACCTGTATTATAAAGTAGTCTTCATGGGCTATATGTTGATTATATGTCCTAGTTAGGTGCAGAGTTTGAAAGTTGACATTCGTACCTGTATTATAAGGTAGTCTTTATGGGCTATATGCTGATTGTATGTGCTAAATAGGTGCAGAGTATTGTATGTGCTAAATAGGTGCAGAGTTACAAGAGACCTCCAAGATATATCCAATGATGTTATTCTTTATTTAATAGAGGTTGTTTGACATTATATATTTTAGTAAAAAGGAGGTTTCCAATAACTAAAGACAAAGTTTGTTCATTATTAGACAATGTAAGATTACGTATAAGATCGTTGACTGCACTGTAAAATAAGAAAATGTTGCCGATTGATATTTCCCAGAACCACAATTTGTTGGACAGATTTAAGATGATGTTAATGCCTAGTATTTTCTCAAGTTACAATTGCTAGACAACAGTACAATTTACAAGTGAAGATTACAGAACTTTGCCGGTATTAAGACTGTCTACCATGCCCATGGAAGGAAGTACCGTCCCAGCGACAGCCAGATAAAATTAGATTCGGATGTCCATCACACGAACTCGCTTCCACAGTCGAATCTGGGTCCACCATATGTCAAGAATCAACAGGGAGAGGAGGAAATAAACAGTGGTTTCCAATTACAAGAGACATTACTATACATGAGGTATTGTAAGGAAAGCATAATGTTTTGGATGTTTGGGCCCCAGCCGAGGTCTGTTGACATGAGAACAAGTTCTTCATGGTTATGAAAGGGTATTACCCATGCTCTATATTCCTGAATGTCTATTGTGTTTTAAGTGTGATATATGTGAAATATGTTGTTGATGTATACATGTTCTTTGTTTGGTATGGGTTCAAAGATCAGGCTATTGAGGTTGATACGATGCTAGGGGAATGGGGACAAGAAGATCAGTTACAACAGAAAGAAGAACAGAAGATCGCTGATTGTTTGGGAAAGGGGGAACAAGAACTCTATATACATTTAACATGGATAATATAAGATTTGCTAGTATAAATGTTAATGGTCTGGGGGAGGCAATTAAGCGGCGTACTTTTTTCCATAAACTGAGAAAAGACTTTGATATTATACTTCTGCAGGAAACTCATAGTACTGATCAAACCAATTTTTTATGGAAAACCGAATGGGGGGGAGAAATGATTTTTTCTAATGGGGTATCCAATTCAAGGGGGGTGGCCGTATTATTTTCGAGCAAACTTGATTTTAAAATTGACAAGGTGGTCAGAGATATACAAGGTAGATTTTTAATTGTTCAGGTATCTATTGAAGAGGAAACCATAATATTGGTTAATGCGTATTGCCCAGTTCAATGTACCCCCCAGGATCAACTGATTAATCTTAGCCGGTTAGAGGAAGAATTGTACAATTTTGAAGAATTACCCATGTTGATAGGTGGAGACTTTAATATACCACTAGATCCCAACTTGGATAGGAAAAACACTTCTTCCCCCCCTACCTCCCGTCAATACCGGACAGTATTATCGGAATTCTTAGTTAATAATGATTTGGTTGACTTATGGAGAGAAAGGAACACTACAATTAAACGATTTACATTTCACAGAGCCCAATCTGCATCTCGTATTGATTACTGGTTCATATCTGAATGTTTTAAAAATAGAATTTTTAAGATGGACATTAAGACCGCTTCATGTACAGATCACTCATTACTTACGTTTGAGTTAAAAAGACAGCAAAAAACTAGGGGCCCCTCCTTCTGGAAACTCAACAATTTGTTGTTGGCAGACAAGAAGTATGTAGAACTAGTTAAAAAAGAATTATCAGAGTTACGTATAAGTACTAAAGAAATAGAACCGGCACAGAGATGGGATTTTGTCAAATTTAAGCTAAGGGACATCTCTATTCAATTTGCTAAAAAAAGGAAAAGAGAAGAAAGGTTGCAGCTGAAGAGTATGCAACAAGAACTAGAAAGCCTGGTACAAACTGATGATTTATCTGATTTAAAGGAGAATGAGAGAAAATACAAGATCGACACTTTAAGAAAGGACATTGAATTTCATGAGCGCAAAGCCACCCTTGCCCTTCTCTTTCGGTCGAAGGCTAATTGGGCATTGAAGGGGGAAAGGCCTAACAAATACTTTTTGAATAGAATTAAGAAGAACTGTATGAATAAATGCATATCCCAACTAACGATAGTAGAGGAAGGCAGACAATACGAAACGGGTGATCCAATCAAAATATTGTCTACAATTGAAGAGTTTTATAAGAAGGTTTATACCAGAAATACATCAGAATCACTTTTGGATAACATAGAAAAGTTAATAGACCCCAGTAAAATACCAAAAATTTCCCAGTCGGAGAAAGATTTTTTAGACAGAGAGATCTCGGATATTGAACTTTATAATGCTCTCAAAAAACTTAACGCTAACAAATCCCCAGGATCTGATGGCCTTACGCCTGAGTTTTATCGTTACTTCTGGGGCCATATTAAGGGCTTTCTTATGGAATCTTTTCAGGATTCTAAGTTCAAAGGGATGTTAGGTACAGAACAACGAAGAGGTATAATCTCGTTAATTCCAAAGAAAGGAGTAAGCAGAGTTGAATTGAAGAACTGGAGACCAATTACGTTATTGAACACTGACTATAAAATTCTAACCAAAGCTTTAGCATTGAGACTCCAATCTCCCCTTCGAGGGATTGTTCATGATGACCAGACTGGTTTCATGAAAGGTCGTTATATAGGCTCCAACATTAGGATCATTCAAGATGTTATAGATTATTTGAATACAAATGGATTAGCAGGAATTCTGCTCGCCCTTGATTTTGAGAAGGCGTTTGATTCGGTCTCCTGGGAGGCTATATTTGATGCACTGAAACTCTTTGGATGTGGGGAGGAATTTCTGAGTTGGATCAAATTAATATACAGGGATGTTTCTTCATGTGTGTCCAATGCTGGTTTTCATACTAATTGGTTTTTTCCCTCCCGGGGAACTCGTCAAGGCTGCTGTATCTCCCCCTACTTGTTTGTTGTCTTAGTGGAATTAGCAGCCATTGCAATTAGGGGAAACAAGGATGTGAAAGGGATTGAAATGCAATATAGATCTGTGAAAATCTCGATGTATGCAGATGACGTTACTTGTTTATTAGGGGACATACAGTCGGTGTACAGGCTTCTGGACATTCTGGAGAGGTTTCGTAGATATGCAGGACTAAAGATCAACCTGGACAAGTCCTTTATTATGAAATTGGGGGTAAAATCTGATCCCCTTCCTCCCAACTGTCCGATAGTAGAAAGACAGATGGTGAATATTCTAGGTATAAAGTTCAAAAATGCTTGGAAGGAAGACGAATATACTCAAATGAATTTTGAAGATAAAATTGACAAATGTCAAAGTATTTGTTCAGCATGGGCAACAACAAAATTGTCACTGAAAGGTAAAGTCACCGTTATTAATGCCACAGTAATACCTATATTGTTGTATCCAATGTCTTTGATATATACTCCGCCTTATGTGTTTTCAGAATTTAAAAAGATTGTATGTCAGTTTCTCTGGAATAGCAAAGTTAACAAATTAGCTTATGCAACGGTCTGTCAATGTGTCAAGGAAGGAGGTCTTAATATGTTGAATCTGGAAACAATGTATGAGGTATCAAGAATTAAATGGATTATTCGTTTTTGTAATGAATCACGCTCATGTTGGGATTACATACTACCAGAATTTCTTCAATCGGAAGAAGAGCCTGTTTTCAAGACGATTACTGAATTTTTTAGAGCTAAAAGACTCATTCAACTGCAACACTGTGACTCTATGTTCTATAGGAATTTAGTCCAGATCTGGAATAAGATATACATTAGATTTCCTATTCAGGAAGAAGATCGGCAGTATGAGTATTTGTGGCACAACAAGTTCATTAAAATTTACAAACCAGGGAATATGGCTAACTCATGGAGATCAGCTGGTATTGTATCCCTACATGATATTATAAGTAATGGTAGACTCATGTCTGAGATAGAAATTAGGCAAAAATATAAAGTCCCATGCACGTTTCTACACCTTTTACATTTACGGAGAAGTATCCCATGGTTGTCAAGATTATCCTTTCAAAAGGTGAAGACTGAGGTGAATCCGTTATTTATCAACGATTCAGTTCGTGTGGCTATCAATATCAGAAATAGTAATAACAGAAAGATCTACTATGTTCTTAATTCTTTTAGAACCAAACCTCCTGCAAGTCAAAAATACTGGTGTACAGAGTATGGGCTACCTCTAACAGATGGTCATTTATGGACCAATATCTTTACCCACATTTATAAAACGACTAGGGAAACGAAATTACAATCATTCCAATATAGAATTATAAACAGATTGATACCTACGAATTCATATCTATACAAAAGAAAGATCGTCCCTTCAGATATATGTTCTTTCTGTCAAGAAAAAGACACTTTAGAACACTTCTTCCTTGACTGTCCCAAATTCAGGGACTTTTGGTCTCAATCTATTCGATGGTTGAAGGAGGTTGCAGATATAAATGGTGACTGGACGAGAACTAACATATTGCTGGGTTTTTCAGGCTCTGGTATTCTGTCCCACAGGCTAAACTATATTAGTTCCTTAATCAAGTTCTATATTTATAGACAAAAACTTTTCTATGACAGTAAGTTCTGTCTTTATGCATGGTCATTGGAATTCAGAGAAAAACTACGTATGGAGAAATATATATGTTATATAGAAAACTCTCCTCACAAGTTCAAAAAGTGGGAGACTATAATGCAAAATATTCAGTGAAACACACTGGGCTTCGATTCTCTCCAAGGATGTTCAGAAGCCTTCATACGCGTTAACTTTACTCCACCAGGTCAGGGGTAACTCCAGTGACTCATACCAAAATAATGTATCTTGTCCGGTCTCGTCCTCTTGGGTTTTGTTACCATTATATGTCTCGCTTTTCATGTTTACTACTTAGAAGGATACGGTTAGTGTCCCAACAAAGGGTAAATTGTCTATAATAACTAGGTTTAAGGCAGCACATTATATGACTTTTTTATTGGATGTTTGAATACTGTTACAAAACACTATGGTTGAACTTTTATCTAGAACTATGTACAGACATCGAAATGTACTTGAAACATTCATAAAAAGCATAATTTCCACTTGTTAAACGGTATGTTATTGAATTTGTACTGATGATTGGTAAAAAAAAAATTAAAAAAATAAAAAAAAGAGTAAGCTACAATTGAGATTACATCGTAAAATGGTATTGATGAAATATGAATGTGATGTAAACACAAATGCTATTGATGAAATATGAATGTGATGTAAACACAAATGCTATATCTAATACAATAGGTGAACTAAACGCGATATTGCTGTTAGAAAATAAGACACTTTTGGAAAGAAAACGGATTGTTAGGAAATAAGATCTAATGCGAAATAAAGCTTACTCTATAAAAAAAAAAAAAAAATAATATTCCCATCTGTACTTAGTGAGCTATAAAAGCAAAACTGCCGTCCACGCGCTGACGATCCTTAACCAGTTCAGATAGCATGCCAGCAATGCTATCCAGCCTGGAGTCCATATTATTCACTTGACTTGACACCTCCGAAATGGCGGCAGCGTTCTGCTTTGCAGTCGTCTTCTTAGGTGCAGTGTCAGTTACGGCTTCGTCGGCGCCATTTTGCTGGCCTCCTTCATCGAGCTGTTGGGCTGCTTTCATGGCCTGAGTCTCTATAAATCGAGCCATGGCTTTCTGCTTCTTCTTGTTAGATAGGGGAGTCTTTCTGTGTGGCATGTTCTGGTAACAATTTAGACAGTCCACGTTTGATCAGTTGTTTCTTTTCTCAGATTGTAGAGCGTAACCCGTAAAAATCCAACCCGTGTGTAGTGGTGTACACAGTCAGGTCATCTGACGAGGTAGTTTGAAATAGTATAGCAGTTGTGTATAGTAACAGTAATAGGTTGGAAAGCGAAATAAATTAATGGGATTAAGAAATAGTATGGTAGTATACAAGGTATGTAATGAAATAAGCACTCCAGCACAAAATTAAAATTAATTCACAATTACTCACAATTGATAACACAGAAAAATTAAAAAGAGTGTGTTAAATCACGAACAATAAAATCCCCAATCTGTGTGAAAATAAATGGGGCACACTTCAACCCAAAACACATACAACAATCCAAAAACATTTCCAATTCTCCAACTAAGTTCCATTGAAATCCCTGGTATTTTATATGGCCAGGAAAAATATTAACAGATCTGTATGCTTGAGAAATATCCACAACTGACATGTAGTCCCCTTGATTTAAATTTTCACCCACAGTATCAAGGTTTTTGTAGGAGAAATCCTGACAGGTAGTGTCCATACAGGTATTTATACTTTTTCCTAGGGGGCGTTTGCAGTCTGTTATTGGTCTGAACCCACCATCTGCTTTTGCAACTACTCCCAGGGAGTGACAACAAACTGGGGTTGATTTTGCCTTGACAATTTTTTGTTCCGATAATTCTTTATCTATCAAGTCTGACATTTTATCACAAACTGGTTTTTGATAGATGCTATCGTAATTGGTACAGGTATAGGGATCAATAGTTACGTTGTCAACAATGGGAAACCCATACACTACTCCGAGTAGAACGTATATGTCCGATATACATAGTGAATCTTGGCGTTTGTAACATGAAATCAGAGCAAAACATGGTTTAAGTTGTGAGGAAACGTCTCCCACGTAATGAGAACACGTACAAACCTGATCAAAACAACTTGAACCCGCTTGAAACCGATCTCCGGTTGCCCGAACTACAAGCGACACAACATCGCCGCCATCTTGAAAAACTACTGGACAAGAAGAAGTGCTGCAGTGAATGCAGTTTGACATATCTTGTTGTAGTAATTCTTCGAATAGAGCTAAAATAATTCTATCTTTGTCAGAAAAATTCCCGGTATTTGAATTGCGGCAACAATTAACAGGGTTTGACAAACCTACATTAGAATTCGAATTTATCTCTAACTTACGTTGTGGTATTAACTGCGGAGGACCATCATGGCTGTCCACCACTTCCGGGAGGCCGGATTTGCTGTAGTTTACAGTCGATTTGGCGAGTTCTGCACCAATTTCAGTTGTTTTAACGGCTAGATGGTGTACAAACTGGTTAGTTATGGCAGTGTGACAAGTTTCAGCACCAGATGGCTGATAATGAGTTGTATTTTCCCTGAAAACACTCTCCGAAGCTGTGTCGATGACATCAACATCCGGGTTATCATTACAAAGACAGGCGTCAATAGGGACAACAAGACACAAATTACCAGAACAATTTTCACCAATACTATTCCTCGTACAGTCTCTGTGGCAATCCGGTTGTAAAGTTCGTCTATATTAGTAATATACGAGCGAATCTTAGGTAAGGATATTCACAGAGGAACTCGGAGAGAACTTGTGGTTAGATTGAAGATAGGCTGGCAATAGACTGCCGAGGACAATCGGATCCTCTATTTTATTCAAAATAGAGAGAAGGGGGCGGTTCCTTGAGGGAGGGGCTTACTAGGTAGGCTGGCCTACACCTGAGGGAAGCCTCGTTTTCAAGCTATCCAATCATCATCGAGGTGGGCCGCGGGTCCAAAGACCACGCGCCCGGGGCGGGTCCGGACCCGGGGCCCGGGTGGAGACCTTCCTCAAGTGCGGGCGAGTCCATTGAACCATCGGGTAGATACGCTAGGCGGGAGGTAGGGGGGAGTGGAGCCTTGATAATGGCGATTGTATCTCTGCTTTGAACCTAGCGGGACGAGGATCATAGATTAAATCTTAAGGAGGATGTTTAATAATCAGAACAGGCTCTCGAGTGATATCGATAGCCTGGCTTTAACCGTTATTGGCGGCCATTTTGTTTTGCGGTTAATTTCGGAATAGGAGATATAGCAGCAAAGAGAAATATATATTTATATCTAATAAATCATTTTAGGAGTGTTCTTCTTGGGTAGAAATATCCACCGAATTATATTAAGATGACCTCAGATCTTCACAGACGTCCCCGCCATTCTAGTTTGAAGTATATTTACAAATTATACAGAAAACTCAAATGATAATAAAGAAGATCGGAAGCCATGTTAATGTCTAACCCAACCGTCGGTACCTAAGCAGCGTGCCTCTGCTCAAGATCCCAGCGGGAAAAGTTAGTTCGTCAATTCCCCATAGAGGGTGCCATGGGCAGCACTCTCGCTCGATTATTGACCAATCAGAACACGGGAAAATTTTTCACTGCGGGGAACCCTTGCCGGAACCAGGAAGATGGGGAAGGAGACAGACATCGTACATTACACCGAAATCAACAGGTAAGTCATAATCACAATCTTGTACTTTAGGTAGGAATTAAATGGATATCTGTAGATATCATAGGCGACAAGTAAGAAGCAAATTGATGCAAGATGAACAGATTAGAAATAAAAGTGGAGTGTCTATGGAGTGATGTGCAGTGGCCATATCAAACGGTAGCACGCGACTGCAGTAGGTTCTGGACACACAGTGTCAGATGGTTTTAGAATGGCGAATAAGCCGCAGCATTGTCTCTTTGGCATTATTTGAATGATCCTGGAACAGTGTCTTTTCCTCGTAGATACACAGATTAAGATTAATGGGTCGGCGCAGCACGCTCACTGATGCGTGATGGGGCGGTCACCCGTAGTGTTCTAATGTCTTTGGCCTCACAGGGCGACCGCTGCCATCTTGGATTTGAAGAAATTTCACCATGATTTGGTGAAAATATGTTGTTGTCACTGATTAATCCTGATTTCGTCGTATTTTGTAGTCATCGGGTAGGGGGGACATCGTATCCAGCGTAGGGAGCAGGGTGCCCCATGGCGTCGCGGAGTGCGGGGCCTAACTGGATCGGTGGCCCTGAGGTCGCATAGATCCTGGGGGCGTAGGCCCGCGATCGTCAGAGGGTATGAAAAATAAGTGAAAAAGAAAATACTAAGCGCACTACCAAACAACGACGGTTTAGAATACCTACAATAAAAAATCATAACGAGCCGGATCGGGTAATTTCACGGCATGTTGTGAATTTTGACAAGTCTACAAAATTTCGAACCAAGGCGACCACACACCGTCAGTGCGGACGCCAAGTTGGTTATCAGTTTCTTTGGCTGGATATCGGTTTCAGCGTTACGCTGGTACATAATTGGTGAAAAAGCTGCTTAGGGCAAACAATAAAAGTGACAATATAGTAATAATGAGCCGTTTTAGGCCAAAATATATGAAATTTTACAAGATTATGCCGTATAGGCGGGAATAATAGAAGAATAACAACATGCATGAAATATCCATTAAAAGCCGGTCGTCACCGTTAATTAATGAATGGCAGTAGTATATGAAAATGTGAGTTTTTAGGACGAGCCCCTGATATGTAGTAACTTTATGCCTTAAATTCTAATAATTCAATGAATATATACAGGTAATTGTGGCAAATTGCTTAGAAATAATCTTATTGTGAAATAATTTGAGGTAATATGAAATAATGTTAAAATAATCTCGATTTTCAGCATGGATCTGAGCACTTCCCTAAGGTTTGGACATTGCCATTCACTACACTATGATTGTGGCTAGCACCCAGCTTCTTATGGGCACAGGGGGATCAGTCCTGCTCCAGCGTTTCCTGCCAGATGGTCACCGACAATCTTCCCATCAGATTTCAATTATCCCAAGTGCCAAGGATAAGTGAGACAACCACTGTGGCCTAAAAAAGTAACTGTAGGGTCCCTCCTGATTCATTCCCGGTTTATAGACTATTTTAATAGGCTTTTGTTGGTGTCTCCGACCATTGCATACCTGGCCTATAGTAATTATCATTTAATATCATAGCTTTTCAGACTCTAATGATCAATTCTTTTCTATTTAAAAACAATTTCTAACAACTCTCGTAATAATTACTCGCACGAGGCTGATATGCACTAGACGTTGAATATGAAATTTTGAATATTTATGTTACTAACCCAATCCGGTCTCAGGTCCACCTTGAAGCGAGTCATGTTATTAGTTCTAAGCTGTAAGTAGCGTAGGGCTTTGATTATAGTATTGTTGGTTCCTTATAAATTATAATTAAATGAGAATATTGTAGTTAGGCAGGAGCTCGTCAGATAAATGAAAGACATGAAAAATTCTTAAAAATAGATGAAATTAATGATTAATTATAAGTGTAGGGGACTTAATCAGGGTGATTTTGAGTATCGGGGGCAGGCAAACACAGAGAGTGGTCTGAAATAGGTTTGAAGTTGTTTAAGAACTAGACTTAACTACAATCTCTTCCCCAACCAACCAAAATTTTGCATAGCTAAAATTTTAAGGGAAAATACTCCGGAATAGTCGTCAATAATTGTAAGGACCACTCTCTGAAAGGCGCCCACCTCCCAAGCAGAATTAGTGTTGAGTGGATGAAGGTGAATACACATTGTTGGTTAGTCTTTGGGACCCAAAGAATATATTCTTATACTTTCAGCGCCAGGGCAGAAAAAATGGAGCACCGGGCGCGTTGGCCCCCCACATCTTAAGCTTAGTGGGAAAAAGAAAAACTTTTCTTCTATGAATTATTTAGAAACCTTCAAAGTTAAAAAAAAAACCAAACTTATATAGCACGTCTAAAACAGAAAGTATGTGACCATTATACCCATTGGTCAAGTTGTCTTAATTCCAAAATTCCATTACCAAAACAAAATCCACAAACCATCACTTAATACTTCAATCAACAAGCAATTCAGTCCACCTTTGGACAATTCGGTCAACATTCGGACAAGTCGGTCAACATTCGGGCAAAACAGTCGCTATGCCTCCCCCGCGCCCAGTGCAAGACTACCGAAGCAGTGCGGCCGCAAAGGCTCCAGTAGTGCAGATGGGCTAGGACACCATACGTCTTCGAACCGTACGAGCCTATGGACAACAGGAGGCACTTCCAAGATCATCTTAAATCGTCGTTCATTACTCATCATCCGTCAGAATATCAGGGTCGTCTTCATTTCAGAAATAATTTTCCCCAGTCACAGTTCCTATACAGAGGAATAGTGAGGGGTTATCTAACCATATCCACATAGCACAATCTTAGGGGGGTAGGGGTATTAGGGAATCTTAGGCGGGGGTGGAGTGGAAAAGAGCCACAGCAGCGATACAGAGCCGTTTCTCTGCTGCGATCGCGTCCTCCGTAGGCCTGGAGCGTAGGCGTTTGGCTTCCTCTGCCTCCATTGACCTCGTGAGAGAGCGAGTTACTCTGGCAAATTCACTTACAGGGGGAGGTAGGGAGCGTTTTATGGGGGCGGTGCGGGTGGAGAGGAGGGGTCCTCGGTTAGGGTTTGCTGGGGGAGGAAGGGGTAGGCGTAGGCAATTTGTCGCAATTTTTGGGGGAGTGGTAGGAGGAGCTGGGCGTTTGGTGAGAGTTCTGGTAGGGCGGTGGACAGGATCAGGAGTCATGCTTACCGTAGGGGGAAGGAGTGGAGGTGGGCGCGAGGCCGTAAAGGTATAGGTAGGATTGGTAGGGGGGATCACGCTGCAAGATGGTGGGTTGGGTTCTACGCTAGGTAGTGGTGGTGGGGGTCTAGATGTATCTACCGGCGGGAGGGGAGGGGGATCGTCTCGGGGGAGGAAGATGGGAGGATGGAGAGGTTTGGATGGGAGGGCGTTTCTTCGTTGGGTGCGGGTGAGGCGAGGGCGTAAGCTGCTCCAATCGAGATGCTCGTGAGCAATTCGCAGCTTATCGCGATTTAAATTTCGCCTTTTGTTGTTTGGACCTACCACTGTAACAACATTTCCCTGAATCCGAACTACGATATGTCCGGGGTCCCAACGGGGATCTAGGGGTCCGGGCTCCGTCACTCGCACAAAGACACGATCGCCTACCTTCAGAGGGCCTGCGTTGGCACGATTCTGTAGGCGCTCGATGTTCCTCTGGCGAGCGATTTCCGCATTGTTATTAGCTTCCTTCAGCGCACGGGAGTGCTCGTCCACCCTTAGGGCCATCCTCTCGGCATGAGACCCCAGGTGGCGGAAGCGTAGGCGGGGGAAGGGACCAGGGGGATGCCTACCAAACATCAGGAAGTAGGGGGAGAATTGGGTGACATCACTGGGGGTCGTCCGGTGGGCGAGCAGGACATCTCCGAGGTGGTCCTCCCACTCGCTTGCACGGGCATTGACTACTTTCCTGAGCATATCCTTCAATGAACGGTGGAATCGCTCAATCCTTCCGCAAAACAGTCGCTATGCCTCCCCCGCGCCCAGTGCAAGACTACCGAAGCAGTGCGGCCGCAAAGGCTCCAGTAGTGCAGATGGGCTAGGACACCATACGTCTTCGAACCGTACGAGCCTATGGACAACAGGAGGCACTTCCAAGATCATCTTAAATCGTCGTTCATTACTCATCATCCGTCAGAATATCAGGGTCGTCTTCATTTCAGAAATAATTTTCCCCAGTCACAGTTCCTATACAGAGGAATAGTGAGGGGTTATCTAACCATATCCACATAGCACAATCTTAGGGGGGTAGGGGTATTAGGGAATCTTAGGCGGGGGTGGAGTGGAAAAGAGCCACAGCAGCGATACAGAGCCGTTTCTCTGCTGCGATCGCGTCCTCCGTAGGCCTGGAGCGTAGGCGTTTGGCTTCCTCTGCCTCCATTGACCTCGTGAGAGAGCGAGTTACTCTGGCAAATTCACTTACAGGGGGAGGTAGGGAGCGTTTTATGGGGGCGGTGCGGGTGGAGAGGAGGGGTCCTCGGTTAGGGTTTGCTGGGGGAGGAAGGGGTAGGCGTAGGCAATTTGTCGCAATTTTTGGGGGAGTGGTAGGAGGAGCTGGGCGTTTGGTGAGAGTTCTGGTAGGGCGGTGGACAGGATCAGGAGTCATGCTTACCGTAGGGGGAAGGAGTGGAGGTGGGCGCGAGGCCGTAAAGGTATAGGTAGGATTGGTAGGGGGGATCACGCTGCAAGATGGTGGGTTGGGTTCTACGCTAGGTAGTGGTGGTGGGGGTCTAGATGTATCTACCGGCGGGAGGGGAGGGGGATCGTCTCGGGGGAGGAAGATGGGAGGATGGAGAGGTTTGGATGGGAGGGCGTTTCTTCGTTGGGTGCGGGTGAGGCGAGGGCGTAAGCTGCTCCAATCGAGATGCTCGTGAGCAATTCGCAGCTTATCGCGATTTAAATTTCGCCTTTTGTTGTTTGGACCTACCACTGTAACAACATTTCCCTGAATCCGAACTACGATATGTCCGGGGTCCCAACGGGGATCTAGGGGTCCGGGCTCCGTCACTCGCACAAAGACACGATCGCCTACCTTCAGAGGGCCTGCGTTGGCACGATTCTGTAGGCGCTCGATGTTCCTCTGGCGAGCGATTTCCGCATTGTTATTAGCTTCCTTCAGCGCACGGGAGTGCTCGTCCACCCTTAGGGCCATCCTCTCGGCATGAGACCCCAGGTGGCGGAAGCGTAGGCGGGGGAAGGGACCAGGGGGATGCCTACCAAACATCAGGAAGTAGGGGGAGAATTGGGTGACATCACTGGGGGTCGTCCGGTGGGCGAGCAGGACATCTCCGAGGTGGTCCTCCCACTCGCTTGCACGGGCATTGACTACTTTCCTGAGCATATCCTTCAATGAACGGTGGAATCGCTCAATCCTTCCATTGGACTGGGGATGGTAGGGGGTGGTGTGCCTGACTTCGGTCCCAAGTTCCTGAAGATAGCCCTCCACGGTGGCGTTCTTGAACTTGAGGCCGTTGTCTGATATCACCACGGAAGGTGGGCCGTAGCGGGGGATGTGTTGTCGGGATAGTGCTGAGTACACCGACTGGGCCGTTTTATCCGGTAGTGGATAACAATCAACATATCCAGTGGCATGGTCGATGATTGAAAGAATAAAACGGTTACCACCCGTGCTGGTGGGGAGTGGTCCCGTGAGGTCGATTCCTATCACGTCTCCAGGGTTCTCCGCAAGTGGCATCGGCGTAGGCTTGGGATGCTCGGCACGACCGCGATTTACTCCGCAGGGGGCGCATTGTGCTAATACATCGTAGACCTGTCGTCTCATGGCGGGCCACTTGAAGTGTTCATGGAGCCGCAGCAGGGTCTTCCTCATTCCTTGGTGGCAGACCTGACGATGGGCTGTCTCAATCAGGGTCCGTCGCAGGTCTTTGGGGACCACCAACCGGGGGTAGGCCGGAAGTCCCGAGGGAGGTTCTAGGGTGAACAGTAATCCATTACTTACCGTGTAACCATCCACCCCTTCCTCTCCGTAGAGGAACTCCGGCATGAGCATTTGTAGTCCTTTTACTTGGGTTTCTAAGAGACCGTAGGCCGCAAAGGGAATTGCCATCTCCTCCTCGACCATCCCAATTTCGGCAACCTCATGGGGGAGGTCGACCGGTCTTGAGGATTTCAACCTAGAGAGCATATCCGCCCAGACGTTCTTGGCTCCTGCGAAGTACACAATAGGCGCCGCATACTCGGCAAGGAGCACCGCCCAACGCTGGACCCTCGTATTCTTCATCTCGGACAAAAAGAGGCTCTTCAAAGGCTTGTGGTCGCAGAGAATCTGGAAATCCGCCCCAAAGAGGTACGGGCGCAGGCGCGTGAGCGCAAACACAATCGCGTAGGCCTCCTTTTCGATCACAGGGTAGCGGTTTTGGGTCTCTGTAAACTGTCTAGAGAGGAAGTGTACGGGCCTCTCAATCCCTTCCTCATCCTCCTGGACAAGGATTGCGCCAAGGCAGTAATCCGAAGCATCGGTGTAGAGCTTGTAGGGTTTCCGGGGGTCAGGGTAGGCCAGGGTGACCGTGTGGACTAGGGCGTCTCGTAGGCCCTCCCACGCATCGTGGCATTCCGGCGACCAGTTGAAGGGTACGTATTTCTTCGTGAGCTCCACGAGGGGGCGAACTATTTCCGCATAATGGGGAATCAGTTGTCTATAATAATTTGCGGACCCTAGGAGCCTACGTACGGCTTTAACGTCGGCGGGGGGAGCCATGTCACGTATAGCTTCCACTTTCTCCGGATCAGAGGAAACACCCTGGGCACTGACTACGTATCCTAAAAGCTTTACCTCTGGAACCCCAAAGTGACACTTGGATTCCTTGACCACGAGGCCATATGACTGGAGGGCTTGCAGAACTGCCTGGATATGTTGATGGTGCTCCTCCTCAGTGCGACTGAAGATCACTAGGTCGTCGAGGTAGACCATCACAAACTTCCGTAATGGGGCAACCACCTTATTCATAAGACGCTGAAAGGTGGCAGGCGCGTTGCAGAGGCCGAACTGCATACGCCTGAACTGGAAGAGGCCTCGATGTGTGGCCACGGCGGTCTTCTCTACTGCCTCGGGGTGCATCGGCACCTGCCAATACCCACTCTTCAGATCGAGGGTAGAGAATACCTTGGCACCTCCCAAATTATCCACAATGTCTTGAATTCTTGGGAGGGGGTAGGCGTCCTTCCTGGTCACCGCATTGAGGGCTCGATAATCCACGCAGAACCGTACCGTGCCATCTTTCTTAGGGACCAGGGTGAGGGGCGAGGCCCATGGGGAGGAACTGGGTTCAATAATGCCCTCGGCGAGCATCTTATCCAGTTCCCGGTCCACGACCTCACGCTTTGCCAGGGGAAGACGATATGGCCTCTGATTAATGGGCGGGTTGTTCCCGGTCTCAATAGTCATGAAGACCTCAGAGGTGCAGGGGAGAGGGGTCCCAGGGGTGGGGAAGACCGATGGAAACTGTCTTTTCCAATAATCGGCCTCCCACACAATTTGACCGACAAAGTTCTCAGCCTTGTGGGACCGGCGTGCTACATGGGTACGACCACAAAATATAACCGTCTTTGGGTCAGCCTCGTAGTCGATCTTCGCCCCTCCAACCTCAAGGACATCATCACCCAATAACAGATCATGGGCCATATCATTCACAACATTAAAATTACATATCTTACCATAGATTGGGACTCGCAAGGATCCAAGAACCGTGATCGCGTGTCCCGTCAGGGATTTCAACCGGGTGTCAACGCGCCTACGCGGGCCTACAGCACCAGCCGCTGCGAGAGCGTCAGCAGCCCGGGTCGAAATAAGGGAGCAACACGCACCTGAGTCGACCAACGCCTGCATTGCCACGCCTCGTAGCTCGAGGTCAATGCAAGGTCGGCGATCAGATGCGCTTACTCGTTTCCCTGGAAGGCAGCAACTTCGGCCCCCTGCGAGGCCAGTTCGGCGGCCCTGTTGGCGTAGACTTGCTCGCGATTCTTTCTCAGTCGCTCGCAGTCCGAGGCATAGTGCCCCTTCTTCAAACAGGAAAAACAGGTTACACCCGGGGGTGCCTGGCGGGCTGGCAACCTTAATCCAGCTGCAGCCACTGCGCCAATACTGGCAGCATTAGAGCAGCAGCCAGAGGTGTGGGCAGGGGGGTTAGAGATAACGAAGGTAGAGGGGGTCGGGGCAACGGGGGCAGGGGGAGTGGACACGGAAAGGGGGGTCTTGTTCTTCTTTTTGTTCTCCCCTTTCATCGTCTTTAAGGAGTTTTTTAAGTCGTTGAGGACGGACTTGATATCGCGCATGTCGCTCATTACCTCTTTAACCTCTTCCCTGACCTCGGCTACTGCCCCGGAGGTCTTTGCTTTGGCGTTCTTATCGGGTTGATAGCGTAGCGCACCAATCTCCATGTCTTCCTCCTCAGGTCGTTTGGGGAGGGCGAACTCTTCGCGACCCATGGCCGTCGCAAGGCCATCAATCTTCGCGATAACAGCCTTAAAGGTCTTTGGGAGCTTACGCTGCAACTCCCAACGTACCTGGCCGTAGCTCATGTTGCTTACAAAGACGCGAATCAGTTGATCGGTTATTACAGGCAAATATAGATCTGCGGGGAGGTAGGCCCGCTTGGCTACCGACCAATAACGCTGGGCGAAGTCGGAGGCCGACTCATGTACCCCTTGCTGGATCTTAACGAGGGAGGCCCGGAGGTTTGCTAGTTCCTCCTTACCGAGCAGAGACTCCGTAATCTCACGTTCGACTGCAACCCAAGTCCGGGTATTCGCAACCCAACAGTCATAAATTAACTCGCTTAAACGGCCATCGGCGCAACACAGGGCCTGTTGGACGAGGGCCTTATCGGGGCAGCCGGATACCTCACGGATACGATTGAGCTTCGCTAGCCAATCGCGGAGGCTATCCTTGTCCTGCCCATCGATCTTGGGCAGGCTCTTGGTGAATCGCACCAAAAGGGCTACCGAGCCAGGTTCGGGCCTGGAGGAATGATCGTCATCAGGAGGGGGTTGGGGGGTCGCTTCCTCGGCTTCGTCGGTGCCGTCGGGAGGAAGGGGGGTGGCATCTGCCAAGAAGACTCGAGCTGCCTCAAGCTCAGTACGGAGGTTAGCATTATGTACCTGAAGGGCATGGCTCTCGCGATCACGCTCAGCGAGTTGGGCGTCTTGAGCAGCCTTCATCTGCACACCCATCTCGATTTGAGCCTGATGTGCAGTGTCCCTTCTCATGTTGGCCAAATATTGTTTCCAATATTTGTTGAGGAGGGCCGGGGTCGCGGCGACCTCGGCATCGGCCGGGACTCGACCGGCCTCTTTTTCTTGATCGAACCAAACAACGAAATCTTCGGGGAGAAACGGTTGGGCCATGGTGAAGGGGAATGGGGGGAGTGGGAAGGGAGTACAGAGTCAATCACGTAGGGAAGAGAGGATACAAGAAACACTTTTCAGGCACGGGCAAGAGTATTTCACACTCGGGACACCTCGGGGCCGACTCGGGACACCTCGGGGCCGACTCGGGACACCTCGGGGCCGACTCGGGACACCTCGGGGCCGACTCGGGACACCTCGGGGCCGACTCGGGACACCTCGGGGCCGACTCGGGACACCTCGGGGCCGACTCGGGACACCTCGGGGCCGACTCGGGACACCTCGGGGCCGACTCGGGACACCTCGGGGCCGACTCGGGACACCTCGGGGCCGACTCGGGACACCTCGGGGCCGACTCGGGACACCTCGGGGCCGACTCGGGACACCTCGGAGCCGGCTCGGGGCCGACTCGGGACACCTCGGGGCCGACTCGGGACAATTTCGGGGTGGCTCGGGACAACCGGGAACCGACTCGGGACAACTCGGAGCCGGCTCGGGACCACTCAGAGTCACCTCAAAGTCATTATCGATGCCTCCCACAACATGTACACACATGCTTCATAACGAGTCAATCAATATGAGGAACAATTAACAAAGAGATTTTGAATTCGTAACCGATTTTGCAACATATACAGGCATAGATTTATAAATTGAGGAGGGCCAGGTTCGGAGCCTCAAAGGTACTCGGACGGGAAGAGAGCTTACGAGCGGGGGAGTTAAACAGGCTGGGAAAAGTAGTAATGTAGTAAATCATGCAGTCAATGATTTCAACAAGGGAACTGATTTTGGAATTTTTGGTCCGAAACGGTTGGAATTAGATCATCCATGATATGTAGATAACATGATAGCAAAGAATAATTCCACAGGGAGCAAGGGCGATGGATGGAGGTCACAGGTCACAGGTCACAGGTCAAAGCGTACATATATTTCAAACGGATTTCAGGCACAGGCATGGGGCGAGGAAAGGAGACGGCAACAGCACAGAACAGCACAAAGACAGCACATACATGCAGACATTCATAAATTTGAGCTGAGGCGGGAGAAACGGGCATAAACGGAGGGCCAGGTTCGGGGCACCAAAGGGGGTCGGACGGGAGTTGGGATGCTTACGAGCCGAGGTAGACAAGTCGGAGGGAAGCTGAAACTGGGGGGAAGCTGGGCAGGGGATGCTCTGGCCGTCAAATCGTTTAAACATGTAAACCTGAACATACCTGTATCGGGTGCAGTCGCCATGTTGACTGAATTTGTAGACTTGTGGAGCCAATAATTTGCAATAATCCAACAAATAATGCAGACTCGGCAGCATGTACAGTACAGCGTGGTGGTCACCAGCTCTGCAGTAGAGCAATTTTGAATAATAATTTCGAATCAGATCAGAATAAAGTCTCGTCGTGGTCGCCAGTTGTAAAGTTCGTCTATATTAGTAATATACGAGCGAATCTTAGGTAAGGATATTCACAGAGGAACTCGGAGAGAACTTGTGGTTAGATTGAAGATAGGCTGGCAATAGACTGCCGAGGACAATCGGATCCTCTATTTTATTCAAAATAGAGAGAAGGGGGCGGTTCCTTGAGGGAGGGGCTTACTAGGTAGGCTGGCCTACACCTGAGGGAAGCCTCGTTTTCAAGCTATCCAATCATCATCGAGGTGGGCCGCGGGTCCAAAGACCACGCGCCCGGGGCGGGTCCGGACCCGGGGCCCGGGTGGAGACCTTCCTCAAGTGCGGGCGAGTCCATTGAACCATCGGGTAGATACGCTAGGCGGGAGGTAGGGGGGAGTGGAGCCTTGATAATGGCGATTGTATCTCTGCTTTGAACCTAGCGGGACGAGGATCATAGATTAAATCTTAAGGAGGATGTTTAATAATCAGAACAGGCTCTCGAGTGATATCGATAGCCTGGCTTTAACCGTTATTGGCGGCCATTTTGTTTTGCGGTTAATTTCGGAATAGGAGATATAGCAGCAAAGAGAAATATATATTTATATCTAATAAATCATTTTAGGAGTGTTCTTCTTGGGTAGAAATATCCACCGAATTATATTAAGATGACCTCAGATCTTCACACGGTGATACAAATGCATTGACCGGAGTTAAAGGAAGATTTCTACCTGATGGTTCTGATTGTCAATCCTTGTCTTGTCGCTTGATATTACTGCACAAACTTTGCTTGTGGTCCTCGCCGTGGCACAAGTAGCAAACATGGAGTTTGGAGCACTTTTTGGGATTGTTACAATATTTATAGTTGTAATACCAACATACCGATCCTTTACCTCGGTCTTTTTCTGCCGCACTTGACGCTTTGGATTTGGACTTCGATTTTGATGCGTTGATGGTGCCCTCGACGCCCAAGTGTCTGTGTATCGCCTCAGTCGAGCCGTAGGAGAACGCTCGTCGTCCTTGCAAGTTGGCTTGTTGCCGCACCTCGGCATCGTAGGCTACAATCGATTCTGTGGAGTATACCCTAGTTGCTGTCTTGTCCGATACGAAGCGTAGATGGTCCAGCATTCCGGATATCTGCACTCCGGCTCCGTACGCTGCCAAGATGAGAGCCACCAATGCACTGACGAGCGCGGCAAAGGTTACTGGTCGTTTTTCCCCCTCCCGTAAGTACGGGCGAAGGCTGAAGCGGTGTTTGGAGGACTTTGATCGGAGGGGTTTCACCCTGGATTTACCTTTGATTGTCCTCCTGTTGCCGGAATTCGAAGAGTCGGAGGACGAGTCTGACGTCTCGTCGCTGGAGGATCGGTGCCAGGAATTCTTGTCCTGCTTCCTCACCCGTACGGAGAGGTGCTGTACTGAGGAGGTGAGAGCCGCCATCATGGAGTGGACTTCGGTCGATTGCCGCTCCTGATTTCTGAGGAATCATTTAAAAAACTTTTCCCCTACGTCAGATTCGTCACCTGTGGCGGATTCACTACTTTCCTCGGTAAGTTCCTCGATTTTCTTTGTTTTTGGTCGAGAACTTAGCGGCTCGTCGATGCCCCTCGTTGCCGCTGAGAGTTTGTTTTCCTCCGACATCTCGGCGTCGCTCTGGTCCTTTCTCACCATCCAGCATTTACGTCCCCTGGGCGCTATATGCTTCTGGCAACAGTTAGAACACTTTGATACAGACATCGATTCCCCGGCGTTTGTGTGGAGGGATCGCGGTATCAAAGCTGGTGATCGCGGTATAAAAAAAAAGATTGTGATCGTACCTGGAGACCCGAACACAATGGCGGCTGCGGAGCATGTGAATGCCCGCCAAAACATGTAGCCCATACCATGTGATCTCATAAATATTCATGTTTTCTTAGTCCTGTGTTTCCAGTAATATATATCCATATAATAATACAGGTGATATAATTATACATGCCATAAAAAGCTTCAATTGTCTTTAGATACTTTATCTGTAGAACTGGCATTCAAAAATGTTTAAAGGGGGTATTCCACTATCACAATTTGCACCTCCGACACACTACGAAAGCCTCACAACAAGCATTTTGATGAAAAAATAAAATTTGTGTCAGAGGGGACGGATCTATCCTTACAGTGGGTTTTCTGTTCCAACTAGTACTACAACACACTTTAGCACACTCCGATAGTGCTACGATAGAAATGCTGTGTCGTAGGCCTTTCAACAAAATTGAACATGTTTGATTTGTCAGAGTGTGTCAGAAACATTCTCTATAGGATACGTACTCCCTCTCGTTGTTTTTCGGCCTGCAAAATAGTAATTGCCCCGGGAACATCCGTAGAAAATTGAATATATATATACATATATTAGATCAATATAAATGTTTATATAGAGATGTATATATATGAGCTCTTATTAGTTATATGTCATTTATTTTTTATATTTCCAATGGTATTTTGTACACTTTCAAAAACTGACCCACAAGAAATGCCTGACATATTGAAATTATTTCATTTTTAGATCTCAATGAATGATTTTTACTCTTTTAGTAAGAATCTTTAACAGATATTACTGATTGTTTGCCTGAGATTTGCATTGGCGCTCTTTTTGAATCGTAGCTTGTGCCGGTAACTTGGTCTTCTTTTTTTAATGCTAAACCCGTTCCGACACACTCCAACACGGCCTTCCCAATAGCTCTACGATTGGCAAATTTCTTATCGTAGCCCAATCGCAGCACTTTTCGTAGTGTGTCGGGACAGTGGGTGCCCGGCTTAACAAGTGTGGTGGCTGGGGGTCAAAATTAGTTACATACCTGGATTATAAGATCACAAAATATGAGAAAATAGCTTAATATGTCTTTAAGGGATGTCACAAGAAAACTGCATATAAAAAGCTTTTAAACTCCTTAGATATCTTTAGAACTGGCTGTCAAAAATGTGAGTCAAGAGTTGCTGCCGGGGTAGAAAATACTGTAATATACCTGGAAATTGATATCACAAAACACTAAAAATAGCTCAAAAGATTCCTAAAGGATGACACAATATGGCCAGATAGCTAAAAAAACTGCATATGGAAAAATTTAATAGCCTTCAGGCACTATGTCATTGGAACTGGCTGTCAAAATATCAAATGACAGTGGTAGTAGTGATAGTAAAATTGGTTATATAACTGGATCCTAAGAGTACAGAACACTAAATAATAACTTAAAATGTGTCTAAGGGATGCCAGAACATGGTAACATAGCAAAAAACTGCATATAAAAAAGTTCTGGAATCTTTAGATACTACGTGTCATTGGTACTGGTTTCAGATTTGAGCAGCAGGGTTAGGAAAATCAGTAATATACCTGGAACCTGATATCACAAAACACTAAAACTAGCTCAAAATGTTCCTAAACGAAGACACAATATGGCCAGATAGCAAAAAAAATTGCATATGGAAAGATTTAATAGCCTTCAGGCACTATGTCATTGGAACTGGCTGTCAAAAAATCAAATGACTGTGGCAGTAGTGATAGTAAAATTGGTTATATAACTGGATCCTAAGAGTACAGAACACTAAATAATAACTTAAAATGTGTCCAAGGGATGCCAGAACATGGCAACATAGCAAAAAACTGCATATAAAAAAGTTCTGTAGTCTTTAGATACAACATGTCATTGGTACTGATTTCAGATATGGGCGGCAGGGGTAGGAAAATCAGTAATATACCTGGAACCTGATATCACAAAACACTAAAGATAGCTCAAAATGTTCCTAAAGGATGCCACAATATGGCCAGCTAGCAAAAAACTGCATATGAAAAGATTTAATAGCCTTCAGGCACTCTGTCATTGGAACTGGGTGTCGAAAATGTCAAAAGACGGTGGCGGTAGTGATAGAAAAATTGGTTATATAACTGGATCCTGAGATCACAGAACACTAAATAATAGCTTAAAATGTGTCAAAGGGATGCCAGAACATAACAACATCGCAAAAAACTGCATATATGAAGGTCATATAGCCTTTAGACACCATATGTCTTCAGTACCGACTCTCAGATATGTCAAGCAACTTCAGCGGCAGGGGTAGCAAAATCTGTAATACACCTAGAACCTGATATCACAAAACCCTTAAAATACCTCAAAATGTTCCTAAGGGATACTACAATATGGTCAGATAGCAAAAAACTGCATATGAAAAGATTATATAGTATTTAAATTATTTAGGAAACAAATATGTGGAAAATTGCAAATGTGTAAAGGGGACATTAATAGTACACACATAAAAAAGGCTGCTGTAGGCCACTGAGAAGACATATTTTGATTCTGTTTGCTGTACTGAGTCCACAAAGGACCAGACTATGGAGTTCAATGCCAAAGTTTAATTTGATGCATCATTGTAATACTTAAAGGAACTCGGAACCAAGTAATAGTTTTCAGCACTCAGAATTATAGGTGTTCAGACATTTTGACGGGAGGTCTCTTCAACAGCTGTTGTCATGGTAATCTGACCACTTGCCAGAGCGACAACAAGTGGAAATGTTAACTAGAAGGATGGATCTACAAGATAAAACAATAAAACAAATGTTTCCAGGGGGGGGGGGCAGCGGAAATGAAAATTTGGGGTCTTGGCCCAGGGACTATACACATGAAAACGTTTTCAGCCGCATGGTTTCAGACCTTCATGGATGTGTGCACACAGACCTTCCCTATGACCATATGGCTCAAACTGGGGGGAAAATCTTTGTTCCTGTGTACACCAATAAAGTAGGTCAAGCCAATATCTGGTGGTAAATGATATTGCAAATAATTTTATAAACTAATATCATTTGAATGGGCTTGATTGATTCCTAGAACAAAGTTTTGAACAATTTTAACTTCTATTTGTATGTAAATATGCTGAACAAACCATCCACTTATACACCTGCTGCCTCCCCCCTCCCATTATGAGATTTGACAAAAATATATGAATAGTACATCAAATATACATTTCACCCAAATAGTGATACTTCCTAGGGTGTAAGCAACTGTCAGTGCCACTTATGGAGATGTTACACTAATGCTGAATGTAAATCAATATTGAGGAAACATCTGTTTGAGTATGCCGATTTCATCACAAATCCCCCCCCCCCCCCCTCACCCCCACTTTTAACAAATACTTGGTAAATATAGAATCTCGGTAAATATAGAATCTACCTAGAAAATTCCACTTCCTAGCACCTACTGTTCTTTATTCTCTTTCAAATGAGGCATACCATATAATGATTCAACCAATCAAAGGGGTAGAAATATGTCCATAAAGGAGTTTTTAAAAATGGACCTGTGACTACAAATGTCCCCCCCAAACTGGATTCACTTTTCTTTTCAAATCCATGCCAAAATACTAAAAATTAAAACTGTGAGGCATTGCACCACCATAAAACCTTCTTTCCAAAACAGAAATAATATTCCCATCTGTACTTAGTGAGCTATAAAAGCAAAACTGTGGTCAGGTCACCTAGTGACTCTACAAGCATGTGTACTACAGTAGGCTATAGCCATAACCTGAAGACCAACCGTCCACCTGCTAACAACTCTTGTCAGGGAATAGAAACATGAGCACTGACCTTGGTCGATCATCAGGACTTTTTGTCAGCGTTGTCTTGATGAGGTCACTGAGTTCTGGTGAGTACTGGGAGGGTATTGGCTGGAGAGAACCAATTGAACAATAGGATTATTGGACGAGTTCCCTTTGGGCATAACTGATCGTGTTATAATCATTCAGTAGGTGCCAACTCGGTGTAACTAGCCTCTTTTTCAAATGGCATTGACATCCAAATTACTAATACTCTACTCTTTGATTACACATACCTGCATTTCGTACATCATCGAGGAATGCAGCATGCTCATGTACAATGAATACATAACAATTTTCAATATTCTATTCTATAAACTCAACCAAAGTTGGGCCATGAGAACTAGTAGTAACACTTACATCAAATTCGCCTTTAACAATTTTGTAGAAAAGGCTGATCAAGTTGTTGGCATCAAACGCGGGTTTGTGAGCACATATTTCATACAAGAGACAGCCCAGCGCCTGAAAAAACAAGCAGATACAGAAATAAAAAGTCAATCTTCTATATGATGAGAACAGACTGTGTTCTGACTAGGGGCTGGGGTAGGTGTCTCTCTGATGAGAACAGACTGTGTTCTGACTGGAGGCTGGGGTAGGTGTCTCTATGATGAGAACAGACTGTGTTCTGACTGGAGGCTGGGGTAGGTGTCTCTCTGATGAGAACAGACTGTGTTCTGACTGGAGGCTGGGGTAGGTGTCTCTATGATGAGAACAGACTGTGTTCTGACTGGAGGCTGGGGTAGGTGTCTCTCTGATGAGAACAGACTGTGTTCTGACTGGAGGCTGGGGTAGGTGTCTCTATGATGAGAACAGACTGTGTTCTGACTGGAGGCTGGGGTAGGTGTCTCTATGATGAGAACAGACTGTGTTCTGACTAGGGGCTGGGGTAGGTGTCTCTCTGATGAGAACAGACTGTGTTCTGACTGGAGGCTGGGGTAGGTGTCTCTCTGATGAGAACAGACTGTGTTCTGACTAGGGGCTGGGGTAGGTGTCTCTATGATGAGAACAGACTGTGTTCTGACTGGAGGCTGGGGTAGGTGTCTCTCTGATGAGAACAGACTGTGTTCTGACTGGAGGCTGGGGTAGGTGTCTCTATGATGAGAACAGACTGTGTTCTGACTAGGGGCTGGGGTAGGTGTCTCTATGATGAGAACAGACTGTGTTCTGACTAGGGGCTGGGGTAGGTGTCTCTATGATGAGAACAGACTGTGTTCTGACTAGGGGCTGGGGTAGGTGTCTCTATGATGAGAACAGACTGTGTTCTGACTAGGGGCTGGGGTAGGTGTCTCTCTGATGAGAACAGACTGTGTTCTGACTAGGGGCTGGGGTAGGTGTCTCTATGATGAGAACAGACTGTGTTCTGACTGGAGGCTGGGGTAGGTGTCTCTATGATGAGAACAGACTGTGTTCTGACTGGAGGCTGGGGTAGGTGTCTCTATGATGAGAACAGACTGTGTTCTGACTGGAGGCTGGGGTAGGTGTCTCTCTGATGAGAACAGACTGTGTTCTGACTGGAGGCTGGGGTAGGTGTCTCTCTGATGAGAACAGACTGTGTTCTGACTGGAGGCTGGGGTAGGTGTCTCTATGATGAGAACAGACTGTGTTCTGACTAGGGGCTGGGGTAGGTGTCTCTATGATGAGAACAGACTGTGTTCTGACTAGGGGCTGGGGTAGGTGTCTCTCTGATGAGAACAGACTGTGTTCTGACTAGGGGCTGGGGTAGGTGTCTCTATGATGAGAACAGACTGTGTTCTGACTGGAGGCTGGGGTAGGTGTCTCTATGATGAGAACAGACTGTGTTCTGACTAGGGGCTGGGGTAGGTGTCTCTCTGATGAGAACAGACTGTGTTCTGACTAGGGGCTGGGGTAGGTGTCTCTATGATGAGAACAGACTGTGTTCTGACTAGGGGCTGGGGTAGGTGTCTCTCTGATGAGAACAGACTGTGTTCTGACTAGGGGCTGGGGTAGGTGTCTCTATGATGAGAACAGACTGTGTTCTGACTGGAGGCTGGGGTAGGTGTCTCTCTGATGAGAACAGACTGTGTTCTGACTGGAGGCTGGGGTAGGTGTCTCTATGATGAGAACAGACTGTGTTCTGACTGGAGGCTGGGGTAGGTGTCTCTATGATGAGAACAGACTGTGTTCTGACTAGGGGCTGGGGTAGGTGTCTCTATGATGAGAACAGACTGTGTTCTGACTGGAGGCTGGGGTAGGTGTCTCTATGATGAGAACAGACTGTGTTCTGACTGGAGGCTGGGGTAGGTGTCTCTATGATGAGAACAGACTGTGTTCTGACTGGAGGCTGGGGTAGGTGTCTCTCTGATGAGAACAGACTGTGTTCTGACTAGGGGCTGGGGTAGGTGTCTCTATGATGAGAACAGACTGTGTTCTGACTAGGGGCTGGGGTAGGTGTCTCTATGATGAGAACAGACTGTGTTCTGACTGGAGGCTGGGGTAGGTGTCTCTATGATGAGAACAGACTGTGTTCTGACTGGAGGCTGGGGTAGGTGTCTCTATGATGAGAACAGACTGTGTTCTGACTGGAGGCTGGGGTAGGTGTCTCTATGATGAGAACAGACTGTGTTCTGACTAGGGGCTGGGGTAGGTGTCTCTATGATGAGAACAGACTGTGTTCTGACTAGGGGCTGGGGTAGGTGTCTCTATGATGAGAACAGACTGTATTCTGACTAGGGGCTGGGGTAGGTGTCTCTATGATGAGAACAGACTGTGTTCTGAGATAGGCGACTCTATAACGTCTATTTTCATCTGACTCCAGTTGTCTGGTAATTATTTGCACGTTCTTTACAGAGTTCAAAAGACACAAATCCTCCATGCAGACTTAAATCGCACAGGCCAGCATCCTTTTTTGTATGAGAATGAAACTACTCACCCATACATCTGCCTTGGAGCTGTAGGGAATGTCCTGACACATCTCAGGGCTCAGGTAGCATGGCGTGCCCACGCATGTGCTCGCCACATCAATCGTAGCATCCATCATCTTAGAAATCCCAAAGTCACCTAAATAAGAGTCAAGCAGTTAAACACTGACTGCACCCCATGATACCACAACGTACTATAGGAATTAATCGGATTTATCAAATATGGAGGTCCGTATGGATAACATGAAACCGTGGTTCGGGTGTTCGAGTTTACTTGCCAAGTTTGGGGATTGTTATATATTATTTATTATTATATACCTGTGTCCGAATGTCTATTAAATACTGCCCGCTGCTAGGGGTGCAGTAATAATAATGTTCGTGCCCGCTGTGACTGCAACTTTCTAAGTAATCAAAATAGAATTTTTAATTATCTTAAGGTATATAATAATAAGCAAACATCCTCACTGTGAACGAAAATTTGATCGTTTTTGGTCAGTCGCCGATTTCATACGGCCTTCTGCCTATGGCGTCAGGCCGTATGAAATCGGCGACTGACCTCGAACGATAAACGTTTCGCCCACAGTAAGGACGTTTCCTAATATTACCCACCGAATACGGAGTCTCCATACTAAGCCTATGGAGATTACAGATCGTTACTGAGTAGAATACGGACCTCCGGAATCTCCTAGGAGGATACAGATTTTTCGGCCACCTGACGGGCGTTATAGGAACTAATTCATATAAACAAAGGACGGCGCTAGCGTCGAATTTCTAATAATATACTAGATTTTTATTCCTGATACTTACTTGAAAGGTGAGTAATAAATACAACATTACCATGATTTCGATCTGTGTGGCCGTATTCTCCTCGTAGTTGACACTACGTAATACTTCGCGTTAACTACGCGGAGAATACGGACACTCAGATCGAAATCGTGGTAATATTGTGTATTTATCAGGAATAAGCAAGAAGTTAAGGCACCCTGCACCCCATGATAGCCGTATGGAAAGGAGGAATGAATCATGCATGTGACAGAAGTCAACAGTCTAAGAAGAGAAAGATTTTGCATCTCAAGCTGGAGGTAGACCTAACACGGCCTTGCCTATAAGATATACATTTATTCCCAGGGATGTCAGTTGGGGTCAGAATTAAACAAGGAACTATTTTTCCTGGCAATACAGGGTTAGACATTAGATCTATATATACATCAAAAAGACCTGAAATATAGTAGATACAAATAACATTATCACTACGGAACATGGGTCTGGAGGCAGGTTAATTCCCAGGTTAAACGAGACTTACCTTGGTAGAAGGTGAAGTTTGGCCTGAAGTCTATTATTGTTGTAGGTCGTCGAATTGAGCAACAGATATACAGCTCGCTGGGTACCAGCAGTTTTTAACATCCTATGGAGCACAGGTAAACTACCCCTTAGCAACACTAAATTTTTGGGTAGGGAACAACAGTTTTGGGTGGGACTGTTGCTCAATTCGACGACCTACAACAATAATAGACTTCAGGCCAAACTTCACCTTCTACCAAGGTAAGTCTCGTTTAACCTGGGAAGTCTATTGCTTGTTACCGGTCGGTCGAATAACAACAGAGACTTAATCACTTTACTTGGGCTCCTACAGAGAATGATGTTGGGTTGTCTAGTTGTTGTTCTCTGTTTGCAAGACTGTTGTTTGGAATGTAGTGTCATCTGAAGTTATTGGGCGTTTGTAAAACCTGGCAAATGTGTTCGCATTCGTCCACCTTGCCTTCTTCAGAATGGTCTGCATAGGTAAATCCCTGAGGGCAGCCTTGGAGGTAACTGCTCCCCTCGTGGAATGAGCCTTAAATACAGAAGTGTTGACACCTGCTTCCTTCATAGTTGTTTTGATCCACCTGGCTATTGTGTCTTTGGTAGCCGGGTGTGGTGCCTTTCCTAAGGTGATCCATAGTTCTTTATGGTTCCCTCGTCGTTCCTTAGTATAAGACACATAAAATTTCAGAGTTCTATATGGGCACACTCTCCTGTCTTTGTATTTTGCCAAGTGCAACTGTTCTAAAGACTGACCTTCTCTTGTGTGTTTCAGAAGACACTTTAACTGTAAAATGACTTCCTCATCATTCCAAATAATACCCTCAGTGTCCAAGGCATGAAGTGTCTGAGTTCTATGTGCTGTCGACAAAGCTATTAACATCAAAGTTTTAAATGTAAGTTTCCTTAAGTCTAGTGCTTGTAAGGGAGACCATTTCTTGAGAAGTGATAAGACTGTATTCACATCCCATGTAGATTGATATTTAGGTCTAGGGGGCCTTACATTGTATATCCCCGTCAAAAGTCTTGTTATCATCTCATGAGAGCCAACAGGTTTCCCATCTATTTTCTCAACATAAGATGATAGTGCACTCCGGGCAGTATTTACTGCCGAATAACCTAGTCCTTCCTTATGAAGTTTGGTGAGGAAACTCATAATTTCAAAAACTGAAGGCTTGTTAGGCTTAACCTTATTTTCTACACAGAAAACAGTCCATTTCTTAAGTGCTACATCGTACTGTTTCTTAGTGGAAGTCCTCCAACTAGACATGTACAACTCCACAGTGTCCTGAGAAAGTCCCTGTGTCTCCAGGGCTCTCCCTAAATCACCCATGCCACAAGGTGCAGGGGCCACAGTTCTCCTGAAACTGGATTGCGTAGTATCACCTTTCCCAGTTCCAGTTCCTTCCTGGCTGTCCTCCTCAGGAGGCCTCCCCAGGGTTGAGCATCCCACGCGGGCGTGACTAAGATGCCCTCGACCTTGTCCTTCCTGGCTTTTTGAAGGACCCGGAGACTCAGTCTGAAAGGAGGAAATGCATAGAATCTGTCAGTCCATTTGAAAGAAAATGCATCAATCATTTCTGCATATGGATCAGGGAACCAAGTACAAAATCTGGGTAGTTTGTTTGTCAGTCTGGATGCAAATAGATCAATCTCACAGTGTCCTAACTCTTTTGACATCCAGTGGAAAATGTCTTCTGGCATTTCCCATTCACTCTTAGACTCTGTTCTAGATTCCCAGTCTGCATCCACATTTTCTACACCTGGAATGTGAGCCCCTATTAGCCATAGTCTTTGTTGTTGACACATTTCCCAAATCTCTTTGATGATAATATCACATTTATCACTCTTAGAACCTCCTTTGTGGTTCAAGTATGCCACTGTTGTGGTATTGTCTGATAAACATCTGATAGTTGTATCTGTTAAGGATTTTGTGAAGCATTTCAGTCCAAAAGCTAATGCCAAAGTTTCTTTGACATTAATGTGGAGCTCTTGTTCAGTTAAGGACCACTTTCCCCTTGTAGAAGTTCCATCTTCCCAGACTGCCCCCCATCCTGTGTTTGAGGCATCAGTAGTCAAGGTATAGACTGGTGACTGTACTTTAATGTTCTTAAAGCCATGTTCAATGTTTTTCACCCACCAGGCTATATCCTCCATACCTTCTTGGGATATGTTCATGGGTTTTCATAGTTCCCCTTTTTCCTTTTCAGGGCCTGAATCTTGTCCCTTTCTAGTCTCCTGTAATGGGCTTCCCCATACTCAATTCCTTTTGAATAGTCCACCATCAAACCTATGAGACTGGCTACCTGTCTAATTTTTACATTAGACCCTGATCCAATTACTTTCACTTGATCTTTGAATTTTGAGACTTTACTTGAAGTGGGAGATGCTGTCATGTTTTCTGTGTTGATTTCATAACCCAGAAAAGTGAGTTTGTTTGTTGGCATCAAAACACTTTTGGTTTCATGTACTTTGAAACCCAGAGAAACTAGCAGTTTCAAAAGAGTCTGAACAGTTTTCACACACTGTTTTTCAGTTTCAGCCATAATGAATGTATCATCAATATAGCCAAAGACTGAGTGTCCTTTCTTTTGCAAGTGTGCAAAAACTGCCTTCAACACTCTTGTGAACATCCTTGGTGCTTGGGCAAGCCCATTTGGTAAGCAAGTATATTGCATCAAGTGTCCCTCCCACTGGAACCTCAGATATTTTCTCTCTGATTGGGATAGAGTAGTAAGCATCAGAGAGATCCAGTGAAGCCATAAAGGCCCCTTCATGTACCATATCAAAAGCAGTTTTCAAGGTTTCCATCTTGAAGTGTTTGTATGTCACAGAGTCATTTAGCACTGATAGGTCTAGTATCATCCTGAATTTCCCATTTGTTTTTGGCCTGAGAAAAACATTAGAAATATATTGATCACTTGTCTCATAACAAGTTTCAATTATCCCTTTGTCTACAAGTTCCTTTACCACAGATTTCAAGTTCAATCTTGACTCTTTTGACAGAACAAATGGTCTTGGTACTTTATCCTGTACTGGATAATCATCAAACTCTATGGAAGCTCCCTTGATAGTTTCAATGATATATGGATCATGTGTAATTTTCAACCATTCAAACACATGATATTTTGTACCAACACACCAAAATCCGGTGAATTTTGAAAGGAGTCACTCACCTGTTGTTTGTTTACTGTGACCCCTTCCTGTGAAAACTCGGTTTCTGCCTTGTGTATGGTTTGTCCTTAGGTTTGTCATTTCTCCACTTTGGTTTGAAGTTTGAGGGATTTCTTGGTTTATAACCTGTGTCCTTTTTGTAGAAGTCCTTCTTGCCTGAAGGCCCTTCGTACTTCTTCCTTGACATTTTATCAGCCTGTCTTATCTCATCTTCAGCCCTTTTCATGGCCCCATTGATGTCTTCTCCTCCCAACCACTCAGAAGTAGCAGGGTTGTCTTCCGACAAAAGATTCGACCATTTTTTGTCCAACGTTTGTCTTAACAAAACCCTCCTAGTGTAAGTTGCATCAGACATTGCACGAGACAGTAACAAGTTAGAGTTCATCATACCAATATACGCTTTCGTTATGGTACTTGCCTTTTCTCTGATTTCGTCATCTGGATTGTTTTTTGCCCAAAGTTTCAGTTCGTATAGCGATTGCGACTGGGTCGCGATCGCCGACATCGCTGATACCATGTTTTGCTGTACATCCGCTATGTGTTTATCAACCATCTGCATATCCTTTGTCGTAACACGGTTAAAAACCTTGTTCAACTTTGGTACTTTCAGCATCGTGGCGTTGGCTGGTCGTGGATATAGTTCCCGTTTATCTTTGACGACATCTTTCTGTATCGGCGGGCCGATAACACGTGAAACGGTTCGAACAACCATGTCCGAGACCTCTGGGCCCGTAATATCGTCAGAAGCCGTAATGTTTCGTAAACCTTTATGGATCTCGTCTTCTTCCTCGTTTTCCGACATATCCGGAGCCTTTGAACCACGTTCCAAAGCCCCTTCCTCGTCCGACGAGTCCGTCGAAACTATGTTGACGGTATCACGTGAACGTGACGCCGGCGGCTTGTCAACGTGAGTCGCCCGGCCTTGCTTTCTCTCCCGTTCGTCGAGTAGCAAGTTGAACATCTCCCGGAATTCACTTAATTGTGACTGTCCGAACCCGTGAACCGTAGATTCGTGGGTATCAATGTTCAAAATGTCTTCCGTTCCCTCCTGGGAAGGAGACTTGGGCTTTTCACCTTTTTTATGGTGCTTCGATCACGTAGATCGGCCCTCCGTCTCAACTGCCGAATCCGCCATGTTGGATTTCGGCGTTTCAACTACCTCGACACAGTCTCAAAACGGCGGACCGCTTTGTTCAATGAGACTAAGGTGTTGTGTAACAATTAACTGCTTTGTACACTTTGTCAAAGACTAACAATGTTACGTTGAGAATTTTAGTTCATCATATTTCGTAAATTCTCCAAATACATCGTAGTTCAGAGCGCGCTCCGAACCCCTGCTGTCACCGTGACCAACAAGTTGCTGCTGCTGGTACCCAGCGAGCTGTATATCTGTTGTTATTCGACCGACCGGTAACAAGCAATAGACTTGGGGAATTTATGAGTCATGGTTGATTTGAGTATTTTTTAATTGTTATGTTCATTTTACAAAAGAAAAAAGGATATCTTATTCCAAAAATGAAAACACAGAATTCCGTGGAAACAAGGAAAACTGACATCCCTGTATTCCTAATAATGCATTCAAAAGATGAGAAATTAGCTAGAAATTGTTTTCAATATGGTAGGGCTTGAATAATGAGTAACGGGTCCTATTATAATGGTAAATATAAATCTTATTACAAGGACCAAATCTCAAATCTCAACTACAATAAGAACAACAAGAGTACAGGGAACTGACAAGTGCAACCATTGGGCTGGATATGTAACATCTACAAACTGGATAGAAATAGATCTACTTCTGATTTAGAGTCATCTATATACATTTGTAGTATGAAGACATCACACTATTATTAGGAGATTATCTTATCTCGGTGGATAGTAATAAATGTTAATTTCAGAATTAATATCCATTATTGAACATCTTCTTTTGCAATTATGATAATTTTTTTCAGCTCAAATACTAAACTAAATGGGTAAAATGGGACTAGCTTAATAGACATGGGTACCAATGACATCATATCCTGTCAGTAACTTCCTGGGAAGGACTCCATCCCATAATGATTCATTCCATAATTCGTCACTTGGGTATATAGCCACAACCAAGGGCACCCAGCTCAGCCACAACCAAGGGCACCCAGCTCAGCCAAAACCAAGGGTACCCAGCTCAGCCAAAACCAAGGGCACCCAGCTCAGCCAAAACCAAGGGCACCCAGCTCAGCCACAACCAAGGGCACCCAGCTCAGCCACAACCAAGGGCACCCAGCTCAGCCACAACCAAGGGCACCCAGCTCAGCCACAACCAAGGGCACCCAGCTCAGCCACAACCAAGGGCACCCAGCTCAGCCAAAACCAAGGGCACCCAGCTCAGCCACAACCAAGGGCACCCAGCTCAGCCAAAACCAAGGGCACCCAGCTCAGCCACAACCAAGGGCACCCAGCTCAGCCACAACCAAGGGCACCCAGCTCAGCCACAACCAAGAGCACCCAGCTCAGCCACAACCAAGGGCACCCAGCTCAGCCAAAACCAAGGGCACCCAGCTCAGCCACAACCAAGGGCACCCAGGTCATTTGAAATTTGTAGCTGGTCTTGGGGAGGGGTCACAAGGCGCCGAAAGGTCGCTACATGCCAGACTTATTCCAAAGGAGAGTACCTTTTAACACGGTCCTTGAACATGCTTAACAGGATAGAAAACAAATGGTAGCAAACACTCACACTAAAAACCACTTACCAAGTTTACACGTCATTCCAGTTTTTGTCATGAAGACATTCTGCGTCTTGAGGTCCCTGAAATGAAGACACGCATAAAACGGTTACTAGCGCCATGTGTGACAGTGTGAAATATGGGGAACAGGCAAGAGAATTTATTCCTGTCTTCATGGTACCAAGGCTATGGACAGAGAGAGAGAAGTATGTCACAATGCCCTGTTCCTAGAAATACCACATAGAGGTCATACATGAGTAGTTGTTAGAGTTGCTCACAGATGGCAGCAGCTTACAGCGGGTGTGTCATGTCAACAATAACACATGAATCTGTATAGAACCAAAGCATTAGACACGATATGCTACAAGAATACTACAACTAGCATCAATTATATATGGCCGACTTATAACGAACCAAGAGAACACTGTAGAGTGAGCCCAGTAATTGTCACTTCATGAGTATCGAAAGGTATATTGATAGAAATCAGCGACACATGAAAGTTATATCCTTGACAAGCACAACGACAGAACAAGATATATGTTTTTGTAAAGAGTACCAATCCAGAGAATATAAACCAAAATATTGTTCAGCCTTCATGAGACATGAAAGATGTCAGTAAGGTTTAGAAAAAACATCGGAATAATGCGAATACTGCTCTGCACTCTTTATCTGTGATATGATGATAGCACACGAGACGAAAAATAACTGACATCTCTTAGTTTTCATGGTACTCCCTTTAATCCCTTAAAGACAATGTGTTGTACTCCTGTGTACTTTAACTCTTTCAGTCCGAGCAATGCCTGGAGGCATTCCCACCCAGGGGACGAGGAATGCCTGGAGGCATTCCCACCCAGGGGACGAGGAATGCCTCCAGGCATTGTTTAAAAATATATTTATGTTTATGTGTCATCATCACAAACGTTATGTTTTATGAGAAATAATGATTAGAATTACACCATTTTTTCACAATTAATAAAAAATACCATATTCATCATTATACTCTGTGGGTATTCGATAAGTAACTATAGTAACTGGTATCTAAAGGTTGCTAAGTGACGCCCATACCACAAACAGACACCATACGGCGATAGTCTCGTCCCCTTGGGGTTTATAGAGGTATTATGCCTCGTCCTATAGTGCCTGTACTCTCCAATCAGGCTCGGACAGAAAGAGTTAATGAGTAACTCATGTGCAAGAAGGGCGTTGGCGGCGCTGGCCACACACTAAGCACATTCTGGAGAAGTTGAGGGTCTGTGGTCTTATCGACTCTCAAACATCATTTTTATAAGATAGCACTCACCTGTGTAATATCTTTTTGGAGTGCATGTACTGAACGGCCATAGCAATCTGAATGAACCACTGGAACAAAAAACAGGCAAATGAGTTTTAAGCACATTAAATGGGGAAAGAGGAGAGGTGTGAAGCAGTGAGAAGCTCCTGTTCTGAGAGATCCTGGCTGATTGGTGTTAGAGGAGAGGTGTGAAGCAGTGAGAAGCTCCTGTTCTGAGAGATCCTGGCTGATTGGTGTTAGAGGAGAGGTGTGAAGCAGTGAGAAGCTCCTGTTCTGAGAGATCCTGGCTGATTGGTGACTCTCTTCAGACCGAGCTTAAAGAGTTTGAACTTTTACTGAACCAGCAAGAAATGCTCAATATGAGAAGAAACCTGCGTCAATTTACCTGAATCACTTGTTTTTCCGGGAAATGCTCCTTCCTCTGCAACCACAAAGATCTTTTTTTCAGAAAATGATATCAAATCGATTACAAGCCTTACCATAATTGATACTGCCGAAAGCCAGTTCGATCAAGATTAGGCAAAAAAGCCTTATGTACAAAGGCAATTCATTTTTGAGAATAAATGTTTTACTTTAAAACCTGTCATCACCAACATATCTTTAGTTAATAATTTCATTTTAACATAAGGATATGCGTCAAGACACCACAACGATTAAACGGAGAAATTCCCATGATATTTAACAGTGTAGGAAAATATATCTATGCAAATATGACGTGGTAAATTCATTGTTTGACACTCACTCTTGCAGCATCTATGATCTTGTCGTCCAGTGTTCCCCCATCACAGAAATCCTGAAGACAAAACAGACACACTGAGCTACACACAGCCGCACCCTGTCTCACACTGTGCTACACATAGCCGCACCCTGTCTCACACTGTGCTACACACAGCCGCACCCTGTCTCACACTGTGCTACACACAGCCGCACCCTGTCTCACACTGTGCTACACACGGGCGCACCCTGTCTCACACTGTGCTACACATAGCCGCACCCTGTCTCACACTGTGCTACACATAGCCGCACCCTGTCTCACACTGTGCTACACACAGCCGCACCCTGTCTCACACTGAGCTACACACAGCCGCACCCTGTCTCACACTGTGCTACACACAGCCACACCCTGTCTCACACTGTGCTACACATAGCCGCACCCTGTCTCACACTGTGCTACACACAGCCACACCCTGTCTCACACTGTGCTACACATAGCCGCAACCTGTCTCGGGAGGCAGGCGTCCACTGAGTTGTGGCTCAGTGTTATTCACCGAAGACCAATAAAAAAGGTGTGTTCCTGGTTACATATATCAAAAACCTGGATAGGGAGAGGGAACTTTTTCTTTAAATATTCTGTTTATCGGTTCTTTCAGTCAGCATCAACAATTTAAGTAGCGTAAATTCTGCCCAAGATTGTCTGGAATCTAATTGTCAGGAATTGTAATCTAATCTAGGTGTCAGGAATTGTAATCTAGATTTTTATCTAGTTTTATCATTTAGAATCAAAATGAATCTAGCTATAGATGTTTCAGACAGTTAGATTCTACAGATTTCTAGTCATGGAGATGCTAGGCATATAACATTCAGATCTGACCCTTCATAAAAGATATGTGACTTTATTTTTCTGAATAATTGATGTGTATTTGAAACAATAATACTCGAACAAAAGCGCAACCAGAGCCAGACCAAATGATTGCCATGTAGTTATACGATACTCATACGATGTGAAAATAACTCCTGTGCAAATGTAATTAATTGTATCACCTACTTGCAAAATGCACAGGCATTCTGCTTGCTCATCGAAGAAGGAATCATAATAAGTGACGATATTTGGATGTTTCAGTTCGGACAGAATTCTGAAAAGTCAATATAAAAAAATCCTGATAAGAAACAAACCCTCTCCACCCAAAAAAGAAGAATTCACATATATGTAGTTGATGTAGTACGTTGACACTTTCCATGTTGTTCAAAGTAATTTAGATTTTTACATGATATCAATACTACTAACTATTCAATAATTCTACATAAAGGTCGAGACAATATTATCAACATATTCGTTTCATCGTGTACTATGCCTGGGAATGCCTCTAGGAATCACACCGTAGCGAAAAAGTTAACGATCAACAAAGGTATTCATCATGTTTGTCTGTGACCTCAGGAATAAGCCCACTTATTGTCACACTAGACCTACTTTGCTTCTTTGATCACCGCATTCCTGCTTCTGTTTTTTCTTCCTTCATCTAGTTGGATCTTCTTCAAAGCAAATAACCTTAAAAGAGAAACATCGATAACAGCTGTATGAATTTGAATAATCTGAGTGTGAGGATCTACTCCTCAATAGGTGAGTGTATGATTATAGGTGAGGAGTGGGAGGTAAATGTATGATTATAGGTGAGAAGTGGGAGGTAAATGTATGACTATAGGTGTGAAGTGGGAGGTAAATGTATGATTATAGGTGAGAAGTGGGAGGTAAATGTATGATTATAGGTGAGAAGTGGGAGGTAAATGTATGATTATAGGTGAGAAGTGGGAGGTAAATGTATGACTATAGGTGAGAAGTGGGAGGTAAATGTATGATTATAGGTGAGAAGTGGGAGGTAAATGTATGATTATAGGTGAGAAGTGGGAGGTAAATGTATGACTATAGGTGAGAAGTGGGAGGTAAATGTATGACTATAGGTGAGAAGTGGGAGGTAAATGTATGATTATAGGTGAGAAGTGGGAGGTAAATGTATGACTATAGGTGAGAAGTGGGAGGTAAATGTATGATTATAGGTGATAAGTGGGAGGTAAATGTATAATGATTATAAATGTATAATGACTATAGGTGTAGGAGTGGGAGGTAAATGAGGTTGAGGTTTGTGAGGTTGAGGGAGGTAGTGGATGGATACAGGTAAATGTATAATGTCTGGATTACATTGGCGAGTGCTAGAGAACTAGAATATAGGAATGTATGTAAATAAACTTGATTAAAAAAAAAAAAAAAGGTAGTATGGGTAATGTAACACCTTCCCTGAATATCGTGCATTGCGTACCTTTAAAGATAATTCATCAAAATGTAATGATGACTGCAAACTAATGATTGGGATAAGAGGGCTCTTGGAAAGAAATGTTTGCCCAAATAAATATCTCTTAGTCTTTAACGCCAATGATACTTCTTAAGGGTGTGTTCCACCAAAATGATGCTAGGCCGGCCTCTAAGACAACCGTCTGACTGGCACCGAGCCACCAGCCGGTTGAAAGTGTACAAATTGTCAGTGCTCTTCCACCATTCCACCTTATAATAGCTGGCATACAACCACACTACGCCCGTACACCAACATAGCATGCGTTTTTTTCTGAGACGGATGCCTGCCAGATACTGACTAGGTGATATGAATGCCAGGAAGTCTGGTGGACATTGGCAGCATTTTTGTGCTATGCCTGTTTCCCATTCATTTGATAGGGGGCATGTCAAACACGGTTTGGATAAACTTGGCCATTTCAGCCATCTTGGGATTTATATGGGAGGATCATAGCTCTTTAAATATCCACTGAATACTGTGGTTAACCAAATAATGTAAATAAATATAGATAAGCGTTTGACGTATGAATTCTGGTCCTAAAATTGTCCCCGAACTACAAAAACTGAACTTTCAGCCTGTAATCACGGATACAAGGATGAAATTACAACTGAACTTTCAGCCTGTAATCACGGATACAAGGATGAAATTACAACTGAACTTTCAGCCTGTAATCATGGATACAAGGATGAAATTACACCTGAACTTTCAGCCTGTAATCAGGGATACAAGGATGAAATTACAACTGAACTTTCAGCCTGTAATCACGGATACAAGGATGAAATTACAACTGAACTTTCAGCCTGTAATCACAGATACAAGGATGAAATTACAACTGAACTTTCAGCCTGTAATCACGGATACAAGGATGAAATTACAACTGAACTTTCAGCCTGTAATCACGGATACAAGGATGAAATTACAACTGAACTTTTAGCCTGTAATCACGGATACAAGGATGAAATTACAACTGAACTTTCAGCCTGTAATCAGGGATACAAGGATGAAATTACAACTGAACTTTCAGCCTGTAATCACGGATACAAGGATGAAATTACAACTGAACTTTCAGCCTGTAATCACGGATACAAGGATGAAATTACAACTGAACTTTCAGCCTGTAATCACGGATACAAGGATGAAATTACAACGCATTCATTCTGACCAGGTCTGTTGAGGTGGCGGCGGGGAGCACTACGCGGGATACGTCCTGGGCCAGCCCGCCTTCCAGTCCAGCTGGTAAGAACAACAAAATCAGCTCTCTGCTGGCTAGGTGGCATGACAGAGGGCCGGAGAGAATATGCAAATATTTTTGAACTACTCTTGCTACAAGAGTTAGGTATAATACATGTAATACACCACAGGTACCGCCACCTTATACACAGGTGGCTCCCCCCGTCGGCCAGGTGTGCGCACTTTCTGTGCCGGTCACCCCGCACTCCGGTCACACCCCTGCTGACTTACCGAGAGGAACACACCGACACACACTCACACACCGCCAACTTTTTCTTCTCCCAGTATGGGACAGAAACGATTCTGTAATACCTGCTGCTCTAGGCACGAGGCCCCAACAGGGAAGAAATGTAGAAAGGTGAGGGAATTACTGAAAAAGAATCCTGAACAAAATGAGTCCTGCGAGTCGAAATCCGAGGACCGGTCTGACGAGTCCAGCGAAGCAGACGGGGACTCTGAAAACTCTTTCGAGGATTATTGCGGTGACGTAGAGGATAACCCCTGGATATTCTCTAAACGCAGACGAGGTAAATCGAAATCAGGAACAAAATCCTCAGGTGAGCAGTCAAGAAAAGTGAAAATGTCAACTGATTCCAAGATGGCGGACATGAACAAGGCCATGCGTGATCTTTCTACCAAGGTAGACGGGTCTGAAAATTGTCTGAACCGTATTGAGTCCTTATTGAAGCAAGCCATTAAGGGATACGGTGCAGGAAATGAACCTCCCCGCTCCAGAGGGAAAGTCAAGAAATCGCGGAAAACCAGAGAGGAAGGTTTTAAAGACCGAAAAGGACACCGGCGGTTAGTCTTCGTCCTCGTCTTCGTCGTCCGAATCGTCTTCCTCATCAACGTCATCCTCCAGCTCTTCCTCGTCTACTAAAGGAAGCTCAAGACATCACAAATCGTCTACATCCAAAGGTCGCCATCGCCGTACCAAGCAAGAGGGGAAGAGGAAATCGCGCAAGGAAGTGAAACGTAGGTTTAACATTAAACGCTTCATTCCTAAAGAAGACCGTGATAAACCGTTATCTAATGAAAAACGGTGGTTTTGCCAGGCAAAACTCCTACAAGAGTGTTATGATAAAGGCAAAGATATCACCGGGATGCTGGCGCATAATGCCTTTATCGTGGAAAAGGCGGCATCACGGGCATATCTGACTACCGGCCTATGTAAATACGACCACGCAGTCCGGGAGAAAGTTATCGATGAGGGGATGAAAGCTTACTCTGGAGGCAATTTGGATTTATCTATGCGGTTCTTGTGTCCCGAATACGCCCGTGATACCAAGAAAAAACCGATTCCGACGATAAAGAAGAAAGAAAATCGCCTCCCAGGTAGTCGCCCGGTTTGTTTAGCATGGAATGGTGAGGGATGCAACTTCCGAAACTGTCGTTACCCTCATATATGTTCGCGATGCTTTGCAACAAACCATTCCATCCACACCTGTAGAGTTCAAGTCCCCTCTTCAACGACCGCGACCACTCAAGCATAGGACAACACGGTGGTACCTGCAAATTGTGTTACATCACGCGATTTAAATTTGGAATCATGTTTTGATTATTCTGTAACATATAAAGACCAGGACTGGGTCAATAGGTCTTTTTCCTCTGTGTTAGAGGACTATACAGACTACAGTAGCTCTCACGAGCAAAGGACTCCGGACGTTGTTGAACATGGTGAAGACCCGTTGTAACAGAGCTCTAACTCTCAACTTCGGGATCGATACGTTTCTATTTCTACCCCTCCTGTAGAGGTGGTTAGCGATAATATTGTATCTTTTTTCACTTGTAACCATACTGACTGTAAAAGTGGTTTTTGAAAATTGCAGACTAGGTTATTGCTCATGTAATTTTCTACTAGACGACACTAAAGTCCAATTACGACCCTGTCGTTTTGCCATTATGATTCATAGCATGAATCAACGAGTTTATGAAGATATGTTTATACTTACCCGCCTATGTAGAGGCTTTAAGGTGGTTGATGACGATTGTGATTTGTCTTACGAAATTAATAATTACAATTCTATTTTGGGACAAAGACCGTCAGAAGAGATGGATAATATCATCCGTAGAGAACTTCAAGAAAACAAATTATCTATATCAAAAAATCGTCCTTCATGTGTTCACGGTCTAGGTGCGATTTATAAAAATGACTCTAAAATATGCCCTATCACAGATTGCTCGAGACCTAAAGACTCGGTAAATGATCATATAAACTCCACAGCCCTCAAATTCTGCTTTAAAAGCATAGATGATGCTGTGGATATTATTGAATCGGGAAATTTTGGTGCAGTTATCGATATAGCTAGTGCTTATCGGCACATAAATATTTTCCCACCCCATAGAAAGTTCATGGGGATTAGTTGGATTATTGACGGTAAACATACATATATCAGTGTGGAAGACGAAGGGTACCCTACGGTAACACAACCACAAGTGCTAGCCTGAGTCTTTGACCGACGCCGGTCGGCGTGTCCACGGCCTCTTCTCATTGGTCAATCGAGGTTGTTTACTCGAATCTCATTGGTTGCTAATGACGCTTTTCCCAGTTGGACCTGGCAACCGGCTGGCGGGTGCGTGTCAGCTGACTGGGCGCACCGGGAGCGGACAGTGTATATCCCAACGGGAGGGCGGTTCCTGAAACAAACATGAGCCGTCCATTTGTGTTGCCTGGGGGGGGGGGGCAGAAAGTCATTAATGCGATTTTGGGCCTGTACAGAGCGTTTCTTTTGCTCTTTGCAGTGACAGGTTGTTTAGGCCTGTGGCCCACGGTGAGAATGAGGTTTATTTGGGCTTGTGGTTTCGAATCTATACTGAATTCTCGTCAGGTGTCGTAGGGACTTGCTCGCGTAAGTCTCTATGTAAATAGACGTTTTGTCTATTATTTTGTGGAACGTTCAGGAAATTGAGACGGCCCAAAGGGTCATCTTAACTCTAGCTTTCAGGCTTGCAATGGGGTTGGGTTAGGTACTACCAGAGGGTAATCATGCTGATACAAAATCTTTTTCAAACCAATAGCTCTGCGGAGCGAACGGTAACAAAAAAAATTTTGTATCAGCATAAACATACATATATGTTAGATAATGTTTTATGCTTCGGCATTCGCTCGGCGCCTTTTATATTCAAAGCCATAAGCGATTTCATTGCTAGATGTTCATCCTCCTACAATCTTTGGGTGGTAAATTACCTAGACGATTTTCTGGTTTCTGGCCCAGATTTTGAAAGTTGTAAATCCAACCAAAACCTTCTTATAAATATTCTTCGGTTCCTAGGTTTTTCCATTAATTTCAAAAAGGTTTCAGTCCCTTGTCAAAAGATAAAATATTTAGGTTTCATCATAGATACTTTAAGTATGACATTATCTTTACCGGAGGACAAATTGGTAAAAGGAACAAAACTAGTTGCTAAAATCATGAATGCCAAGAAATCTAAATATTCAGAATTGGATAAGTTAGTTGGCAGAGGCTGGCTCTGACGCCGGGGCCATGCCATAGATGGTGGAGGACCATTATTCTTGGTCATTTTAACAAGCTGGCACTCGCAACCTGCAGCACCTCAATATCAGCACCCAGCAACTGGCAGGCGACGGCAGAGGAAGTTGCCGAGGTTGTCGCCTGCTACAGGCCAGATCTGCTGGCAAAGCCTGTGAGGTTGATGTATAACAATTTCGCCAAGCTGGTGGAACACACCCTTTACTCTTATGTAGAACTGTGGACTAGTCTTTATCAAAACAGAACAAGTGCCTAAGTGGACAGGGAATTTATCAAACATCCTTCGTTATACTCATGTTTGAGAGAGATGAATTAATTTTTTTCCCAGAAATATAATGATGTATCTATGTATACATATTTCATACTTACTTTCTTGATTGTAAGTCTCTAACCAGATAGACTGCTCCACATGCACCTTTCCCGAGTCCGGTAACCACGTCATATTTCTCCATTCTGATATATTTGTATCCTAGTTCGCCGCCTTCCACTGTCTAGTTGCTTTCAGCTGAAACTTTAAGTAAAAGATTAAATCTTGTTAGATATTGGTATAGGGACTTGTACCCCTGAAACTATATGGCAGAGCTAAGAACTAAAATAATATGAAAGACAAGTGGTGAGCCACTGAGTGAGGAATGCTAGTCAACTCATGCCTTAGTCCACTCGTACCTTAGTCAATTCGGGTTTTTCGTGCAAACACAAATTAAGCTTTTATTCATGCATACTTCTAAGTATTAGCGCGTACCGTTAGCTAGAAGTTGCCGCGAAAGTGCGGCCGCATAGGGAGCCAAAGTGAACCCGCTACAACCACAGATAGCCGGTCACAAAATACCATTTCCGGATATAGGTGCTCAGTACTTTGACTATGTAGGTTGGAGATTATATGTCTCATTCTCCAATCTTTTAGATCCATATTTTTGCTAAACTGAACAACTGTCATTGTGGTTTCGAAACACAGTTATGTACATATGATAGTAGTAAACTACACTATACAGGAGAATCTCAACCTCTGAGTACCTGCGACGATGTGCTGCCCTGTCTGATCATGTGGAGGATATGGACCAGGAGTAAGAGGCCAAGAGAAATGTGAATTGTACTGTGATGAGATGCTATGTGATATTATGTGTATTGTTCCCTACTATTGTGTATTGTACATTATCCTACCCCTAATATAAAATCCCATAGGCTTAACATTGGGTTTCTGTATGCCACGCTGACTGACATACAGAGTTTTATATGCCACTAGTGGCATACAGCATTGTTATCACGTAATATCCCCAAATCGAGGAGATAGGGTAGGATAAAATCAAAACCTGATTCGTTTTAATCTTGTCCAGCGCATTCCACTCCTGAAGTTTTGGCTCCGGACTTCACTTGGCTTCGCCTCATGAAGTCACTTTGCCAAACTCCAGTCGTGGAATACGGTAGACAAGATTAACCTCATCCAGTTTTAAGATAATATGTGACATACTGTGATAAAATACTATGTGACCCAGGTGCAAATGTTTTTTCATGATTGAAATTTATTAAATGAAATTGGAATGTACTCATATGTTTATGAAATGAAAATGGAATGTGCTCATACTAATATCAAATTCAGGTAAACAATTGCTATCTAACATCATATAGTTGTTATCTATTATATAATTCAGTTATATATAGGTTTATCCTACCCCTAATATAAAATCCCATAAGCTTAACATTGAGTTTCCGTATGCCACGCTGACTAGCATACGGAGTTTTATATGCCACTAGTGGCATACAGAATTTTTATCACGTAATATTCCAAAATCGAGGAGACAGGGTAGGATAATATCGTAAAACTGGATGAGGTTTAATCTTGGCCACCGTATTCCACGACTGGAATTTGGCAAAGTGACTTCATGAGGCGAAGCCGAGTGAAGTCCGGAGCCAAAACTTCAGGAGGGGAAGGATAAAATCAAAACCTGATTCGTTTTAATCTTGGCCACCGCATGCCACTCCTGGAGTTTTGACTCCGGACTTCACTCGGCTTCGCCTCATGAAGTCACGAATACAAGAGAACTGAGCCTGCAGGAGAACTGAGCTAAAGGTGTGAATGCGAACTGAGCCTTCAGGAGAACTGAGCCTCCAGGAGAAGTGAGCCTGGCTCAGTCAGTGCTGGGCTGTAGTAGCGTGTTACCTCGGGTGGCTCGCGAGCGTGACATGCCGCGATGTCACGTAAATAACAACAAGACATAATCAGATTGCAAAATCAAACTGGAGAAGGAAGTATCACAGATGGCGGTTCTAATTGCGTTGAAATCATTCAAATCCGATCATTAGATCCAGAGTTATAACGCTTCGAAAAGCGGCCGCCGTTCGACGCTCACCTGCAAACGTAAACATGAGATGTCACGTCAAATCCACATCGCGGAGCAGCGGCCCGCCCTAATATTTGCATCACAAACTTACAACGAGTTAATTGTTAGTAAAGGATGAGATTTGGTAGATATATTTCAGTGAGCTGAGGAACCCCCTTTTTGCTCAGTAGCAAAACATGATAGATTCATGACAGGGAATATATGTTTATCTGCCGTTTTGTGTTACGCTTTTCGCTGTGATTGCCAGTCGAACCCCTATTATCGCTCACATCTTACACGTCTGTACACATAAACAAATTGACAAAATGCTTTTTAATTCCAGGAAACTCCCGGAATATATGTGTAACATTATAGTGTAACACATATATTTGCCAAAAGGGTTTTATAAATCTTAAAAAAAATATGTACAGAGTAACTTGCTAATTAGCGGTGGGCCCAGGCTCAGTTCTCCTGCAGGCTCAGTTCGCACTTCTGAATCTCAACCCCAGGCTCAGTTCTCCTGCGGGCTCAGTTCGCACGTCTGGCTCAGTTCTCCTGCGGGCTCAGTTCTCCAGGTACCGAAGTGACTATGCCAAACTCCAGTCGTGGCATACGGTGGTCAAGATTAAAACTCATCCAGTTTTACGATAGTAAGACAATTGGAAAACAAAAAGGACGAGTTGACTAGGGAAAAGGACGAGTTGACCAAAAAAGCACAAGTTGACTATGGCCAGTATGGGACGAGTTGACCAGTCACCCTGATGAAGAATATCTCTATCAACCTCTAACATGAGTTTTAGAAATAAAAATGGGCACGTAATAATATAATCGCATGCTAATGTGACTTTAATATCTAGATCTAGATATATCTAGATTTATTTCAAATTTCTACTTCCAGCCATGTCCAAGCCTTTGACATTAATTACACCACTCCACCACACCACTACGAGTACGAGTACAACTTACTTAGAGTTAGACTTGAATCACAAGTTTCTAAAATTCTATCGTTTTAGTTTTACATTGCTTTGCCCTGGGTGCAGCCGGAACATCAGTGTTTCCAGTAATTACACCGTGTTCTAATCTAGTCTACGCTTTTAATCAATTCAACTAATTCCACCAATATTTCGTAGCCATATCACTAACTTCTATCTGTTTTCAGCCGTAATCAAGAACAAACAACTTACTTTCCAAACATTTCACCGCATCCAGCAGGGCATAACGGCCATGATGTCAACAACACCACATACTTTTATGGAGGAATTTTATTGGCTGTTCGTATCAACGATAGGCCAATCATAAAGCGTGTGTCATTTGATATGCGATTGCCAGCTTCTCCAAGCCGTGGCGAGTGAAAACTTCCGGTTGGAGAGCGAGGCAGGCGAGAGGCTTGGCGTAGTTTCTGGAAGAGTTTGATACAAAAGAATATCATCGATACCGCACGTGGTTTTGTATTCTCTCAGCGGGCGCTTGAAACAACGGTATTAGAATCAAGATGGCAGAAAACAAAGACGCTGCTCCAATGGAAGAATCTCAGAACCCGAATGTCATCGATGTGACGCCGAACAAAGACGGTGGCGTTTTGAAGGAAATCAAACGCGAAGGAAGCGGCGGAGACACGCCGAGCGCCGGCGACAAGGTGTCCGTGCACTATGTGGGGACCCTCACGGACGGCACCAAATTTGACTCAAGCAGAGACAGAGGGGAACTTTTTGAGTTCGATCTTGGAAAAGGTAATGACTTTGCATGTGTGGAGGTTGTTGGTATTGCCGATTTCAGAGCAGCACTGGGCGGGTTGTCATCTGCCATGCATCATGTTTGACGTTTTAAAAGTCTACTACGAGTATGACTCTGTGTCACCCACTGCCCCAGGCTTTACAGAGCCCTTGACTCTTGAGCTTGACCAGTCTAGTTAGAGGCATCATTTCTGGTAGAGTACAAGTATAAGCACCAGTATCACACATTGATTCAATGTCTGGTCGCATCCTAGATATGAGTTATTATTCTGTCCTGTTTACACTACAGCTGATGCATTTGCTGCCAGTGCATATGATTTTCAATTTCATAGACGCAGTAGATCTGTCACTGTCACACTGACTCGCAGTCACAGCGAGGTTTACACTTTAAAAACACATAATTTGAAATAAAGGATATACATCCTCTTTGGTTTATGTACTATAAAGTTCACCGGGAACTAGTTCCAGAGGCTCTGACTGGCATACTTGAATGTAGCGCATGTAGGCAAGTATTTTTAACGGAGCATCCTTTTGAAAGTCGGGTTACGTTGTATCTAGCCTAGGTAAAGAATTCACCCCTGATCTCTATTCAGGGGTGAACAGCTGTTCTATGTTATTAGGCGAGGCGCTAAGCAGCTAGGGAACCAGCGAGGAAAACTGAACAAAATGGCTGGCTTTGAGAACCAGCCAAGATCTACTGGAAAACTACTTTTAAATACACAGTTATAAAGTAAGCGACAACTATTTTGAAGGTTGGCAAAGACAAATGGGTATATATTTATCGATTCAATTTCTTTTTCATACATGTCAGACTGCGGCCAGTCTGGAATGACAAGTCAGGGTTGGGGTGTATGGAGTTAACACCCGGCCCTGTTTGGAGACAGGGCCGGGTATGCTGGCTATGTTGTATCTATTTACCCCATACCTCTCCAACGTCTGTGGAGATTGATTAAAGATGATGGGCTTCATTTGGTGGTTTGAGAGTGGCTGCGCTATGATTTATTACATGTAGGGTGTAATTGTTTACTCCCAGCAACAGCACCTGTCATCAATATACGAATTCTCATTTATTATCCATCTGAACAGAGTGTCCATACTAAACCTGTAGCTCCATTCTAAACTTGTAGCTCCATACTAAACCTGTAGCTCCATACTAAACTTGTAGCTCCATACTAAACCTGTAGCTCCATACTAAACCTGTAGCTCCATACTAAACTTGTAGCTCCATACTAAACTTGTAGCTCCATTCTAAACTTGTAGCTCCATACTAAACTTGTAGCTCCATACTAAACCTGTAGCTCCATTCTAAACTTGTAGCTCCATACTAAACTTGTAGCTCCATACTAAACCTGTAGCTCCATACTAAACTTGTAGCTCCATACTAAACCTGTAGCTCCATTCTAAACCTGTAGCTCCATACTAAACCTGTAGCTCCATACTAAACCTGTAGCTCCATTCTAAACTTGTAGCTCCATACTAAACTTGTAGCTCCATACTAAACTTGTAGCTCCATACTAAACCTGTAGCTCCATTCTAAACTTGTAGCTCCATACTAAACCTGTAGCTCCATACTAAACTTGTAGCTCCATACTAAACCTGTAGCTCCAAACTAAACCTGTAGCTCCATTCTAAACCGATAGCTCTTAGTATTGGAGTCACTCCCCAATAATGTCCCTCCCTATATCACTCTGACATCAGTCCACATTTCCACAATAACCATTGAATACCACTCCATGGTTGGCCAATTTCCTTTCATATGGTCCTAGTTTTGGTAGGACTTCTTAAGTAGTATTCTTTATTCTAGCAAAGAACTATAATTGAATCCTGTTTCATCGCTCTGCCAATGAAACTTACCAAGTTACCAGTACGCTTCAACTCACTAAAACGTAGAATACATCAACAATTTTACTTTTGGCTGGAAGTTTGAAAATGTACAAGTAAGCCAAGAAAATATTTGAAAAGTAGTTACATGAAATCTATACTTTGTTGTTGTTCTAGTTAGTTCCTCAACATATGGTGAGTGACAGAGAAAAAAACATATTGATCTAAAAGTGGTGAACTTAAAGCTGTCACAGGGTAACGATGGCAGATCGAAGTCGTGTACTATCGAATCGAACCCAATAAAACCTTAGAAAAAAAGCTGCTTGACAGTATTCCAAAGAAAGACATGGTCATCTTCTTTTTATATAAAATTATTGAAATGATAGATTGAACAGAATTGATAGCAATAAGTCTACAATAGACTGACGGGTGAACGTGTGTCTATTTGAATGACAGGGTCGGTGATTAAAGCATGGGACCTCGGCGTGGAGACAATGAAGAAGGGCGAGCTGGCCGTGCTCACCTGCAAGTCGGAGTACGCCTACGGCGAGACCGGCTCCCCGCCCACCATCCCCCCCGGCGCCACCTTGATATTCCAAGTGGAGCTCTTTGACTGGCGAGGTAAGTGCAAAAATACTCACATAGATGCCAACGTTTAGGTTATCTCAAGAATTCTTTTTTAATCTCAATTCTTAATTCAGTAAAACCCTGCTTCTGGGACACCTCGCTTAAGGGATAACCCCGCTTAAGGGATCAACCTGCTTAAGGGGACAGTTTTCTCGGAACAGAAATTTTTACTTAGTTTATTTTAACCCCACTTAAGGGGTCACCCCACTTTAGGGGACAATTTGCTCGGTACGGAGGGTGTCCCCATAAGCGGAGTTCTACTGGATATTTATTAGCTTCCTTTTTTTTCTCTCTAAATTTTCATTGTTGACCAGACTACAATCCACTATAAACTATAGGGATAGTGGTTGATTTGCCTAGATTTATTCCTATTATCATTTAAAAAAAAAGAAAAATCTAATTGGGCCGTGGAAACATCCTACTCTCTAAGCGATGCTACCTTGAATGGCAGTTATTAGAACTGCCCCTAACCACCGTAACCATAGTACACTGTCAGCTGTGACATCATAGTGTCAACAACTGTCGCCCGGTGTCTCTATATTGAGCTATGGAGACAAGACCGTGAGATACTGTATGATAACACAAAAGATGATTGTGAAAGGTTTGAACCATCAAACTTTGGGAGAATTTTGTCATGGTTTCGCCGTGCTTGGCACATCAGGCATCATAATCAGCTTTCTAGGGTTTAGGTGCCAGATCAGAAAATCTGGGCTTGTACTGTTATCTGTGTTATGTTAACTGATGTTTTATTGTGTGTGTCAGTTTGATAAAGAGCTACTGCATGTTCTAGATAATATGGGAATGCAGGGGTTACAGATTACTGAATCAGGGATCAAATTTATGGTCCCCTTGTTTTGGATATGTTGATATAAAAAAAATATTTAAAAAAATATTTAAAAAATGAAGAGAAAACCCTGTTCTGTACACTGCTCTGCACCCTGTTCTGTATCCTGCCCGGTACCCTGTTCTGTACCCTTTTCTGCACACTGTTCTGTACCCTTTTCTGCACACTGTTCTGTACCCTTTTCTGCACACTGTTCTGTACCCTGTTCTGTAGCCTTTTCTGTATCCTGTTCTGCATACTGTTCTGCACACTGCTCTGCACCCTGTTCTGCACCCTGTTCTGTACCCTGTTCTGCACACTGTTCTGCACCCTGCTCTGCACCCTGCTCTGCACATTGTTCTGCATCCTGCTCTCTACACTGTTCTGTGAAGCAGGAATCCCCCCCCCCCCCCCAATTCATCTGCAATGGGAGGGATGGGGTCTCTACAATACCCTATGAGAGTCAACCAAAAAACGCAGCCTACAACCTGATTTTCAAAGAAATTCAGCAAATGTATAAAGACAACCCAAATGCCATAAGAACATTCCCGGTCAGAGCACAAGCTCAGTACCGAGAAGCAGGCATCCCAGTGAAGAGAATCAGAGCTGAGAGGCCACCTTTCCCCCTCTATGGCATCAGGAAGCACCATCAATCCTATTTGACCTAGCAAAAAACAAGCAAGGTGACACCCTTAAAAATGTCTTTCTCAAGAACTACCAGACCATGACAAAACATTGCAAAGACCATATACCGGTGTATTCTGATGATGGTATATACTGATGGCTCAAAAGAGGGTAACCACTTCAGTTATGGAGTCCACACACCATAAGATGACCTAAAGAAAGCCCTTCATGGCAAGAGCAGCTTTTTTACTGCTGAGGCCAATGCTATATTGCATTCCTTGACTTGGATGAAAATGTCACAACACAAGAGTCTTCTCAGACTCTAAATCTTGTCTACAAGCCATTGGACAGCATGATCCAAAGAATGTAGTCATCAGAGACATCAAACAGTTATATACAGAACTGAAGGGAGAACATGGCAAAGAGGTAGCCATATGTTGGCTGCCAAGTCATATCGGAATAGAAGGAAATGAAGCTGTAGATCAAGCAGCCAAAAATGGATTGAGCAGAAAAGTTGGAGCACACAGAGTTCCACATACAGACCTGAAACCAATGGCTAAGGAGCACATTCGTAAAACTTGGCAGAATCTCTGGAACTGTACCAGAGACAATAAACTGCATGATTTTGTAGTGACTACTAGCCCAAACTTTAGGAAAGACAACTTGACACTAACTGAACAGGTGAAACTGACCCGTTGTGGTGCCAAAATTGGTTACCCTGCCATAAGTGGTAATTATCGCCCACTAACTATCTTTGGCGCATGTGTGAACATGCGCAGTGTTGATGTCCACGATTGGAGAGTGAAAATTTGCCGAAATTAAGCATATTACGACATATCACGACATGTAATTCTCATGTCTAAATACTATTATTTCTATTTATTTACATTAAAAACACATCAAAATAGTAGTACGTCCAATAGTCCGTTATATCTGAACGGAAGAACGTGGCCAGACGCATGCGTGTATAGAGTTAGCGATAATTACCACTTTTGGCAGGGTAACCAATTTTGGCACCACACCGTCTGCGGACTGGTCACACCAAACTGACACATGGGCACCTCCTAAGAGTTGAAGTAGTGCCCATGTGCCAGACATGCAGCACTCTGCTGAGTGTAAAATATCTCGTGCTACATTGTCGGGCCTCTAAAGTGTGCAGGAAGAAATTCCTAAAGAATGTAACAACAATGTGCAGTGTTTTCCATAACACTGGCAAGAGAGAAATTCCTCAGGGAATGTAAGATTTTTCGATAAGATATAATTCAGGATCAACCAGGCAGCATACCTTGTTATTCCAACAGGATATGCAAATTTGAGTAAAGTAAACCAAAGTAAGTCTAATTGAACAAATTGGACGTTTAACTACCCAAACAAACAAACCCTCTTCTGCACCCTCTTCTGTACACTGCTCTGTACCCTGTTCAGTACCGTCCTGTTTCTGTACCTTTCTGTACCCTGTTGTCCACCCTTCATGGGAAGTATTCATTCATTAGGTAAATTCTGATTCTGACTTAGTCAAAACTAGTATGTCGGTTTTTCTCTCTTTAAGACCTCAGACATCTAGTATGTAGTAGCCCTTCTAAATGCACACGTGAACTCTGCAGGGGATGTCTGCTGATATCGATACTTAGGCACATTTATGATTTTCCTATCATTTTTTAAATGTCAATGTAAACAATGTTTTTTTCTCATGTCTTTCTTCAATAGGTGAAGATATTTCTCCAAATCATGACGGAAGTATCCTCCGATCCAAGATCAGCCAAGGTGACGGCTACTCGTCGCCCAACGACGGGGCCACAGTCGAGAGTAAGCATTCTTCCTATAAGTTTAGTGGTGACGAAATGAACCCTTGTCTGATTCCTGGAAGTTATCACTGGTTAAAGTCTATTGTAGACCACCCAGACGAACTGACCACATTTTTACTTTCTACAGGTAACTTATTTCAGATAGGAATATGATTTGTATTTTCTGCAGACGGTTTTATGTTAATATAACACCCTGAAGTTTTAATATTTCGAATTTTCAAATAGAATTTTGATAAAAGTCTAATTTCAGTTTTTGCTTGACTTTTTGTCACAGGCTCACTTTTCAGAACACCTTCATGAACACATTTTTACCCCTAAAACTGGTTTATTAATATAATAGTGAAGCTCATTTGAAAAAAAAAGTTGTATGTGGAATTTTTCAAGTAAATGTATAATTTTTTATGAGGGGAGGGGCAGGGGGGAGGAATATCAATACTAAAACAGATATCCACACAGTATTGATTTACGGTGAGTTCTGCCGTTCCATATAGCATCTCCAAATGTGGCACTGACAGTTGACTACATCATAGCAAAGAACTATATGACCAAGAAACACAACTTCCGGTTATTGGACTGGACGGTGGCGCCTCACAGTGGTTGGCCCGTAGGAACTCAAATTTCTGAGTGCTGAAGCTCATCAAACATTCTAAGAATCTGCAATTCTGAAGGTATAACTGAAGTTGTAATGCTGAATTTTGGGGAAAAAAATTAATTCAACACCTATACCCTTTCATTTTTTTCACAAACTGAAGCACATTCTCTACATTATGTGACAGAAATAAAGAATATTACTACATTTTATTCCGCTCACGAACGGCACATGGGAGTACACCACGTGACATGTAACCTCTTACCTGATTTAGAACCTGAATAATTTGAATCACATACAAAATAGCCACAAGCAAAGAGTGTCAAGTCTGTCGGCATGTCCAATAGTCACCTCTTGCACATAAGCGTGGCGCGGCGATCGCCGTGATAACGGGTTTTGCTGGTTCTATGTACTTGATAAGTATCAGCCGCGCACCAGCGAAATTTCCGCACTTCAGAACGAGGCGAGGGCTGTCAGAGTGAAGCCAACACTGCAGCAAGCGCCTGATACCAATATGATAATGGCAATATAAATTGTTCTTCTGTCATGAATAACCGGCCGAATTTTACAATTAAAATATTCTTAGAAAGCTGAGGCTTTGGCCTATCTGTTGGTATATACATGATATACCTGTGTTGTGTCTATGGTTTCCTGTCTATGGCATATTGTATAAGACATGTGGAAAACAAAAGCTAATAATTGTTGAAGTATTTGACAGGGATACTAGTTTTCAATATTTTCATTGAAATCAATGTTTTAATTTTCAAAAATATAAAGTTCCTTTTCAGTGTTTGATATTGGCATAACAACTACTAAATTACCCAATTCAGCCACAGCCCATGATCCTATGTCATCTGTCTTAATAGTCCATTATCTCAGGAAATATCCATCACAGCCGGGCAATATAGGTATCATTTTGATCGTCTTGAATTACCTAGGAAGATAGAGTGGTTATTTCTATAGGTCATCGCGATAGATTTTTTCACTAAATCACTGTGAAGACAGGAAGGTAACATGTTTTAGTATTTTTTACCTAATAATTTCTGATGTTCAAGCTATCACAGGAAATTTTAGCCAAGGCATAGGTATATGATATGTATATCAATAAATAGAGCAGTCTCAGCTTTCTAACAATATTTTGTTTATAAAGATCAACCTGGTATTCACAATGCAACAGCAATTTGCATTTATTATCATAGTATTTATCCATATCAATCGCTCAGGCGTGAGGTCACACGCCTTGTTTTCATGTGAACTATTTGGCGGCCATTACAAGATAGCGCTAGTGTGCAAGTACTCTATTGTGTAGCTGTACTTCTTAGGTTATAATTCTTTAATCATAGAAAGGGATATATTTTAAGTGAGAGATATTTGTAATTATATTCATTTATTTATTTAAATCTCATAATGGGTGGGGGTGTTGTATGGAGGCAGCAGGTGAATGAGTGGATGGGTTATTAAACTTGACTAAGGTGAATGAGTGGATGGGTTATTAAACTTGACTAAGGTGAATGAGTGGATGGGTTATTAAACTTGACTAAGGTCAATGAGTGGATGGGTTATTAAACTTGACTAAGGTGAATGAGTGGATGGGTTATTAAACTTGACTAAGGTGAATGAGTGGATGGGTTATTAAACTTGACTAAGGTGAATGAGTGGATGGGTTATTAAACTTGACTAAGGTGAATGAGTGGATGGGTTATTAAACTTGACTAAGGTGAATGAGTGGATGGGTTATTAAACTTGACTAAGGTGAATGAGTGGATGGGTTATTAAACTTGACTAAGGTGAATGAGTGGATGGGTTATTAAACTTGACTAAGGTGAATGAGTGGATGGGTTATTAAACTTGACTAAGGTGAATGAGTGGATGGGTTATTAAACTTGACTAAGGTGAATGAGTGGATGGGTTATTAAGCTTGACTAAGGTAAATGAGTAGATGGGTTATTAAGCTTGACTAAGGTGAATGAGTGGATGGGTTATTAAGCTTGACTCATGGTTTTACCTTGAGTATACCTGGTTTCTCAAAGTCTTCTTGGGACAAAGCTTGTATGTAGTATTCATTACTATAACAATGTATAGGAGAAAGAAACTAATAGAAAATCTAAACGGACCAGATATCACTGTCTCAATGCTTGGAAAAACACGCAATACTTGGCTTTGCCTGAAAATTTTCCTGAAATTTCGTTTACTTATGTAGAGTTGGCTTGAGCTGTAAATTTCTAGTTTGTGCCTCAAACTAAAAAAAAAGACAAGAAAAATTCAATGTCTGCCAATCTCTGATTACGATGTCTTTATTTCTCCACAAAATTAAAGTTAAACCATCTTTAGTTTTGTGACATATAAGATAAAAGTCTGTAATGTTTGTCTTATTAGTCCACATGGTGGGGAAGTATGAGGGCAGAGACTTTGAGGAGCGCGACGTGAGCTTCGCTCTGGGCGAGGGATGTGACCACGGCATCTCACCGGGCATCGAACACGCCCTCAAGAAGTTCAAAAAAGGAGAAGAGTGCGTGCTGACGGTGAAGGCCCAGCATGCCTTTGGAGATGAGGGCTGTCCGGAGAAAAACATCCCAGCTGGAGCCACCCTCCAGTACCGCATCAAAATGAAGAACTTTGAAAAGGTATCTGACCCGGCAGTATGCAGTGAGCACCATACAGCCACATATCTTACTCAGACTTTGAACAATCTCTGGAAATATTGCATTGACGTTTAACTAAAGCCGTGTTTTATATCTGTTTTTTTAATTAATTTATTTTTGACTATTTCTTTCATTCTTTATGTGTGTTTTTCAAAGTAAAAGTTTACAAAAAATAATTCAGGTACAATTGGTTGACTTGTCCTAGATACAGTGTCATTTGTTTAATCTTTGATTTATCATTCTTATTTCTTCTTTACAAGAAACATTTTCTCCTTAAACTCGTACATGTTTAATATCCATTATATTAGATTACTTTACTATATCAAAGTTGACACGACCATATAAAGATTTACCTTCTACCCCTATCTTGTCGTAAACATTGTCTTCCATATCTTCCTAGATCCAATATTAATACAATCCGGCCCGTTGGGTTGATTTGCCTCTGTGTGGTTCATGCTTGATATGCTTTTAATGCAAGCATAACTAAAGCTCAGTGGTAAATGGCACTGGACACGTAATCCCAAGGTTGTCAGAATTCGTGGGTTTCGAGTCCCATTGCAGCCACTTTTCTCTCTTACTCCCATCAGTGGTAGACTTACTGCTATATCAAAGACCAATCCTTCTCATATTATGTCTATGTGGTGTGGGAAGTAAAAGAACTCTCACTACGGTAAATGTGTAGGGGTGAGATTTCTACCTACCTTGACCTCATAGATTTGGTCAAACCCAAAGTAGGTCTAATAGGACATATTGGACGTTAAACTACCCTAACAAACCAATAATACAATCCTTAAAATCATATAATCTCAAAATATTCAATACTAGACAAATCTAACAAACACACATTACATCACATTTCAAACGTGTAGAGACAAACATCACGATACGCTGAGCTGTAAGAAATTCCACTTCATGTCTCGTGTCATCAAGTCTTATTTCATCACTTTCTAGTGCTGAAGCTCACTGAGATGTCAGCTTTCGATTTTGCTATTTTCAGTTTTTAGAATCCTTTTTCCTTGTGTAAAACAAAATTGAAAAATTGATCGAGCCTCATTCACGCCAAAGAAACAGTCATTTGCATCTCCCACATCCCCAGATTGTCTAGAAGTGCAGTGATTATCTCCCACATCCCCAGATTGTCTAGAAGTGCAGTGATTATCTCCCACATCCCCTGATTGTCTAGAAGTGCAGTGATTATCTCCCACATGCCCTGATTGTCTAGAAGTGCAGTGATTCTCTCCCACATGCCCTGATTGTCTAGAAGTGCAGTGATTATCTCCCACATCCCCTGATTGTCTAGAAGTGCAGTGATTATCTCCCACATCCCCTGATTGTCTAGAAGTGCAGTGATTATCTCCCACATCCCCTGATTGTCTAGAAGTGCAGTGATTATCTCCCACATCCCCTGATTGTCTAGAAGTGCAGTGATTATCTCCCACATCCCCTGATTGTCTAGAAGTGCAGTGATTATCTCCCACATCCCCTGATTGTCTAGAAGCGCAGTGATTATCTCCCACATCCCCTGATTGTCTAGAAGTGCAGTGATTATCTCCCACATTCCCTGATTGTCTAGAAGCGCAGTGATTATCTCCCACATCCCCTGATTGTCTAGAAGTGCAGTGATTATCTCCCACATGCCCTGATTGTCTAGAAGTGCAGTGATTATCTCCCACATGCCCTGATTGTCTAGAAGTGCAGTGATTTCTTTTACCTTGGAAGTGAATATTTCTCATCAGGACATAAACCAACCCAAATTTGGATGTCCTTGGAACATGCCTTTGGAGCTATCGTGCCTTAGAATATGAAATTGTCTTGTTATTTAAAGGCTTCTCATTTTTCTCTCACTACTAAAATCCTCAATTATAGAACCTGTGTATGTCAACCCTACATTCAGGAATCCCATAATCCCAATTCCCCTTTAAATGTGTGCATTATTATTAGCAGGTGAACGGTTGGTCTTTAGGTTATGGCTATAGCCTACTGTAGTACACATGCTTGTAGAGTCACTAGATGACCTGATCACATTTTTGCTTTTTATAGCTCACTAAGTACAGATAGGAATATGATTTTTGTTTTGGACAGAAGGTTTTATGATCATACCATATCTGACAGTTTTAATTTTTAGGATATTGACATGGATTTAAAGAAAAAATAGAGATTTCAGTTTGGGGGAAACTTTTGAGTCACAGGTCCATTTTTAAAAACTCTTTTATGGTCATAGTTCTACCTATAAAACTGGTTCAATCATGATATAATATGCCTCATTTGAAAGAGAATAAAAAAAAACAGGTGCTAGGAAGTGGAATTTTCTAAGTAAATTCTATACTTACAGAGATATTCAAGTATTTGTTGAATTAAGATATCAAAATATTTTCAGTCAACAATTTTAAACATGTGTTAAGCTGCTTGTAGTGAGTTTTAAATGCGTCCACCTGCTCATTTGGCCTTTTAAAGGCCAATGATTCTATTTGAAAATGCACACTTAGCTCTTGTTTCCATAATTTTCTGTTTTTCCTCGACAAGGTCCCCATAGATAATGTATGAATTTAAATCCCTGAAACCCTTGCATTGTTACCATACAAACCACTTTGAATGCATAGCTAACACCACGAGCCAGCTTCATACTAAAATCTCCCATGCATATATTCGGTTTAACATCAATAGGACATGGAAGGTAGGGCTCTGCTTGGTGAGCACATCTCAATACTTCGAACTCTGTATCTCCAACCAAAGTATCTGTGAACAGATTCCATTCAGGTGCACTAACTATGTCTCCTAATATTCTTATTATGGTTTCAATTTCAGGCCAAGGAATCATGGGAAATGGATATCGACGAGAAGCTAGAACAGTCTGAAATTAGCAAGTCAAAAGGAACAAATTACTTTAAAGTATGTGAACATTATCTCCTCAATCTATACGTCACTTTTGACAGTTATGTTGTGAGAGTGATTTTCACCAATTAAATATACCTTAACATAATTTTTATATACAGTAAAACCCCGCTTCTGGGACACCTTGCTCAAGGGGACTTAAGGCCGCTTAAGGGTATAATTGCCAGGAACATAAACTTTTATTTAGTTTATTTTAACCCCGCTTAAGGGGTCACTTTGCTCGGAACCGAGGGTGGCCCCCTTAAGTAGGGTTTTACTGAACTGGTAATCGATATATTTATTTTGAACAGATTTGTCATAACTGAGGTGATGTTTCACATCTCTTGTGTACTTGTAATTAATGTGGCTATACAAGATTTGACTTTTTCTCTGTACTTTAATGATGTAGTTTTGATTTGTTTTGCTACACTTGTACGTTCATATACATATTAAACTGGTGAACACTGGTGATTTACAATCATTATCGATTATTAATGTGGTAATTCTTTATAATTAATGAAGTTTGCCCAGTTGATATATTACTTTATGATTAATGAAGTTTGCCCAGTTGATATATTACCTTATAATTAATGAAGTTTGCCCAGTTGATAAATTACCTTATAATTAATGAAGTTTGCCCAGTTGATGTATTACTTTATGATTAATGAAGTTTGCCCAGTTGATATATTACCTTATAATTAATGAAGTTTGCCCAGTTGATATATTACTTTATGATTAATGAAGTTTGCCCAGTTGATATATTACCTTATAATTAATGAAGTTTGCCCAGTTGATATATTACTTTATGATTAATGAAGTTTGCCCAGTTGATATATTACCTTATAATTAATGAAGTTAACCCACTGTGACATATTCCAGGCGGGCAAGTTCTCCACAGCCATCAAGTTCTATGACAAGCTGGTGGGTTTCCTGGACAGCGAGGGCGAGTTGGAGGGCGACAAGAAGGTGAAGCGTGACGCGCTGCTGCTGGCTGCCTACCTCAACATGGCCATGTGCAAACTGAAACTCAACGAGTTCACCAAAGTCGTCTCCGACTGTGACAAAGCCTTAGCTATAGACCCCAAGAACGAAAAGGGCCTCTTCCGCCGTGGCCAGGTAAGGCTCGGTCCACGTTTTATACCTGACACTAAAGTTGGGAGTGATTCATGCTGAACTAAGTTTTGCCTTCTCTGACATGAAGTCCACTATGTGAAGTTCGATGTCCTCCAGTGCATTCTAACTTCACTGCTGGGATGGTCAATAAGTCCGCCCCATCACCTTGTTAAGCATTCTTATTTTCATATATTCTAAAAGATTGAGCTTGGCTATTATGTATTTATAGTAAAAAATATTTGCTCACTTGCGGCTATCCAAGGCAATACAAGCAATTTAAATATATATGAAGCTAATAATAACATTGACTTCTGTATCAAGCGACAATTAAACCTGAGTTTGATAAACCCTTTTGATTATCCTGGTTGTAAGCGTGGTACGATTTGATACAGAATTGTCTTTATTTTAGTGAGGCTGGTGTAAAAATACCATTCATCTATTGAGTACACTTTAGAACAGGCTGATATAGTCAGAGCCCCATTCACCTGTTAAGTACTCACTCTTCAGAACAGGCTGTACGTTGTTGAGTGGTGTGATATAGAGGTGAGAGGTGTGTGTAGTTTGTAGAGTGGTGTGATATAGAGGTGAGAGGTGTGTGTAGGTTGTAGAGTGGTGTGATATAGAGGTGAGAGGTGTGTGTACGTTGTTGAGTGGTGTGATATAGAGGTGAGAGGTGTGTGTAGGTTGTAGAGTGGTGTGATATAGAGGTGAGAGGTGTGTGTAGGTTGTAGAGTGGTGTGATATAGAGGTGAGAGGTGTGTGTAGTTTGTTGAGTGGTGTGATATAGAGGTGAGAGGTGTGTGTAGGTTGTTGAGTGGTGTGTAGAGGTGAGAGGTGTGTGTAGGTTGTTGAGTGGTGTGATATAGAGGTGAGAGGTGTGTGTAGTTTGTTGAGTGGTGTGATATAGAGGTGAGAGGTGTGTGTAGTTTGTTGAGTGGTGTGATATAGAGGTGAGAGGTGTGTGTAGGTTGTTGAGTGGTGTGATATAGAGGTGAGAGGTGTTTGTAGGTTGTTGAGTGGTGTGATATAGAGGTGAGAGGTGTGTGTAGGTTGTTGAGTGGTGTGTAGAGGTGAGAGGTGTGTGTAGGTTGTTGAGTGGTGTGATATAGAGGTGAGAGGTGTGTGTAGTTTGTTGAGTGGTGTGATATAGAGGTGAGAGGTGTGTGTAGTTTGTTGAGTGGTGTGATATAGAGGTGAGAGGTGTGTGTAGGTTGTTGAGTGGTGTGATATAGAGGTGAGAGGTGTGTGTAGGTTGTTGAGTGGTGTGATATAGAGGTGAGAGGTGTGTGTAGGTTGTTGAGTGGTGTGATATAGAGGTGAGAGGTGTGTGTAGGTTGTTGAGTGGTGTGATATAGAGGTGAGAGGTGTGTGTAGTTTGTTGAGTGGTGTGATATAGAGGTGAGAGGTGTGTGTAGGTTGTTGAGTGGTGTGATATAGAGGTGAGAGGTGTGTGTAGGTTGTAGAGTGGTGTGATATAGAGGTGAGAGGTGTGTGTAGTTCGTTGAGTGGTGTGTAGAGGTGAGAGGTGTGTGTAGTTTGTTGAGTGGTGTGATATAGAGGTGAGAGGTGTGTGTAGTTTGTAGAGTGGTGTGATATAGAGGTGAGAGGTGTGTGTAGTTTGTTGAGTGGTGTGTAGAGGTGAGAGGTGTGTGTAGTTTGTTGAGTGGTGTGTAGAGGTGAGAGGTGTGTGTAGTTTGTTGAGTGGTGTGTAGAGGTGAGAGGTGTGTGTAGTTTGTAGAGTGGTGTGATATAGAGGTGAGAGGTGTGTGTAGTTTGTTGAGTGGTCTGATATAGAGGTGAGAGGTGTGTGTAGGTTGTAGAGTGGTGTGATATAGAGGTGAGAGGTGTGTGTAGTTTGTTGAGTGGTGTGATATAGAGGTGAGAGGTGTGTGTAGTTTGTTGAGTGGTCTGATATAGAGGTGAGAGGTGTGTGTAGGTTGTTGAGTGGTGTGATATAGAGGTGAGAGGTGTGTGTAGGTTGTTGAGTGGTGTGTAGAGGTGAGAGGTGTGTGTAGGTTGTTGAGTGGTGTGATATAGAGGTGAGAGGTGTGTGTAGTTCGTTGAGTGGTGTGATATAGAGGTGAGAGGTGTGTGTAGGTTGTTGAGTGGTGTGATATAGAGGTGAGAGGTGTGTGTAGTTCGTTGAGTGGTGTGTAGAGGTGAGAGGTGTGTGTAGTTTGTTGAGTGGTGTGATATAGAGGTGAGAGGTGTGTGTAGTTTGTTGAGTGGTGTGATATAGAGGTGAGAGGTGTGTGTAGTTTGTTGAGTGGTGTGATATAGAGGTGAGAGGTGTGTGTAGGTTGTTGAGTGGTGTGTAGAGGTGAGCGGTGTGTGTAGTTTGTAGAGTGGTGTGATGTAGAGGTGAGAGGTGTGTGTAGGTTGTTGAGTGGTGTGTAGAGGTGAGAGGTGTGTGTAGTTTGTAGAGTGGTGTGATATAGAGGTGAGAGGTGTGTGTAGTTTGTTGAGTGGTGTGTAGAGGTGAGAGGTGTGTGTAGTTTGTTGAGTGGTGTGTAGAGGTGAGAGGTGTGATATAGAGGTGAGAGGTGTGTGTAGTTTGTTGAGTGGTGTGATATAGAGGTGAGAGGTGTGTGTAGTTCGTTGAGTGGTGTGATATAGAGGTGAGAGGTGTGTGTAGTTTGTTGAGTGGTGTGATATAGAGGTGAGAGGTGTGTGTAGTTTGTTGAGGTGATGTGATATAGAGGTGAGAGGTGTGTGTAGTTTGTTGAGGTGGTGTGATATAGAGGTGAGAGGTGTGTGTAGTTTGTTGAGGTGGTGTGATATAGAGGTGAGAGGTGTGTGTAGTTTGTAGAGTGGTGTGATATAGAGGTGAGAGGTGTGTGTAGGTTGTAGAGTGGTGTGATATAGAGGTGAGAGGTGTGTGTAGGTTGTAGAGTGGTGTGATATAGAGGTGAGAGGTGTGTGTAGGTTGTAGAGTGGTGTGATATAGAGGTGAGAGGTGTGTGTAGGTTGTAGAGTGGTGTGATATAGAGGTGAGAGGTGTGTGTAGGTTGTAGAGTGGTGTGATATAGAGGTGAGAGGTGTGTGTAGGTTGTAGAGTGGTGTGATATAGAGGTGAGAGGTGTGTGTAGTTTGTTGAGTGGTGTGATATCGTTGTGAAGACTGAAGAAGGTGTCTCTATATTGCAGGCCTACCTGAACCTACAAGACGTCGATCTGGCCATCGCCGACTTTAAAGCCGTGGTCAACATTGACCCGAACAACAAGGCAGCCAAGAACCAGATTATTCTCGCCAACAAGAAAATCAAGGAGCTGAAGGACAAGGAGAAGAAGTTGTACGGCGGCATGTTTGACCGCTTCGCCGACATGGATGCCAAGGTGAGAGCCAGCAGAGCCCCAACTTTTTGACTTTACAGTCCCCGATATATACCAAAGATACTATAGAGCAAGTCTATGAAAGTCCATGGTCAGAACTCCTTTATGGACATATTTCTACCCCTTTAACTCGTTGAATCATAATATAATTTGCCTCATTTGAAAGAGAATTAAAATAGGTAGGTGCTAGGAAGTGGAATTTTCTAAGTAGATTCTATATTTACAGAGATATTCAAGTATTCGTTAAAAGTGGGGGGGGGGGGGGATTGGGGTGAAATGGGCATGCTCAAACAGATGTTTACTCAATATTGATCTACAGTGAGCATTGATGTAACATTTACCATCTCCATATGTGGCACTGACAGTTGCTTACACCCTAGGAAGTGTTATTATTTAGGCGAAATGTATATTTGATGTGCTATTCATGTATTTTTGCCAAATCTGAACATGTGAGGGGGGGGGGGGGCAGCAGGTGTATGAGTGGATGGTTTATTCAGCATATTTACACACAAACAGAGGTCAGAATATTTCATAACTATGTTTTAAGAATCAGTAAGACCCAGTCAAATTATATTAGTTTATAAAATTATTTGCAATCTCATTTACCACCAAATATTGGCTTGACCTACTTTATTGTTACACATGGTACCAGAGCCTACAGGTAGATAACTAATCTCTGGATTCTAAAAATGTTAGTATGTAATTGCATTCCAGACACAGAACACTGGTCCTTCCTATTGAGTTTTAGATATAGCCACCCAATAACAGCAGACTGGAGAGGTGAATATCTGGGATATTTGTTAAGATTGTAGGTCTCATATTCCTCCAACTGGCATGTGATTTTGAAAACCAACTTCTATATATTTTATGTATCTAAAATATGTAGAAAGTGTAGGGGATTTTCAATATATATTAGGCCCGCCGTCCACCTACTACGATATGGCTCCGATATGCCGTACGATGAAGCTCCCGATAAAAAATCTAAATCGCGTCGAAAGGTCACCTGATATCGGGGCAGTTGACCACGTTTCTGCGGTTAGGCACCGAAAAAAAACCCATTACGATGCGTGGTTGATTGGCATGTCCCGATATGTCTCCGATATTTGCTTTTTGTATCGGTGCCATATTGGTAGGTCTAACTTTCTATCGTAGTTGGTGGACGCCGGGCCTTCAGCTACTTGCATTACGTTTTAAATGAGTCCACCTGCTAATTTGGCCTTTAATGGCCAATAATTCTATTTCACACTTAGCTCTTGTTATGAACTTGTGTAGACCCTGAAACAATTATTTCAGGGTTCAAAACGTGACAAAGTCACGCCTTGCTGTAGCCAAACCCTAAGATGCCTGATGATTCCAAACCGGATGAAACCTTGTCTCTCAACCCCCCCTGTAATTCATTTATAGGCTAAAACCAATGAATCTCTTGATTTTTTTCATTTTCCCAAGCCACATCTGTGTTTGGAGAGTGGTTGGATTCTACGTTGTCTAACCCAGAACAATGGTTGACCTGGAGACACTATAGTAACTTGGTTTAAACTGACAGGAAGTTGTCATTAACCAGGTAGCATCGGCTTGATTCAGAGGATTCTTTTTTGGGGGGTATTTTTTTCTAAATTATCGATAGGCATTGAGTATGAGTTCCCAATTTTAAGTTTATTGGGAGAAATACCAGGGTGAGATTAACTTATTATTGCTAGACATACCAATTTTTATCATCAAGTTGCGTATGCAGGGATGTAGAAAATCAAGCCCTGACTCCCCCCTCCCCATACTCACTTGTATACATAGGGAATGCCCCTCACCCCCTTGCCGAGAGAATCTGTGTCAAGAAAGGGATGCGCTTCAGAAAGCCGGTGATGTAGAGAACTAAGACTCCCTCCACCATCCACATGTAGCTTATTTGTAGTTTAATTCCATCTGGGGTTTTCAGAGATATGAGGCGTGGCGAAAAGCTCATCTGGGAGCAGACGGTCTCAATGACATCGGCAACTGGGACAACTCCATGGCGGACGGGATGATGACCATACAACAGGAGATGGAAGCCTTCGGCGAAAAGATGCCCGAACCCAAATACGATAAAAATGTCGATTACAGCAAAGTGGCCGAAGAGGGCGTGGACGACGACGACTAGAAGCTGGCACACTAATCTTCTTTGTGTTTCATATTTATTATAGTTGCAGGAATAGACCTCTGGTATTTGGAGATGGATCCCGTGTATCAAAGCGACGGGAGGCATATTTTGAGTGGATCAGATGGACAGCTCGCTTGTTAAAACTTGTTAAATGAAGGACATTTTATGAAATGTGGTGAAATAGATGGTAAATAAGACATGAGTCCGACTCCTGATTCTCACTGATCCAAGTGGGTGGGGAGTTAGCTGAGTGGTTAGGGCACTGTTCTTGTAATCCCAGGGTTGTAATACTTTGTGGGTTCGAGTCTCATTGCAGCCACTTTTCTCCTTCATCCCCAGCAGTTGGTAGATTTACTGTTTTATCAAAGGCCAATCCTTCTCATATCATGTCTATGTGGTGTGGGGAAGTAAAAAAATCTCACTTCGGTAAATGTGTAGGGGTGAAATTTCTACCTACATTCATCTCATAGATTCGATCAAACCCAAAGTAAGTCTAATTGAACAAATTGGACGTTAAACTACACAAATAAACACTGATCCAATGATTGTACTGACTGTGCAGCAGACTGTACGATACCCTCACTCAGGCTCCTGACTGGGCAGTAGAATGTACGATCTTTCCCACACAGCCTCCTGACCAATTTGGTGGCCAATTTCCTTTCTGATAATCCTGGTTTTTTTTCTTTATTACTGTATCTAGGGAAGTGGAGGGGGGGACCCACACTGTACCCAGAGACGCTGCCCATGTACTGCCCACATTGAACCCGGAGACGCTGCCCACATTGAACCCAGAGACGCTGCCCACATTGAACCCAGAGACGCTGCCCACATTGTCCCCAGAGACGCTGCCCGCATCCTGCCCACATTGAACCCATAGACGCTGCCCGCATCCTGCCCACACTGTACCCAGAGACGCTGCCCGCATCCTGCCCACATTGAACCCATAGACGCTGCCCGCATCCTGCCCACATTGAACCCAGAGATGCTGCCCGCATCCTGCCCACACTGTACCCAGAGACGCTGCCCACATTGTCCCTAGAGACGCTGCCCACATTGTCCCCAGAAATGCTGCCCGCGTCCTGCCCACGAGCGTCGCCTATGCTCAATTCAACTTACCCGTAGTATATTTCCACAGAAGATGGGTTTTGAGTTCTCATTCGATAAACATGCATACCTTATTTCTTGTCAGGCCAAGGAAATTGACATTTAACGAAGGAGAGCAGTTAAAACTCCATGGTCTTTGCCAGCTAGTCCGACTAGAGCCGCAACAGTTTGGACGTGACACCTATTGATTCAAACTCTCCTCCCTCTTTATCGGAAAAACTAAAAAGACAAAATTATCAAAATTGCCAACGGATTTTCGTCTCTTTTTGTGTTTCAGAGGGCAGCTCAGAACAAAGAGGAAGAGAAAGATAGCGGAGACAAAGAGAAGACAAATTCAGAGAATGGGCTTGAGAATCCCGAGGGGGTGGCAGAGGATAGTGGCAAGGCAGACCCCATGGAGGCTTAAAGTAGGAGAGAAAGTCGCCCGTCAGTCAGTGGTTCTTTGAAAAACGGCGAGTAACCGCGTGACAGTCCCCCACGTCGCGGGCCCCACCGTGAAAGTGGGTCAGACACAGACACGGTCAACCTCAGCGTCAGGTTCAGTCGACCCAATGTGTGACGTCATCTTCATCGTCACTTCCTGTAGCATGATTGGTAAATAAAACGAGGACCTTTTTCACTGAAGGTTATGTAAACCTAATGTTGAAAAGGACTTGGGCTGGTGCCAGATATCAAATAGTGTTTGACCAAGTTATTGGCCAATAGAATTGGACCTTATTTTGTTTGTGTGAAGTTATGAAATGACCACCCAACTTTTCTTCTGTTCATGTTGAAACTGTTCGCATACCGAAAACCATCATGTAAGTGAGTTTCTCAATGTATTGATAAAACTATGCGAGGAAAAAAACCTCCATCATGGCGTAGATGAAGAAATGCTTCTGCTACTCTCTATTGACATCGTAGGTGCTTAGAGCCTAGAGTGTGCTGTACCGACATGATAAGTGCCCTCACTTCACGGAAACTAGCAACCTTCAGTTGTGTCACCGCTTTGTTACGTTCAATTAAACTGTACGAGTTTATGTTTCCATAAATAACACCTCACCTTTTGGTGTTCCTCGTTAATTGTGAGGAAGAATGACAATAACCTGAATTCATTGAAAATCTCCAATCGACATTCCGTATGGACCATCTCATCTGTGAATATGTTCATGAAACATTATTTGTGCATTGTATTTGAAGCAAAATAAAAATTGTCACCATATTGTGCTTGTGTAGTGTTTGTAAGATCTGGTCTGTCACATCATGAGCGAAACGTTATAACATTGCACCATGAACTTCCTGTTTACCTTTTTTTCTGGGGGGGGGGGGTAGGGTAAAAGAAGTATTAACTCAGTAAATCTGTAGGGTTAGGATTTCTGCCTGATTTCATCTCTAAGAAATCATTTCCTATATAAAGAGTAGCTTGCAGCTGATTTTAGATATTAAGAAAAGAGCATTCCGTAACATGAAATTGGAACAGAATGGCTATTTATCCTACCCCAATAAAAGTTGCCATAGGCTTTACTTGGATCACGGACTTGTATACATGGATTGGCCCGTAGGTGTTGGACTCTGCATTGTCTTCAGGGTTCTCTCTGTAGCCAGACGGCGGCGCTACAGTCGCCGACGTGTCGCCGTTTTTTCACACCATGCGGCGCCACGTTCGCGCGCGCGGAAATAGGTGTCAATGGCATTTATCACTCACATCACGGACCTATATCCTATATCCCTACATCCCCACATCCATACACCCCAACATCTCTACATCCTACAACTCTACATCCCTACATCCTACATCACTACATCCCCACATCCTACATCACTACATCCTACATCCCCACATCCATACACCCCAACATCCCTGCATCCTACATCTCTACATCCCTACAACCTACATCCCCACATCTTACATCTCTACATTCCCACATCCTACATCCATACACCCCAACATCCTACATCCCTACATCCCCACATACTACATCCCCACATCCTACATCCCTACATCCCCACATACTACATCCCCACATCCTAATCCCTACATCCTACATCTCTACATCCTACATCCCCACATCCTACATCCTATATCCCTACATCCCCACATCCATACACCCCAACTCTGCCGTTAGTTTGGAAAAACCCAGAAGGGCTAGGAATATAATTTTAATTGTTCTGAGTAGGTATTATATTGGGGAAGACAGCTAAATACTTTAGAAAGGCCTGATTGAGGGGGAACATTTTTGAAACTTTAACTTTTCACCAGTGAACCCTCCAAAATCAGTCATTTTTCAGTGGCGCCGTCGTCTAAAGTCACCCAAACTCTGCCACTAGTTTGGAAAAACCTAGAAGAGCTAGGGATATAATCTTAACTGTTCTGAGTAGGTATCATACTGGGGAAGACAGCTAAATACTTTAGAAAGGCCTGATTGAGTGGGAACATTTTTGAAACTTTAACTTTTCACCAGTGAACCCTCCAAAATCCGTCATTTTTCAGTGGCGCCGTCGTCTAAAGTCACCCAAACTCTGCCACTAGTTTGGAAAAACCTAGAAGGGCTTGGAATATTATTCTTACTGTTCTGAGTAGGTATTATATTGGGGAAGACAGCTAAATACTTTAGAAAGGCCTGATTGAGTGGGAACATTTTTGAAACTTTGACTTTTCACCGGTGAATCCCTCAAAATCAGTCATTTCTCGGTAGCGCTGTCATCTAAAGTCACCCAGACTCTGCCGTTCGTTTGGAAAAACCTAGAAGAGCTAGGAATATAATCTTAACTGTTCTGAGTAGGTATCATACTGGGGAAGACAGCTAAATACTTTAGAAAGGCCTGATTGAGGGGGAACATTTTTGAAACTTTAACTTTTCACCGGTGAACCCTCCAAAATCAGTCATTTTTCAGTAGCGCTGCCGTCTAAAGTGACCCAAACTCTGCCACTAGTTTGGAAAAACCTAGAAGGGCTAGGAATATAATTCTTACTGTTCTGAGTAGGTATTATATTGGGGAAGACAGCTAAATACTTTAGAAAGGCCTGATTGAGTGGGAACATTTTTGAAACTTTGACTTTTCACCGGTGAATCCCTCAAAATCAGTCATTTCTCGGTGGCGCTGTAATCTAAAGTCACCCAAACTCTGCCGTTAGTTTGGAAAAACCCAGAAGGGCTAGGAATATAATTTTAACTGTTCTGAGTAGGTATTATATTGGGGAAGACAGCTAAATACTTTAGAAAGGCCTGATTGAGGGGGAACATTTTTGAAACTTTAACTTTTCACCGGTGAACCCTCCAAAATCAGTCATTTTTCAGTAGCGCCGTCGTCTAAAGTCACCCAAACTCTGCCACTAGTTTGGAAAAACCTAGAGGGGCTAGGAATATAATTCTTACTGTTCTGAGTAGGTATTATATTGGGGAAGACAGCTAAATACTTTAGAAAGGCCTGATTGAGTGGGAACATTTTTGAAACTTTGACTTTTCACCGGTGAATCCCTCAAAATCAGTCATTTCTCGATGGCGCTGTCATCTAAAGTCACCCAAACTCTGCCGCTAGTTTGGAAAAACCTAGAAGAGCTAGGAATATAATCTTAACTGTTCTGAGTAGGTATTATATTGGGGAAGACAGCTAAATACTTTAGAAAGGCCTGATTGAGAGGGAACATTTTTGAAACTTTAACTTTTCACCAGTGAACCCTCCAAAATCAGTCATTTTTCAGTGGCGCCGTCGTCTAAAGTCACCCAAACTCTGCCACTAGTTTGGAAAAACCTAGAAGAGCTAGGGATATAATCTTAACTGTTCTGAGTAGGTATCATACTGGGGAAGACAGCTAAATACTTTAGAAAGGCCTCATTGAGTGGGAACATTTTTGAAACTTTGACTTTTCACCTGAAAAACCGTCAAAATCAGTCATTTCTCGGTGGCGCCGTCATCTAAAGTGACCCAAACTCTGCCGTTAGTTTGGAAAAACCCAGAAGGGCTAGGAATATGATTTTAACTGTTCTGAATAGGTATTATATTTGGGAAGACAGCTAAATACTTTAGAAAGGCCTCATTGAGTGGGAACATTTTTGAAACTTTGACTTTTCACTTGAAAACCTGTCAAAATCAGTCATTTCTCGGTGGCGCCATCATCTAAAGTGACCCAAACTCTGCCGTTAGTTTGGAAAAACCCAGAAGGGCTAGGAATATGATTTTAACTGTTCTGAATAGGTATTATATTAGGGAAGACAGCTAAATACTTTAGAAAGGCCTCATTGAGTGGGAACATTTTTGAAACTTTGACTTTTCACTTGAAAACCTGTCAAAATCAGTCATTTCTCGGTGGCGCCGTCATCTAAAGTGACCCAAACTCTGCCGTTAGTTTGGAAAAACCCAGAAGGGCTAGGAATATGATTTTAACTGTTCTGAATAGGTATTATATTAGGGAAGACAGCTAAATACTTTAGAAAGGCCTCATTGAGTGGGAACATTTTTGAAACTTTGACTTTTCACTTGAAAACCTGTCAAAATCAGTCATTTCTCGGTGGCGCCGTCATCTAAAGTGACCCAAACTCTGCCATTAGTTTGGAAAAACCCAGAAGGGCTAGGAATATAATTTTAACTGTTCTGAATAGGTATTATATTGGGGAAGACAGCTAAATACTTTAGAAAGGCCTCATTGAGTGGGAACATTTTTGAAACTTTGACTTTTCACTTGAAAACCTGTCAAAATCAGTCATTTCTCGGTGGCGCCGTCATCTAAAGTGACCCAAACTCTGCCGTTAGTTTGGAAAAACCCAGAAGGGCTAGGAATATAATTTTAACTGTTCTGAATAGGTATCACATTGGGCAAGACAGCTAAATACTTTGGAAAGGCCTGATTGAGTTTGAACATTTTTGAAACTTTGACTTTTCACCAGTGAACGGATCAAAATCAGTCATTTCTCAGTGGCGCCCGTTATCTAAAGTCACCCAAACTCTGCCACTAGTTTGGAAAAACCAAGAAGGGCTAGGAATGTAATTCCAACTGTTCTGAGTAGGTATCATACTGGGGAAGACAGCTAAATACTTCAGAAAGGCCTGATTGAGTGGGAACATTTTTGAAACTTTGACTTTTCACTGGTGAACCCCCCAAAATCAGTCATTTCTCAGTGGTGCCATCATCTAAAGTCACCCAAACTCTGCCATAATTTTGGAAAAACCCAGAAGGGCTAGGAATATAATTCTAACTGTTCTTAATAGGTATTACATTGGGCAAGACAGCTAAATACTTTAGAAAGGCCTGATTGACTGGGAACATTTTTGAAACTTTGACATTTCTCCGGTGAACACCTCAAAATCAGTCAAAACTCAGTGGCGCCGTCATTTAAAATCACCCAAACTCTGCCATAAGTTTGGAAAAACCCAGAAGTGCTAGGAATATAATTCTAACTGTTCTGAATAGGTATTATATTGGGGAAGACAGCTAAATAATTTAGAAAGGCCTGATTGAGTGGGAATATTTTTGAAACTTTGACATTTCACCAGTGAACACCTCAAAATCAGTCAAAACTCAGTGGCGCCGTCATTTAAAGTCACCCAAACTCTGCCATTAGTTTGGAAAAACCCAGAAGTGCTAGGAATATAATTCTAACTGTTCTGAATAGGTATTATATTGGGGAAGACAGCTAAATACTTTAGAAAGGCCTGATTGAGTGGGAACATTTTTGAATCTTTGACTTTTCACCGGTAAACCCCTGAAAATCAGTCATTTCTCGGTGGCGCCGTCATCTAAAGTCCCCCAAACTCACCCACATCCTACATCCCCACATCTCCACATCCACACATCCACACATCCTACCTTCCCACATCCATACATCCCCACATCCCTAAATCACTACATCCATGCATCCCCACATCCTACATCCCTACATCCTACATCCCCACATCCCTAAATCACTACATCCCAATATCCTTACATCATTACATCCATACATCCCCACATCCTACTTCCCACATCCCCACATCCCTACATCCCACCATCTCCACATCTATACATCCTACAGTATGGAGGGGCAGTATGGTGGAGGGGTTGTATGGTAGAGGGTTAGTATGGTGGAGAGACAGTATGGTGGAGGGACAGTATGGTGGAGGGTAAGTATAGTGGAAGGGCTTTATGGTTGAGGGACAGTATGGTGGAGGGGCAGTATGGTTGAGGGACAGTATTGTTGAGCGACAGTATGTGTCAAGAATGCTAGTTCATAAATTTACCACTAGGGAACCAAAAGTTGTGCTTCATTGACACTAGGGGCGCCACTAGAAGTCAGGTAGTTCCAATAAAGGCCACTAGGAGATGTTGAATGCAGCCGAGTCGGACACATCACAGAACAAACACAGAGATAAGCTAGGTTTCCTATCCATAGAGTATAGGTCCGTGCTTGGATGAACTATATGGTCATGGCGAAGTGTTTTTATGCAATTAGGTAATAAATAATGGACAAATCGGCGACCAGAACGTGAGCTACAACGAAAATAAGTTCCTCAAACGTCATTCTAATATCAAAAACATGCGCACTGAAAGAAATCGTATTGTAATCGCGTTACTTGGTATTTAAACATCTTGTTGACGCTCCCTGATTGATGATACTTGTTGGTGGCGCTACCTTGGATTTTACTGTCAAACTAAGACGACCTGACACTGCATAATGCTTCGCAGCACGAGACATGGCCGTTAATGTTTATATCAATCTGAATAGTTCAAACAGATGAGTGTATCGTCTAAAGTTTTTGTTCCACCAACACATGAGACAGAAGTGTTGTACCTTTTTCGTCTGTCCAAAGAGGGACTCTGTCCCGTCTCCAGTCATTGGAATAAATTTACCCCAAAAGCCGCCAATGAAGCACACCCGGAAAGAAAGATAGGACCACAAAAAACGTAGTATCACAAACTTGGATGATATAGGTCCGTGGTAGTATATAGCGTAATATATATATCTGGATGAATTCAGTTCTTCCATTTGATAAGTAGACAACCCTCTGTACATGGTTTAGGCAAAACTCAGGGCGCCTTCTAGTGCAACAGCAGTGAGAATAATAACATTTTTGATATCAATCTGTGAGGAGCGGGGAAGAATACAGAGTATATACAGTTATACAAATAACACGAATACCAATATGGGAGATGAGTGATCATTTTTATTCACCCCAAGAACTTCAACAGTTTGTAATAGTTCAAGGGTGTGTAAGAGGTCCCTTCTTCCAACAAAAATAAAGGAGAGTCAGATGTGCCGGGAGATTCTCTTATATGGTTCAGTACCCATGACGCTGCACATAGTTGGTGGTTCTTAGTGAAAGCAATAGGAATCTCATGTGTCCTCTCTTGAAATTGTATGGTTTTTGAACTCCTTATCGTGACCATGACTCCCCAATTAAAGAACCTAAGGTCTTTTCTTAAGATTACATGTGAAAAATCGCTGACATTATCTACTACTAAATTACTTTTGCGCAGTAGTGTGTGGAAACTAAATATTATACAGGTCCATAGACAACGGTGGTTTTTGTCGTTAAAATCTATGAAGGAGAACATGTGTAAGATTTCCGATACATCTAGTGTCGGTCTTAAAGGGGTTGGATCGCCCTATAGTCTGCGTAATCCTAACATTGTGGATTTGAAAGTGAAGTCTGATCTCAGGTGTGATATATCGTGACCATAAACCTTGCTCGCAAAAAGATACAATGCATCAACGCCTTGGCAAAGGCCTGACGAGATTTTCAGAATCGAAACTACTGGGAACTGGACGCTCTACGGAACCTCCAGACGTACAAAATGACGCTGATATGCCCAAACCATCCGGTGTCACATTTTAGAAACGATCCCCAGCCATTGCCATACACATAGCAAGGCTGAAGCAGTTTAGGTAGACAGGGAACCAGATTTCCCACACTCCCTACCAGGTGGCAGCACGTAAAACCCCACAGGGTCCTGCCCACCACACACTGCACATAACAGAATGACATGCTGTCCACTGGACCGGATCGGCCGCATCGATGACGGTGTGATTGATTTGGACCTATGGCTCGCATGCTCTCACTCAGTAAACAAAACTGACCAATGGGATTCAACGTTTCACGACCAGCAACAAGAGCGTACCCTCGCCGCACCGCGGGAGGCACGCCGATCGGTCACTTCCTCAGTAGTCGCCGCCAACGCAACGTCTAAATACATAAACCTTGTTTAAGCAGATAACGGTGATTACGTAATTTTCTATCGTTCTATAAGATACTGAGGACGATAAATGAATAACATATCTACACAATGCAGAGTCCGAAGTCGGGATGGGGTTTACCATAATTTCAATGCAGAATAAAAAATCGCTTCCACTGCGAGGCTCGGGCCTTCCAAGTGTTTTTGGACCATACGTGCGCACGCACTTCCGAGGCCTGACTGTCTAGGGCTTCCCGTAATCTCAATATCTCTGCAACAGATATGATTTGGTATTGAGAAGTCGTCTCTGATGCATGAGAGGGCATCTGCGAAAATATTGCATGCACCAGGTAAATGTGAACATGAGATCTCGCAATTATACAGTACAGATAACCAGAATATCAAACGTAGAATGACGTAGAATGACGTAGAATGACCATTGAGACATCGTTTCTGCTTCTACCTGTGTTCAGGGCGGATACCACCAGAGTATTGTCTGATATGAATAGGACCTTTTGATTCTTCCACCTGTGACCCCAACGAATGAAAGCTTCTACTACGGGATTTAATTCTTGGACATTGATATTATTGGATACATTTACCAATGGCTCTTCGATCCAATGTTGATGAAAATCGTTACAGACCATTAGCCGTGTCCAACTACCCGCTAACCAATCGTTGTTGTAATGGCATCCGTAACCATAACTCGAAGCGTCTGTGTATATCTTGTTTGTATCTACATAACCCTGGATTGCACAGGCTTTACCGTTAAACCAAACTGCGAAACGATTCCACCATACCAAATCGTTCCTGAAGTCTTTGGATAGTTTGATATACCTTTTCTTTTCTGGGAAGTCTCTCAAGAGGTTTATCACACGACGTGAAAAGGTGCGACCCCCTCTGATAACTGAGGAACAATGAGATAAGACTCCACACAATCTCTGGAGTTGATGACGTGTCGCCCTGGAGCGACCTGAAGAAAACGCCAACTCTCTTTCTAATTTGTGGATTTTATCTGCTGGTAGGCTCAGAGACATTTCACGAGAATTTATCTTGATACCTAGGTATCGTTGTATTTGACTTGGGGATTTTATCTTTTTGTATGCTAAATAAAATCCTAGACCCCTCAGGGTCTGGTGTAGGAAAATTTGTGCCTGTTTACATATTTCGAAACTATCTCCCATGACTAAGAAGTCGTCTAAATAGTTGAAACAAGTAAAACCAGAGGCTCTCATAAACCTACTGACCGCGTCTGTGATGCGGTTGAAGATGAAAGGAGCTGCTCTCGTACAAAAGGACAAGAAGTTATCTTGTATGAAGTAACTCTCCTGATCATTTCCCCACATGAGTCCTTGATATTTACGGTCCAAAGGACGGAGTGCAATAGACCTATACACTGCAGTTAAATCTGTAACTGCCATGTATGCATTCTGCTTTAATTCATCTACAACTTTGTCTAAGTGAGTGAATTTAAAGTGTTGAAACGTAACGTCCATGTATTTGTTAATGGACGTGCCCTTGGGCTTGCTGGCATCGGTGATGGGTCTATACCCGCCCTCTGCCTTGGGTACTGCTCCCACTGCGTGGACGCAATGGGGCCTGGTTAATACTTTTGACAATTTTCCCTCCACCAATTCCTTATTAATAACATTGTCAATGAACATGAACGCCTCATTTGAGGAAAAACCGTAATTGTTACAATGATAACTTGGGATGACCGTTAATGGATCTATGATTTTGAACCCGAACATCACTCCGTCTAGTATAAAGTGAGCATTAGGATCCATGCTGTCGCCATATACTCTATTGACACCCCCGCTGAGTAGGTTTGCCCAGCCATTAATATTCATTTGTGAGCGAATGCCGGCCAGAAAATGTGGAACATTGGCATTAAATAAAGGTGTATAATCAGAGAAACAATTATAAATGTTCAACAAATCTGAAGAAGCACATAAATGTTCGGAAAACAAGAAACGGTCCAGATTTCTGGCGCTTTGACCCAGGCAACTTTCGCTGGTTGTAAACAAAGTTCTTGTCTCTGGAACAACAAACCTGTCTTTGTCAGGAACCAGCTGCGAGGCGCGAGCTGGTTGCTGGTTCGTGCTATGGTTAGACCTGGTGGGGACCAGCGAAACGCTTCCTATTTGATCCGGTAGAGCTGGTAACTCCGCGTCAATGGGAATGTTTGTATTGATAGGAGGCGTGTGTAGCGCTGGTTTCTCCCGCCACCTTCAGGCTGGGCTAGTGCGGTGGTCTCCATCTGTTTTGTCAGCCTTGGTTTTACAGTTCTTTGCTTTGTGTGTGCCTTTGCAATTCCAAATACATGTTGGTGATTGCATGCGGGGAAATCGCAATAGTTATAGTTGTACTTGAAGCACACATCGTCCGGGCACTTTGAGATAAATCCGCGATTTTTAGATCCTGGTTTTTTGAGAGAACCTTTTACACTAACCGTGTTTTCCACAGTAAGAAATGTATACATAGATTCGTGTTCGGCTGCTACATAGTCCTGGAGTCGTCCATTCAGAATCATTCCTGTGACTGAGTGCTCATAGCGGTTGAGTGCTTCACTCGTAAATACGTTCCCTAAGCCTTTTAAGGAGATGAACTTTAAGTGCTTTAGATAGCTTTTCGTTGTAACAGTCGGTAGGTTTGCTCGTTGGAGGCATTCCAGAACACAATGCATACCAAACAACAATTCCCTAAACGACATATCCTCGTATCTCTTGTCTGTGAGTAGGTGAAAATCTGGCCTTAACCAGTGCCTTGATCTCTTTCGCTTGGAGGTTTCTGACAATAGATGGAGATTTGACAACCAGTCTTGATCTTTATGTATACCTTGAGGTGGAGTCCTCGAGTGCGTCTGCTCCCATTCTGAGTGCTGAGGTAGAGAGCCCCGCCGCACGCAGGCCCGTGTGAAGCATGTCGTGTCCATGTTGTTGCCCTGTGGTCACAGTTGAGTGGAGCGGGGTGTCTGCCTGCTGGTGCGCGTACCGGCGGCCACTGGCTGCCGTCATGGCGGCCCTCTGCTGTAGTCGGGAGTTGGAGACCTGAAGTGCTTCTAAGTCCCTCTCAAGTTGGGCAACCTCTTCTTCCTCCTCTAGGTCTTGTTTTAGTTGTTTTGCAACTTCGATTTGTGCTAGTAGGAAGGCTTTTCTTCTAGAAGTGCGGTTGGGGACGAGGCGTGTTGAGTCCGATGCACGACTGCACTAATGTTTCAGGTGAGTTTTCCACTTTGAATTCGCGCTGGAAATCGTACTTCCGTTTCCAGATCGGATTTTCATTGGTTTTGGTGGTCAAGATGGAGTCATTGGGGCTTAGATCATTGTTTTTTGTGGCTTGATGTCTTATTTTTGTGCAGTTTCGCCGTCTTCCGGCTCGTCAGGTGGGTATTGGGGACTGTATTATATTCCTGATTCATGATATTTGCATCTATGAATTTTTGTATGGTGTACTTTTGATTTTTGACACTCTAGTCCTCTATTATGTTGACTGTTTATAGTCTAGAGGCTGAGGGAGGGGGCGTTTCCCTGTATGGTTTTGTCACTGTGGTTTGTAATCTCACCTTACTTATTGTGCAGCCTGGATTGAGAGAGAAGTCTAGAAGTGGTTTTACCTTTGTGAGAGGCCTTTGGTGGGTCTTCGTGTTCCTTAGTTTCCCGCGCTTCTGGGTCGTCCTCCGAGTCACCAGAAAATTCTGCATTCAGATTTTGTCTGCAGTATTTTACGAATGGGGCTGCATGTCGACTATTGCATGCTTTGCAGTTCTTCCAGCCCTCTTCGTTCTCAATGAGTTCGGTGTTTTTTCCTCCCGTGGCCATAGCTAGTATGGTTAATGAGGCGAGAAAAAAATAAAGGTAACTCCAGTGCAGAGTAAAGTGTGACATGTTACTCTGACCCGTGTTGAGAGGTGACTGCCCTATGGAGCACCAGCAATAACCCTCAAAGCACTCGAGGTGACCCCTGGTGTACAATGAGGGGGTGAGTGGTGAGGAATCCCTCTGGTGATTAATACCCAAAACAACCTTAGTTATTTTACTCCGTATTGTACTGCATTGTCACAATACAATGCATACAATGCAGTACTTATATAGAACATCCCGACCATGCTGTACAATTCACGGAACGAGATGATAATTTACGGTTTGTACGGACCGAGGCATTTATGCCGAGTTCCGTACAAACGGTAAATTATCATCGAGTTCTGTGAACTGTACAAGCATGGTTGGACGTTATATATTTACTATATACCCGAAATTTAAAAAAAAATCAATTTCATTTGGCTTAACAACCAATTTTTTAATAAACGTGTATGGCCAGGTGGTCCATATTTTAGTGTACGGACCGGCGGTCCGTACAGTATTTTTACGTCATCTGCCAAAACGGTGCATATTTACAGTATATGCGGCATGGGTATATAGTAAAATACAACAAAAACCTATTGCCATGTCCGTGATGCGTCCGATTATGAGATGTTACATTCGGGTACCAGAATAAAAGGGTTATTTCCGGTAATGGCGTGCCGCGTTGTGCTTACGCATACAATGATTCTCTCATAATATAGAGATATTACAATGGCAACGAGGATAATCTGATGACAGGGAGTCAGACTAGAACCCTGGGCATGTGCCAGTAAGTTTTTATGAAGTGTTTTTAAGTCCAGTGTGGGTGTTTTGTCACTGAGATTTGTCACCACATGTAGTGTACCTTGCTGACTAGTGGTGGGACTGTACTGGCTGTCTGGTTTATTGGTTCTTTCAAGTTGTCATCTCAAGATGGCTACAGAGATACGGAGTATGTTGCCATTTGACACTGAGGGTGATGCGTCTTCTGTGTCACTCAGGTGGAAGGCATATCTGGAAGAGTTTGAGGCATATGCTGACAGTAGAGACTTTGTTTGTTGTTGAGGACAGGCCTGACAACAAGGCAAGGGGGAGGGCATTGCTGCTTTACACAGCGGGTGCACATGTGAGGGACTCTAGCTGACAAAGGGGAGAAGGATGATTACGGGGCTGCTGTACGGGCCCTCAGTAAACACACTGTACAAGCCCCATATGTTTAGAGTGACTGTTCTAAAGGAAGGGGAGACTGTCACTCAATACACAAGTTGCCTGAGGAAAGCTGCAGATGGCTGTGGGTTCCAAGACAAGGATGAGCAGATCAGGGACCAAATTGTCAGTTGCTGCTTATCTGACAAACTTCGCAGGAAGCTGCTGGAAAAGGGGGCTACCTCACCTTAAACGAAACGCTCAAGACGGCTGCGCTGCATGAAGCCCTGGACCAGCAGAGGGAGGCCATGACATTGAAAGGGAAAAGGTCGACCCCGAGAGTGAACAAGGTCACTGCCAGGAAGATGGGGGCACAGCACAAGGACACATCACTATCAGACAAGACGATGTCGTGCTGGGACTGTGGTCGGCCGGGCCATAGGTCTAAAGACAAGAACTGTCCAGCGAAGGGAAAGAAATGCAACAGTTGTAATAAAGTGGGTCACTTTAGCATGAGATGTCGTCAGAGACAGTCGGACAATAAAGTCAGAAGCCTGGTAGGGTCAGGCCGATTGGTGAAGGTGATGGTGAACATGACTATGCATTTCACATATACTCTGTGAATAACTGTACTGATGATACTTTACCTGTTGTTGTTGGAGGGGTAAAAATTTATTTCATCATTGATTTTGGCAGTGATTCAAATATAATCAGCCAAGGTGAATGGGAAAGGTGTAAGAAAAATGCCATTTCATGTAATTCACACAGGTCTCAAAAGGGATTATATGCGTATGGGGCTAGTGAAAGCCTTCCTGTCATAGGTTGTTTTGATGTTACTTTATCAGTTGCAGATCGGACTGGCCAAGCAGAATTTGTGGTGGTCAAGGGAAATGGACCAGCACTACTGGGGAAGAAAACGTCTATGAACATGGGTGTTTTAAAAATCGGTTTGGATGTAAATAACATTACTCAAGATGTCACACATATGGGTAGGGTGTTTGCAAGAAGTTAAAAATGAAAATCTCGATGTAATGTCTGGTTTTGGTAAACTGAAAGGGGCCAAGGTATCTTTCAGAGTAGATTCAAATGTCAACCCTGTTGCACAACCCCTAAGGAGGACTCCATTTGGTCTCAGAAAAAACGTGTAGAGGTTAAAATTGACCACCTGGTCAAACAAGACATTATTGAATGTGTAGAGAAACCGGCTGAATGAGTAAGCCCTGTGGTGATAGTTCCAAAAAGGGACAATAACATAAGGATGTGCGTAGGTTTACACAGGGTTAACGAGGCTATTGTTCGAGAAAGGCAACCAATACCAACAGTAGATGAAGCCTTGGTTGAATTGAGCCAAAGCCATGTGTTTTCTCAAATCGATCTCAAATGGGGATACCATCAAATAATGATGAGGAAGCTCAAGAGTTAACAACCTGTATAACACATGTAGGTTTGTTCTGGTATAAGCGTCTTCCATTTGGTATAAATGCTGCTAGTGAGGTGTACCAGAGAATCATAAGCAATGTGTTGCAGGGCATTCCAGGCATTGTAAATATTTCTGATGATATTGCAGTTCACACAACTGACTTGGAAACTCACAAGGCAAACCTAAACCAGGTGTTTAGTAGGCTGAGGGAGTAAGGGTTAACAGTGAACCCTGAGAAAACTGAGTTGTTTACTAGTAGAATGACTTTTATGGGCCACACATTGACAGATAGAGGTATTTGTCCAGCGGAAGAGAATGTTGAGGCTATAAAGGGAGTTCGGGAACCGGAAACAGCAACAGAGGTTCGGAGTTTCTTAGGGCTAGTCAACTATTGTGGGTGCAACATACCAGACATGGCCACTATAGCAGAGACACTCAGGAATCCGATATGCAGGGCACAGTCTGAGTAGTGTTGAGCACAGGTACTCGCAAACAGAGAAGGAGGCCCTTGCCTTAGTATGGGCTTGTGAAACCTTTCACGCTTATGTGTACGGGATAGAGTTTGAGTTGGTCACAGACCACAAACCGTTGGAGTTGATATACGCACCCCATTCCAAACCTTGTGCTAGGATTCAAAAATCTAACATTGCAAATCCGCTGTCGAGGTTGATTGTAGGGGGCAAGGGGGAAAGCCCTACCGCAGATGCAGTTGATCGAGAGGACATGGGGAGAAACACCGAAGAGTATGTTAGACAGGTTACAGTAAATGCTATCCTGACAGCTATGACGGCAAAGGAAGTTGAAAGGGAGTCCGTGGGAGACCCAGAGTTAAGGGAGGTTCGTGAGAGAGTCACATCTGGAAAGTGGGAGGGATGTCAGTGTGACAAGTTATATGCTGCAGTAAGTGGGGAGCTGTGTGTCATAGGAAAACTAGTGTTAAGGGGAACAAAAGTAGTCATACCAAAGAAGTTTTATTGGGTCAATATGGTACATGTATCCGGGCTCGGCCAGATGGCCGTTCTGCCGCCCGATCCCGACTAGCTACTTATGAACTAAGCTACTAATGGTGGTATAGGTAATGATGTGATGAGATGGGTTGATGAGGAATACACTTAGTATATGTTTTACTTATACATCTACTGCTTGAAAGTAAAATAATAATTCTAGGTCTTATAGATGCTACTAGACAGGTACACTAATACATCAAGATATATATCAATAAAATGTGTGAGTTTGTGGACTACAGGGTATTATAGGGGGTGAGATCTATTTAGGGTTGTTGCAAACACAATCAGACCCTTAAATTACTAAATATCGAATTGCCAGTCTTTGAGAAACACATGCAAGCAAACATTGCTACCACAGGGTTAACATTATAACAGTAAAACTGAGGTTGGTAGCACAATAAGTATATACAATGATCAACCACTATATTATGGAACTAATTGGATAAAAAGAACAGGAATAACTATCGCACAACATACCACGGTCTGTAGGTAGGGTTCAGTATACATAGCGCCCCCAGTCAGTTTGCAACCTGTTGTTGGAACAAGCAACCAGGATAGTTTTTCTTGGTTACAATTTTAAAAGTCTTTTTGGGTTCAATAAGAGTATAGTCAGCCTTCAGTTTATTCCATAAATCAATTCCTTTTACAAGGAACGAGTTAGCAAAGACCGGTTTTTTAGCCTTAGGTGTGACGAGTCTAATGCCCTGGCTTCGTCTAGTAGGTAAGTCTCTCAAGTCTATTAGCTCAGGAATTTGTTTAAGTGTGAATGCAAAGTGGAGCAAATGAATTTGTCGTCGTTGAATGAGTGGTCTTACTTTTGAAAGGGCATGAAGTTGATCAGTGGTCATGTGTGGATTAGGCCCTAGTTTCACCTTGTAGGCTATTCTTAGAATCTTGTTCTGAAGCAATTGGAGTTCATTGTTAGAACCTTGTTTGTTGTTTACTGTTTGTAATATAACAAAGTCTTTGGCATAAAAGTAAATACTGTTTGTAATGTAATATGCTACTTTCAAATCAGTCTTACTTCGTCTCAGTGAGACAAGTCTTTGTTGTAAAGTCTTTCGATAAAACATATGAATAATGACTTAGTAATGACTTGGCAATATTTGAATCAAGTACTTTTTTGAGTTTTGCTCTGAAAAGATAATATATTTGACAGCACCTCTCTTGACTGTAAATGTAAAAAATGATAAAGCTAAAGCATGTATGTACTACTAAACATAAGATATAGTCGATTAATGCAAATTGTTACTATCTGTTGTGAATAGTAAACTAAATGAGTGACTCCAAGCCTTCGTCCTGTTGCAAGCTTTATTGCAGATGGTATGTTGGGTAGACGATCGATCTGCTTGAATGACTGCTGGTATGTGGCGGTTTTCTCTCGGCCGGCCGGTGGCATTTGAGTTAATTTATTCCGGTCACCTTCAGAGCAAGGTACCCACTGGTTGTAATTAGTCACATGTTGCTGTGTACTGCCCCTAATTGGTGCAGATTGAGACAAAGGGTGGCGGGAACAGATCACAGCCAATGTATTGAGTTGTATTGGCAGTCATTGGTTCTCTGTGGTGGGGGACCAGTGTATGTTATTGTGTCTGTGGCGCCATCTGTGGTTTGGTGTGGAGCTTTCCGAACTGTGTGTCAGTACCTGCCACAGCCGTTAGGGTTAGTGGGTGTGTGGTTGGCCTCAGATGTTTATCTGACTTTCTGAGGCATACCAGCAGTTTCAATTGCGTACAATATCTTCAGGTTATGATTGGCTGATCTGGGTTGAGTGTTCCCTGTGGTGGGAGTTTAAGATGCATTTTGTGAGGTGATTTAAAGGAACAAAGATAGAAAGACGCCACATATTAGGTCGCTTCTGCGGAGATAGGGTCTATGACAAATGTTAGGAAAGCAAAACTTTTTGTGTATTATCGTGTCGGCTTCGGCGGTCCCGGTGGGGTGTGTGAAATCGATTCTGTACAACAACAAAATTTTTGACGTGGCATTGGTGTAACCCTCTCATCCGTATCTACTGTCCATCGTGTTGAGGCCTTGTGGTGCCTGGGTTTTCATCCGGTGTATCCAATTGTATTCAATTTTTAGCCGGAGTCCCTTGGCCGGTTTGCTGTTAGTGTGCTGATGTACGTAATCTAGATCTGTAAATTCCATATCATCGGGTACCATGTGACCTTGTTTGTTGAAATGTTTTGGGACATCGCTGATCTTGCTGTCGATTTTCACCGATCTGAGGTGTTCCCGTATGCGTTCCCTGATTTTCCTTTTGGTCTGTCCTATGTACTGCATGTTACAGGTTTTGCACGTGATGCAGTATACTAGGTTGGAGCTGTTGCAAGTTGCTCCGTGTTTGGTGGTGTGTTCTTTTTGGGTGCTGTTGCACTTCATTTTGCCAGTGGTTTTGATTTTGTCGCAGTAGATGCAGTTTTTCCTTCTGCATTCATTCCGGTCTGCTTTTTTCGTGGTCTTGTTCGGTTCGACCTTGTAGTTGGTTCTTGCTTTCACAAGAAAGTTCTTGAGATTCTTTGGTCTCCGATATCCCTTGACTAATCTGCTCTCGTAGATTTTCTTCGTCGTTTTGGATTTTCCTAGGATCTTCCAATTCGATTCTACGACTTTCGGCAGGGTGTTGTTTTTGGCGTGGTATGTACAGATTATGAAAGTTTTGTCCTGTTTCTGTATAGGATCTTCATCGTTTGAGGTCTTGTTGAGAAGTTTCTCTCTCTCTAAGGTATCTGCTTTATGCTTGCATTCTCTCAGGATTTTCTCCGGGTAGCCCCGTTCTCTGAATTCCTTGAGTTTTTGCACAGCGTGTTTCTCGTAGTCCGCCTCTTTGGTGCATATGCGTTTGACTCTCAGAAGTTCGGAGTACGGTTTGCTTCTTTTTTGGGCGGGCGGGTGAGCCGAGTCATACCTGAGGTATGTGTTACGGTCAGTTGGCTTGACATAAAGGTCACTTTGGAGATATCTTTCTCGAGTCTTCTTGATTTGAGTGTCTAAGAAAGCCACCTCTGTGAGTGAAGTTTCCATCGTGAACTTTATGGTTTCGTGGTATTCATTTGTCCACTTATGCCATTTGTCCAGTTCCACCTGTCCATGGTTCCAGATGAAAAAGATATCATTGATGTACCTCCACCATACTTTTGGTTTCAGGGGGTAATCGTTTATCATCCTTTCTTCCAAATGTTCCATGAACAGATTGGCGTACGAGGGGGCTAGTTTTGTCCCCATTGCCGTACCCCCTGTTTGCAAGTAGTTGTTCCCATTGAATTGAATGTTGTTCTTTTTTAGCACCATCTCTAGGAGTCTAATGAGACTATCCGTTTTCGGTAAATCGGATTTTGTTCTGGTGCTTTCCAGTTTTTGGCGTATGATCGTGATGCCTTCGTCGTTGGGTATGTTAGTGTAGAGTGCACTTACATCCATTGTCCCCAAGATGTTGTTTTTTTGTTGTACAGAATCGATTTCGCACACCCCACCGGGACCGCCGAAGCCGACACGATAATACACAAAAAGTTTTGCTTTCCTAAAATTTATTGCAGATGGTGTTACAATGCGCTCTCTGATCGGACTGACTCGAGTACGTCGAGATCAGGATTATATGCTCCGTCTCAGCCACGTGGGGGCAACCCGTATTGATCGTAACCAAGGGGGATTACCTCAAACAGACACGCAGCCGGCTTGATCCATAAGGCCAAGGGATATAATCTGTATGTTTAACATACCGATATTTTGGATCGTGACAAAATATACTACATGTATGTGTTTATCTATTTCAGATCTTAGTCACTCAAACTTATTCACTGAACCGGACTGGCTTTCTTATTTCCCGCCCACTGCGTGACACCACTATAGGTGGTTTAGGACTGGACACAGGCACTGGTGATTTGCCCATGAGATTTTGCCCATCACTACTGCTGTTACTAGTTCCTTTCTGAACCGGTCCATTGTTGGCACAGTTTGGGAGGCTTGTCATGTTGCAGCCTTCCGTAGTAGTCTTGCATGGGAGACGTGGTGGTGGTCCAGTGGCCTCAGGTGTTCGGTTGCCTGACTGGCCCTGCTCAGTGATTCTACCTTTAAGGTGAATGCGATTTCGGCGCAGAGTCTGTCCACTAGGAGTCTGGATTATATAACTCCTTGGCTCCTGGGCCCTTGCTAAGACAGTTGCTGGGGCCCATCGTCCTGACTGGACATCTTGGTACATAGCCTTCTGGCCTGGTATTAGAGGTGGTATCTGTTTCACATTCCTATCGTGGTAGGCCTTTTGTTCACTTTGCCTTAAGTTGAGTTCTTTCCGTATGTCCTCCTGCATAGGGTCAGGGCTCCTGATTTTTGATGGGAGAGTGTCCTTCACTCTTCTTTGGAACATCATTTCCGCTGGGCTTGGCAGTTTGCAGCTGATTGGGGTTTTCCTCAGTCGCAGTAGTGCCAGCTGTATGTCCTCATTAGCTTCTTTGGCCTTTTTCATTGCGTTTTTCACAGATCCAACTTGGCGCTCTATAAATCCATTGGATCTGGGGTACCGTGGCGAAGATGTTATGTGCCTTATACCCCACTCTCTGGTGAACCTTGCAAAGGCCTGGCTGCTGTAGTGGAGTCCATTGTCTGATCGTATGATGTCTGGTACTCCCATGATAGCACAATGGTCTTTTATGATGGATACCACTGTCTCTGATGTTGCTGGTTTTGGCAGATTATGATTAGATACTGTTCATCGTCTATTTGGAACAGGTCTGTTCCGATCATGCTCCATGGTCTGCTTGGTGTTTCAGTAGGTTCCAATGGCTCATGTGTTTGTTGGTGTTCCTGGCAGATTGTGCACTGTTTGCACAGATTCTCGATGTCCTCATTGATTCTTGGCCAATAGACATCTTTGCGTGCTCGGAGCTGGGTCTTGATGATTCCCATATGTCCAGTGTGGAGATTTTCCAACACACTCTGCCTGTGCGGTTTGGGAATGTAAACACGCTCTCCTTTCAAGATGAGTCCGTTATCCATGCTGAGCTCATCCCTGTATGACCAGAATTGGTGAAGTTCCGATGGTAGTTCCTTAACCCATTCACGGCAGGCTCCTACACAGTCATGTATATAGGGGTCGGGTATCTATATAGTGCTATATAGTGCTAGGGAACGGGTATCCACAGGCCCATTATGGTAATTGGATGATGTGATCACGTGATATAACATGTGATACTTGATATCATTTTCCATTTCCATAAACATTTTAAAGATGATACTATACCTTAACTCTATGGAAGTTTCATGTATATTGATGAATTATTTTCAAATTTATCACTTAAAACAATAATTTTGAAAATATTGGAAAATGATGCCTCAAGGCATCACCCGATCTGGACTGGTGATGCCTTGAGGCATCACCTGATCCTGTATGGTGATGCCTTAAAGCATCACCCGCAGCTAATGGGTTAATTGTTTCTGGCCACCCAGTGTAGATCACTTTCTTCAGTTCATTCAAGGTTGGGTCAGATAGTGTTGAGTCCCTGATGGCTTGTATCACTGGTAAACTGAACATGCTCAATTCGCACATCCATCTTGACATCCTCGTTGTTGTTGGGATTTGGCAGTCTACTGAGTGCGTCTGCCAGTCTGACATCCTTCCCTGGTAAGTATTTTACCTTGAAGTCATAATCTTGCACCGCAAGCATCATAGCCTGGAGTCGAGGTGGTGCAACGATTAGGGCTTTGTTGCAGATCATCTCAGGATCATATCATCCTGGATAATATCAATCTTCTGTTGGAAAATGTCTTGGCTCACACTGAGGCCAAACGGCAACTTGCAGAACTTGTATCTTCCGAAAGGTGTTCTGAACGTGGTTAGAAGTTGGCTCTCCTCATCCAGCTCTACACTCCAGTACCCAGCTTTGGCATCCAGTTTGCTAAAGTACTTTGCCTGATGGAATTGATGGCTAATTTCTTCCAGCGTAAGTATCTTATGTGGGCATCTCCTCAGTGCTTCATTCAGTTTTTTCGGGTCCAGACTCTTATTGTTCCATCCTTCTTGATGCTTGTTACAAGGCTGCTGCACCAATCCGAGTGTTGTCCGCTTTCGCTATCACGCCCTGCGATTCCATCTTGTCAAGTTCTGCCTTCAGCTTCGGCTTCATGTGGATCGAGTACTTGCATGGTGGATCAATGAAAGGTGTTGCGTTGTCTTTCAGATGTAGTCTGGCTTTGCCTGGGAGGTTACAGATCCTGTCGAATTGGTTGCTATATACCTGTTGCAGGTCTTTTACCGTTTCGATGGTCGTTGGTGTTGGGGCTGGTATGTCTATGTTGCAGTGCAGGGTTACGAGACCCAGTGCTTCGGCCATCGACAGTCCACACACTGCTGGGCTGCTCACATCTACAATGTGGAACTGGAATGTCTTCCAGTTACCCCGTCCATAACTACATTGTAGGTCCATACTGCCGTAGCACTTGATGGTGGTTTTGTTGTAGGCTAGTAGTGTAGTATTTTTTGCTGCCCTGGAGATTTCCTCAATCGGTGTTCCATCTCTGTTCAGCTTCTCAGGCATCAATTTTTGAAATATCCTGAGGGGAAGGGTGTTTCCCATGGCTCCAGTGTCAACCTTCATGTTAATGAGTCATTTCGTTCAATCATTGAGCTGTTCTGCAAGCTTTATGTTGATTTTCGCAAATACCTCTTTGCGTTGTTTTTTCTCTGTTACATCTGCGACATCGAGACTGATCATGTTGTATTCGACAGTCTCAAAGTCCTCTTCTTCTGAATACTCGTCCCTGTCATAGTTGCTTGCTGCTGTAACATCATGTATACGTCTCTGTTGTTTGCCGCATTGCTGTGGTCTTTGTTGTCGTCCGCCGCGCGATGGGCCTCTATTTGACAGTCTTGCTTGTGTTTTCCCCTGCTCTGGTTGCAAGCAGAGATGCGCCCAATGTCCGGTCTAGAACTGTCTCAATAGTTACTTCGGCATCTTGGCCTGATAACCATTTCTTGAAGTCTTCGATTGGCGTGCTTGCTAGTAGCTGCTCTACGATTCGTTCTTTTTCCTCAACAGGTGTGAAACTGCAGTCTTGTGTAGAACTCGTCAAGTGACTCGGTTTTGCCCTGATAGAAGAAGTGGAGATCAAGTCTGGCGGCACGGTTTTGAGATTTTCATAATTCCTCGAATTTCTAAAAGATCCGCTCCGGTATTTTTCTTTCAGCTTCTGTTAAGTTAAATGCGTTGTAGATCTTTAGACCCTCGTCGTCTAGCCCTTGTAGGATATATGGGACTAAATGTTCATCTTTTTTGTTTGTGACTTGGGAATAAATATCCATTCTCTGTTTCCAAAGGCCAAATTTCTCACTTTTGTCTCCCTTTCCGGCAAAACACATGACTGGAGGTGCCCTAGATAGTGCCATGTTTGTAGCACACAATCCCCTCCTCACTTATGTTGGTGCTTATATTTATTGTTATTGTTTATATGCACCCACTTGCTAGTGAACAATGACACATTTGCTACTTATATATGTTCACAGTAGTAGCACACCTGTACTGACAGTACTAAATTCACAGTTTGTTGGTCAACATTGATAGGTTTGTATATGCTTGGCCTCCTTTGTTTGCTGTGGTGGCTATGTTTACTGATCATGTGGTCCCCTATTATCACTCACTGCATGATCTTCTTGATTTGTGTTCTTAAATGTTCAGTTTTTCAATAATTTGCTCACAATTTGATCTTTGGGATGTTTCTTCCCTTTACCCTACCTTTTGTAGCCTCAGACACATTAGGGGGGTTTAATTTAGGGAGATCCCAGCGCTGCCAACCATGTCAAGTCATACCAAGAAGTGTAGGAGATCAGGAAGCGTTTATTCTATACTTTTACCAATAGGTAGTTAACATATAACTCACTATATGGCGCCACTGAGTGTGGATCACACCAGTATTGCTTAAATGGCAATGATACAACAAGCGCTAGCACATGAGGGGCATCTGGGAATCGTAGGGACGAAACAGAACTTGCGAACGAAAATGTGGTGGCCGGGTATGGAACAGGAAGCAGAAAGGTACTGCAAGGCCTGCCATGGTTGCCAAATCACAGGTAGACCCCAAGCCCCAGAGCCAATAAAAACCACTCCACTTCCATCAAGGCCCTGGAAAAATTTGGCTATGGATTTTTTAGGCCCTTTGCCTACAGGGGAATATGCTTTCGTAATCATAGACTACTATAGTCGGTACTATGAGTGGAAAGTCATGAAGTCAACAACGACTGACAAATTGATAGAGGTATTGGAGGAAACCTTTGCAAGCCATGGGTTCTCAGATAACGGACCCCAGTTTATATCTCGCGAGTTAGCAGAGTACATGGAGAAGGTCCAAATTGAACTCTACTGAGGGACACCAAAATGGCCACAGGCCAATGGTGAAGTTTAACGCCAAAACCAGTCTCTGGGAAAATGTATGTGTATTGTGCATGTCAGTGGCCAGAACTGGAGGAGGGAGGTGCTGAAGTACAAAAGCCCATCAGAGTTGCTATTTGGTAGGAAAATATGAACAAAACTACCCGAGGTATTGCCTGACATTGTTGATCAAGAGGTTAGGGACAGAGATGCCAAAAGGAAAGGTCTGGCAAAATTAACAGCTGATGGACAGAGACGGGCTACAGAGTCCAATGGTGATGTGGGGGACAAAGTATTACTAAAACGAGACAAAATTGAACACAAATTCCAGACTCCATTCTACCCGGAACCATATGAAGTCGTAGGTAAAGCTGGCAGTAGGGTGACGGTTTATGAGCAAAGAAGGGGTCTCATATGATCGGAATAGTTCCCACATAAAAGTGTACACCCCTGAAATCACATCAGGAGCCATGAGTATGCCTAATGAAACAAATCTGGATGTTGAAGTCAAGTCTTCTTGTGACTCACCTTCAACTGAGAGTCAGAAGGCTGTGTGCGAGGCAAGGCCTCAGAGAACTAGGTGTATGCCGGTTAAGTTTAAAGATTATGTTTATAAAAAACTCTTTTTCAGAAATCGGTGTTCCGATTTCATCCCGATTTTTTTTGGATGAAATCGGGACACCGATTTCTGAAAAAGAGTTTTTTATAAACATATTTTCAACACGATATCTCGCTATCCCGGCCTACCATGTTCTCCGACTCAATTCTGATTTTTCCCAAAAAAAAACAAAGCACAAAGTCTTTTTTATCAGCTGGAAAAAAAATCGAAACACAAAAAACAAAACAAGGTTGTAAGTATAACGACCAAGTAGCCACATGCCTGACGAGAAACTAGTAATTGTTTCGAAACCACGATTCTTCAATGACACACACCTGTACTTTATAGGCCGGCTGACAGGCTCAGCACATCTCTCATACATCACCTATGAGACGGGCCCCATGCAGTGGTAATACCACAACGCACTTGGCTGAGACTGGGACACAGAGCTGCCCCGAACACCCACCCACCTGCACACCCTCCCACCCAGTAGGGTGAGGGAACAAGCGAAAGCCTGTTGTTGTGCGGTAGACATAGTGACCGGTACGCTACTGTGGTAAGACGTCGACTGCACCAATCAGAGGTAAGACAGCCGACGCATCAGCCAATAAGAACAGGAATACACCTCGAGCGGAGGTGAGCTTTGGAGGGAAAATCAAAGCAGGAGAACACTTGCAGTTGCATTCCCAATACGGCTACACGCTTCGTCATATACCATAAGTTTAAAGATTATGTTGTGTCTTAAACAGTTTCTAGTAGTATTGGTCTCATGGTTAGGTTTGGTAGTATTGCATTGTCATAACTAAGTGTTAGAGCTACCTTGTTTGATTGTGGATCTAAGTAAGATTATTGTAAAATCTAAGTCAGAGTAAGTCATAAACAATGTTGTATTGCATTATCTGATAAAAAAAGAAAAGTAAAGGGAAAGAAAGTATTGTCATGTCTGGGATGTGTCCGTTACTTCTGGTAATGGCGACAATGGCATGCCGCGTTGTGCTTACTAATACGATGATTCTCTCATAATATAGAGATATTACACCTATTTACTCCTGACCTCTTTTTTTAAGGCAGCCAAAGTACCCAGACCCTGCACATCAGCACTTAAACTATCCCAGAGTCGGATTCAACGATACATGGGTGATTTTGTGTACTTTCCTGTTTTATGATAGTACATTGCAAATCTGATCTCGTGACCCGACTTCTCTGGTTCGTCATTATGCGAGAGCTTGTACTCTATGGTCTGTCTCTTTATATGGTACCCTCGTACAACTCGGAGGCCTCGGTTCTGAGCCCACTGCAAAGATGCCAGGTCACACTCTCTTGCCCCCCCCCCCCCCCCCCAACAACAACAAAGCACCCTTGCTCAAATATAGAGTCCAAGTTGGCATCTAAGGTTACACCCAGGTACCGATACTGATTTTTAGTTTGCAGTCGCTGGCCCCCACAAATGATATCTAGGTTGGCTAGACAACGTCTTTGCGATTTGGCTGCATACCAGTAGGTCTTCGTTTTGGATGCGTTCAACTTGAGGCCGTTAGTTTCACACCATTTGTAAACACAGTCTGTAGCTTCTTGCAACAAAAGTTGTGCATTGACATGGTCGACTTCACTAGCATAAACAACAAGGTCATCAGCATACTGTACAAATTTCACATGCCTAAGTCTACTACAAATATCATTAATAAACATGATAAATAACAGTGGGCTGAGCGCTGACCCCTGTGGGACCCCCAAACTTATCGTTAATTCGCTCGAGGTCACCCAGTCAATAAAATTTCTCTGCTTTCTGTTAGATAAATAGTCTACTAACCAATTCATGATGTCCTTTTGGATGAAAGTCAATTGTTCTAATTTGACTAAGAGTAAACTATGAGGTACAAAATTGAATGTTTTTTTTATACCGGAAAAACAAGCAGCGGTAACCTTAGACTGGTCACGCGCTGTATAAAGGTCATGTAGAAAACTAAAAATTGCATGTTCAGTGCCATATCCCAGTCTAAAACAGTATTGTGTGTCCACTAAATAATTGATATCTATTAACCATGCATATAAGTATCTATGCACTACTTTTTGGCCTTTAGTTTGTTTTATATGAAGTTCAGAAATCTTTTATTTGTCAATAAATTGTTTATAATAGCAAATTACTAATAATATAGCACATGACCCAAAAAAAAATTGAAGACAAAGCTATGGTCTATCCCAAACGACTGAAATGAATATGATATGCACCTTCACAAAACAAACAATGACTTTTCATTCACTAGCAAGATGATATTACCTCATATTGTGGTGTACCTGGAAAAAAACATTTATAAGAGCCTGGGAAAAAGCCTGGATTTTTGATGGGCTGTAAATGTACAAACCCTGTAATATCTAAATAGCTGCAGTAAATCCATTGCAAACTATATTTTTGTTCAAATGCAGGAGGATCAACAACTGTGGCAGTGACACATCTATGCTTTTTTTTCACCCCTGGTACCATAGAAATAACATCAAAAAGAAATACTCAACGGTCACCCTGGTAAAGTGACGATACTGAGTGATGTGAGATGATGTCATATGCGATTTACCAATCAGCAGCCAGGATTTCAGAGAGCAGAGAAGACATCAACATGGAGATTTATATGTTCACTAGCGACTTCATCAAGTCAGAGTTAGGGGAAAAATATAGAAAACAGAGCTGATGGACTGCCGATCACGGGATTTGAACACTCTACACTCGCATTCCAAGCAGCACGCTCTACTGATTACTCCACATGGTCAGGTATTGGAGTTGTTCCAAATTCTTAGATTGGTGTAGAAGTGGTGGGTTTGGGGAGGGGAATCAGCGGAGTTTTGAAAGGGCTACCAGCGAAATGTAATCTCATTGGTTTCTCACGAGAAAGGTCGATTAGAAAACTACAGTTCTAAATCATGTTTTCAGTATGGCTAGAAACAAATCCTAAGGATAGAAGTACATCTGTGTAGACAAACACAAAAAAGAGTAGCAGGATTCAGTTAAGAACTGCACGAGATTCTCACTCTCGTGGCTCTTCAATCTCCATGCCTAGGTCTGGTTCACTTTGTCTCTATGTACAGCAGCAACTCCAAGCAGATATCACAAAATTCTACCGTTTTAGATATAGTAGGTAACTAGGGACTTTGTCCCTAAAGTATATGAACACTATCTGGTGAACATAGGCTGTACTACAGGCCGATTCCCAGGTTATCCGCTAGAGGTCTCGGCAGTCTGAGCCACTGGTCTCCTCCTGAGTGTGTGGGGGGAGGGAGAGGTGTCAACGTTTTGAAATGTATTTCCCCAGGACTATACCATGTGAGTCCTAGCAGCGAAGGTGCTAGTAGGATAAAAAGAACCGGTAAGTGTTGAGCTACAAAAAAGAAGAGCAGGTTAAGTTTTTCCGTACACAAGAATCTCTCTCTCGTGGCTCTTCAGTCTCCAACCCTAGATCTGGGGGCCGTTTCATTAGTAGTGGGGTCAAAGTGAGAGGTAGGACTGCAAGAGTGGCACCATCAGTGGCACCAACAGTGTCAATCCCAAAATCACGTTTCATCAGTGGTCTCGCTGTTGAGGTGGGACCAACTCTCACTGTTGGCATATTTTACGGCATAGCGCACTTAGTGAGCACAGGGTCTCACTATTCTGTGGATATAACACAGAGTAAATAGGGATCCGTTTCGGTAATATCCGCGGATCAGTGCATCTGGGAGCTGTTTCACTAGTAGTGGAGTGAAAGTGAGAGGTGAGACCGCAACAGTGGCACCAACAGTGGCACCAACAGTGTCAAGCCCAAATTCGCGTTTCATCAGTGCTCTCCATGTTGAGGTGGGACTAGCTCTCACTGTTGACACAGCTCTCGCTATGCACACGCGTTTGACGTTCGAATTTATTCGTCAACGGGCCGGGATGACGTGGAATTTTTACACGAGTAAGGTACAGTAGAACCCCACATAACGGACACCCCGGCCCGGAACGGAGGGTGTCAGCTTACGCGGGGTTTTACTGTATATATATAAACCTATAATCGTACCAAATATGAAGAAAATCGGCCAAGCCGTTTCGAAGATATCGGCGTTTGGATTTTGTCATAGCAAATGCTGCACTTCTCGCAGGCCTCCGGGGGAGAGACAAAAAAAATAGCCGAAACCCCGCCGCACTACGGAGGGAGTGAAAAGAACAGCGACCAACGCAAAGGCACAGAGGGAGTAAACAATTCAAACGCCGATATCTTCGTGACGGTGTGTCTGATCTTCTTGGTATTTGGTACGCTTATAGGTTATATATATGCCTTACTCCGGTGAAAATTTCGTTGCTTAATTCCTATGGAAAGTGGGTGAAAACCTTCTGTACACGTAACCAACGAGAGGGTAGACCCTCTCGCTTACAGCAGCTCCACATTGGCACTAACAGCGAGAGCCACTGCACTGATGAAACGGGTTCTGCCACTGTTGGTGCTGCTTGTATCCCAAGTGCTGTTCACGCTTGACTGCACCTTCTAATGAAACGCAAACTGCCGCTTTGCTGCCATTGTTACAAACAGCGAGACATCAAGCTCCTAGTGAAACAGCCCCCAGATGTTTACTATAGACCCAAAAGGGTACAAGTTGTATATATGTTGAAACTGTTGTAACTTTAGATATTTGAATGTCTTTGACTGTAGCCTGCATGCCGGTTTGTGGCATCTGCTTAATATGTTGGTGGTTCCTTCTTTGGATACCCGACTGTGTTTCGACCTGGTACGATTGTGGAGTTACTGCTTCCCCTTGTACAACTTGTTTCTCCTTCCTCGCATGCTGGGTGGGACCACAATCCGCATGCCTTTATAGATGACTCCATCGTAGACAGACAGTTCATCTCGCACATTCCAATAATGTCGGATCGCATGTAGAACTTGGTCTCGAGTGTCAGGCCATCCTTCCAGGATTATAGCGTGGAGCTCATTTAACTCCGCGATGGTACGCTTCTGGAACTCTTCATACCTTGCTGGAGCCACGGTGATATAATCAATCATATTGATTTTTAGCATTTCAAAGTCCTCTTCCTGATTAGGGAGGTTGGCTCTACTCAACGCATCTCTTACTGGAATCTCCTTCCCTGGTACATACATACATACATGCATAAGCACTGGCATCACACTGCACTTGCAGCTCCTTCAAGGGGTCGTAGTATCCAAGGACAGGTGCTTCTGTCACCATCCGTCGGAGGCGATCAAAACTGTCCTGCTGTCGTCTGCCCCAGAAGAAATCCACATCCTTCTTTGTGGCTCGTCTGCAGTGCTCATATCAGGTAAGAACTTGCTTAGGTACTGAATGAAACCTGGACTCATAGTCCAACTTTTTCTGGAGAAATCCAGACTTGGCATCGACTATTGAGAAGTACTTGGTATTGGGCATAGACACTACTACTTCTTCCGCAGTGGGGATCAGGTAGTGCTCCCTGCATATCGCACGATTCAGGTCTTTTGGGTCTATGCAGACTCTCACTTTCTCCCTTTTTACTACTACTACCATGGAGCTAACCCAATCGGTGGGCTCTGTTACTTTCACTATGTGCTCCTCGGCCTCCATCTCGTTCAGCTTCTCAATAATTTTTGGTATGAGGGCAACTGGTTGTCGTCGTGGACCATGGACTACGGGCGGAACTGTCGGATCAATCCACAGTGAGTAGGTGCTTGGCAGAGTACCAGTCAATTTCTTCAGCTGCGGGTATTGGTCAAGCGCACCATTGACTGTATGGATCCTCTTGATTTGACCTAAGTCTCTGCACATGTTGCCAGACAACAGCGGCCTCTGCTCTGTGTCAACCACGTAGGAATCCTTGGCGACCTCAAAGTCCTGACCGATCTTCACGGCTTTGTCCTTCGTCAGTTCGTCTCCAGCCTCAAAGCATCTCTCCATCACCATCGGGTGTCTGGATCGTAGCACTATCGCGTCCTCATCAGCAAAGTCACAGTCTTTTGCTAGAATCGTCAGAGCTGTAACAAAGTCATCGAACCTTTCTGTCATGCCTTGTTTCTTCCTATTGAAGAGTATGGTTGCTCGTATTACATTACGCTTAGGCTTTACATATGCTTCGAATTTGGCCCAAACAGTGTTGAGGACCTCGGCTGGGATCACTCGCGCCTCGCCTTCTCCTGTCGGCTCGGGGTAAACAAAGGTTGAATGGATCTCCTGGCCTTTGTCACCGATGAAGTTCATGAGGTATGCAATTTTGACTCTTTCTGACTTGTTCCCCAAGGGGCTTGTGAAGTAATATTCTGCATGCAACTTGAACCTCTTAAATTCCTTATATAGGTCAGAGGCCCCCCAGTTCATACGTAGTTTATCAAAGCTGTCGTCTTTGCTCATGGTTGGCTGTGTCAGTGTCACCACTATTGTTCTGGTAGTGATATTGATTGGTTAATTAAGATAACTAATTACCTAGTCTTAAGTACTTAGGGAGCTGTAATAACGGTTACCAACAGTGTATCTTAAGTCTTTACGGTATGCCAGGACATCTGGAGAGTGAGGGAGACCTTACTAAACCCAGTCTACACTCTGGCCATCCAGCGGGAACCGAGGAACTAATGATTAACCTTTCCTTAATTACTTACGGCGCGTAGTGGCCAATAGAAGAGACTAGAGAATCATTTAATAAACTCTAATTAAGATGTCGACACCTAGTGGTAATCCTGATATAAATGGACGTAGAATCGCCTTATAGGTTAGGAAGAAAATGCCTAATTAACGAGCGTAGCTCATTCATTAATTAACTTGTATTTATTATATTAGTTCATAATTAACCTTAAACCGTCTAGACGTTGAGATATGGGAATTATGCCGTTCTCTTTGTAGAAGAATACGTTTTCATAATCTTAGATAGTCATTTGGTTAATGAATTAAACTTTGATAATTACGTATGTAATAAGGGGAGGTAGAGGCAACTCTAGGCTGTGTATCGGCAGGCTACCAGAATCTATTAATTCCTTACCGACAGCGAGATACCTTTAGGAGATCTTTAATTAAGTTGTTTCTTAATTAATACTTGGAGTTCATTGATTAATAACTATAGTTAGATAATAAATCGTGTCTTATGCGTTCATGGATGAGATCAAAGAGTGAAGTAAAGTTCAAGTCTTTAATAAGTCCACACGAAAGATATACAAGTTACAGTTCACAGCATGGCTATTGAATTCATTGATATTTCATCATTCACGTGAGTTGGCTGAGTGCCAAGATTCAACTTACAATCAAAGTCTGATGAGTGTCAAACACCAAAGTCAGATAGCAAAGACTTCAATAAATTGTCTGATAATTCATTGATGATATTAAAAGTCTGGCAAGTTGCCAATGTTCAGAGTTCAATCATCAGTGTTCTTAATAACGTAGTTAGAGGAGAATAGTCAGTCACTTAACTCACAGTCAAATGATAGTGAAGTAATGGTTGATTTGAACCATACAACTTAACTCACCCATTGTTGGATAATCAGAGTGCAATCACATGATTCCTTGAAGATCACAGTTCCAGTAGTTTGACAATGTCGAAATATAAATAAAGTTCATTCACTTAATTAAAGTGAGTAAACGTAGAAGGAACCTATGTGAGTCCTTAGAGATTCCAATAGTCCGAAAACAGACTATGTGTCCTTGGAGAGTCCCAATCCAAGTCACTTTCTGCACTCCCAGAAATGTAAGGAAAGTTTCCTCAGCTGATCCTACTCGATTGAATTCACTGCTGAATCCGCGCACCTTGCTGGTTCCGGTGCCAAGCAAGACACGTCTTGACAGCAGGAGATGGTAGTGGAGACTGACGATACAGTCAGCTCCAGAGCAAAGCGTTAATGAGCTTTTGCTAGAGGATTATGGGAGAATTAAAACTGGATCTCGTTTAAGCTCACGTAGGTTCGAGAGCATGTGGTTATGTTAAACAGGCTTCAGGAACTTGGGAATACCCCAAGGGGGACTCCTTGGGAGACTCCGGATTCAACTCCCTAACGCCTCGTAGCCACGTCAGAGAGTCTATTCCTAGAAGCTAGGCGTGTACCCCAAGTCTAGTAAGTAGTGTAGGGAACATCACCTTTCACACAGCAACTATTATACCAAACCTATTTCAGCCTACATATGTTTTTGGTTACAGCACACTATGTGCTCCTATAACACCAAAAGAGTGACAGGGCTGCTCCTAAACAGGGCTTGTTTTGCTAGCATTCACTTTAACACAGAGTCTATGGCATTAAATACTGACAGTGACACTACCTGGAACAGGGAGCTGTTTCACTAGTAGTGGGGTGAAAGTGAGAGGTGAGACCGCAACAGTGGCAGCAACAGCGGCACCAACAGTGTCAAGGCCAAAATCGTGTTTCATCAGTGGTCTCGCTGTTGAAGTCTCACTGTTGCCTACTGCCGCTCATATTCAACGGCATAGTGCACTTAGTGAGCACAGGGTCTTGCTATCACTGTGTGTATATTTCCCGTGCTTGCCATAGAAATTAAGCAATGAAATTTTAACACAAGTAAGGGGTATATATAAACTATAATCGTACCAAATATGAAGAAGAATGGCCGTATCGTTCCGCAGATATCGGCGTTTGAATTTTGTCATAGCAAATACTGCACTTCCCGCCGGCCTCCGGGGGGAGACAAAAAGAACAGCCGAAACCCCGCTGCAATACCCCGTATACCCTCTCGCTTACAGCAGCTCCACAGTGGCACTAACAGTGAGAGCCACTGCACTGATGAAACGGGTTCTGCCACCGTTGGTGCCGCTTGTGTCCCAAGTGCTGTTCACGCTTGACTGCACCTTCTAATGAAACGCAAACTGCCGCTTTGCTGCCACTGTTACAAACAGCGAGACTTATAGCTCCTAGTGAAACAGCCCCCTGGTGTCACACATGTGGCTGACTGATACTAACTGACACATCACTACTGACAGTGGCACTTGAGTCTGTGGGCTTAAGTTGCAGTCACTACTTTTACTGTTTACATCATTTGTGTAGGAATTTGGGCACTCTCCTTTCTCCACACAATACAGCAAAAGTTCATTGACTTACCTAAATGGTAGAGCACTTCTGACACCATGTAATGTCTGTGAAACAATAGTTTTGAAGTGGTGTCTATGTGATTTCATTGTCAGTAGTCAGCACAGGAAGTAGCATGGCATAGCTGTGTCTCAGGAATGATACAGACACTATAGAGGCGATTCAAAATATGCAGAAGGACTTAGATAATATTGTGGTGGTCGCCGCCTGTCTAGCAGGTTGGATGACCCCAATCCGAAACGCTAGTTCCAGGCAGGATCCCACCCTACGCACTCTACATAGGTTGGTTCGGTTTTCGGTTAGTTTGCACAGACCTAATCACACATGACACAACAACGTCTTTTAATAAACAAGGATGTTTATTAATCACTACTCCCCGGAAAGATCTGGAAGATCTTTCCCACAAGTACAGTACCCTAGCACATAGGTGCCAGGTAGCGCTGGAGAGGCTAATCTGAAAGACTCGCCTAACCACCAGGAAGGTTACAAGAACCTGCCGTCAAAGTGAGGGCCCAAGGGTCTGTTCCGTAGAAGAGACGCGCGAGGACAGCCTGTCGACCTACTGTGAACGCTGAGTATATATACCCAGCATTACGTAATCCCGGTCTCCGCCGCGCCACTCTCGTGTGCGGCGTTGTCCGGAATCACTACACAGTAAGGATCGGCACGTCGCGCCACCTTCCGTAAAACAAACGAACACTGCTGGATTCCCACCCCACTACATTATATCTAGATGGTGTCTGACAAACAAATTGTTAATAAATATTAAGAAAACAAAGCAGATGTGGATTGGTAAGCAACCTAAAGAAATAAATGGTTTGTACTCTCAGATACAAGACAAGGAACTAAACTGTGTTACCAGTTTTAAGTACCTGGGTGTGGCCCTGGACACAAAACTAGAATATAAAACTCAAGTAAATAATACAATTTATGATGTGAGGCAGAAGCTTTGTAAGCTACGTTTAATGAAAAACTTACTGCCGAAATCTAGTCGAGTCAAAATAGTGAAACAAATGATAATGCCCAAATTAGACTATGTTGGGTATCTCTATCTCAGCTGTGTACAAACAGTGTCTAAGAAGCTCCTGACGTTATTCAATCACTGTTTATGGGCAGCTATAGGAATCAGAAAACATAGAGATATTAGTATTGATAACCTCTACGCTCAGTGTAAAATTCGGCATCTCAAGTATCGCTGGACAAATCAACTCATGGTTCTGATGTGACAGTGGTCAGATGACCCGGCACACTGTAAAATGCCAACAAGAACTACAAGATATCAAAACAAGATCGTTCTCAACATCGATAGGCCACGAAGTGAAACTGAAGATACCGTCGTTCCCCTATGTATCTAGGGAACAAAATATGGGACTTACTTCCTGTGAACATACAGAAGATCAAAGACAATTCGTTTTTTTAAATATTTGTAAAAGACTTTCTTTTGAAAAACCCAGATTGTTGGTTTTAAATTTTGGTTTCTTGCACGGTCACAGCAAACAAACAACAATGTTGAAATTATGTAATATAAACACCCAGACTTGTAACGATATTGCACTGTATTGTCCTGTGATGTCCATTCCTGTACGGAATTACGTGAAAAGCGCCCATTTAGAGTGACTGTAATTACCTTTATTATCCACCTAATACAAAGTGCCCATAGAAAACACATAGGCAGCGTGTATGGACATACCCAGCGCATACAGATATGTTGTATGCTCCGGGTGGCGCATACGGAAAAATAGTGCGTACGGAAAAATAGTGCATGATTAAAATGAACTGATGGGTGGGATTTTTAAAACCTGCTAAATTGCCAAAATAAGCTTATTCAAGGTTCATGTTGTATAAACGTATCTCATGAATGTAAAAATGAAATTATTTGGTGTATCTTTTGATAATCTTTCTTTCCAACATAGGGTTTTGTAGAGCTCTGAGGAATTTTTCCTTCCGAAAATCAACAAAAACTGTGTTTTTCTATTGATTTTTGCTTTGTTCAAAATCTGGGAGACACAATTTCGAGCAAATTGTATTTATTAACATGTTTAAAGCATATGTCATGAGAAGTGTAGACAATATAATTTTGAAAATTGGTAAAAGATTGAAAAAATATTAAAATGGTAAAAACTATCCAGGACCTTCAAATTTTCCAACATAGAGACCCATAGAGTATGTTGTTCAAGACCCCGACTTTCAGAGGAAAATACTAATGAGATATATAGTGAGAAATTAATTTGTCTTTATTGTACAATGTTGACCAGAATCCTGACTGTGATACCTGAAAGTTTCAACACAATCGGATTATCCATCCTGATATCAGAACATTATGATCCCATGATGATATTTTTCCAAAAACATGGGTTGTTGGACAACACACCTCTAAAGGATGTGTTAAAGAAAAAATAATCATAATAGAATAACAAATTTCATTGGTTATGTTAAGTACCCCTACCACTCATGAATACCCAGGTTGGTTTTTTTCTAAATAAAAAAATATACTTTTTATTGTTCAAAAACTGAACACGTGTTGTCCGACACCCCGGGGTGTCGGACAACACACTGTTTTACAAGTTATGATTTTAGGGTTGTTTTTTATCAGTAATTGAGTGGTTTGCTTTGTGAAATATAGCTTATTATCATTTCATTAAAAATATAAAGTATTATAGCCTCAAATATTATTTTTCTCATTGTTCTGAGTAATTCTATTAACGTGTTGTCCGACACCCCTCGTGTTGTCCGACACCCCTGTGTTGCCCAACACCCCAAATATGGTTTAAAGCTTTTCTTTTAAATCTAATATATGAAAAAGGTATTTTGGATAAAATATAATGTGTGTCACCGTATAATATTAGTCATTCTTAAGTTATAAGCATTTATAACATTTCTTGAAATTTCAGATATTTAGGGGGTTGGACAACATATGCAGTATTATACACAACTTCAAAAGGCTCTCAAATCTAAACCATTGATCTGATTTTGTTGGAATAATATTTTTCTGGAACGTACTTAGTAGGTGAGTAACATAAAATATAAAAAGAAGTATTATTCGGAAATTTTTTTTTGCGTGTTTTATCCCAGGTTCAAAGCTGAATTTAGCAGGTTTCAAAAATCCGACCCTGATATCGACATGTCACTTGTGCAGAAAAGGTGGATAATAAATACAATATAGACTGGTTTCAGATAAAAGTGTTTGTATGCTCCTCGGATATTACTACGCGTCAACTCCTTGGAGCATACGGCCGCTTCTATCTGAAACCAGTCAATATTGTGTATGTTCATTTTCATCTCTCTGACACCGCATACGCTCATATATTACTACGCATCAACTACTCGGAGCATACGGCCGCTTGTATCTGAAACCAGTCAATATTGTGTGTTTATTTGAATAAAAAAAAAGAAAAAAAAGTCCCCCAGCGTGGACTGTGCGTTGCCGCTCACCGAGGACGGCGGAGCGCGCCAAGCCAACGGGACTCCTCCTAAGAAGAAAAAGTCAAAGCGGAGCAGGATCAGCAGCCCTCGTCACCACTGGTGAGTGAGAGCAAGGGGCGGGCTCCGGCGAAGTCAGAGCAGTAGGCCAGCACGAGTCACGATTCAGCGGCGGTCGCCATGCCTCCGATGGAGGGAGGTGACACTTTAGGCCGTTACGGGATGTCGAGGAGGAGCTGGCAGGTGCCCCCCTGGCCACAGGTGTGGAGCTGGTCACCCTGTCACCGGTTTGCCAGCACCAGCCGTGGATCCCCGGCCCAGTCCGTGAGTCTGAACATCCCCGCCATCTCTCCCCTTGTGAGGGGCGTCCTAGTGAGTCTAGCTGGCTCCGCCGGCGGTGGTCCCCTGAGGGGGGTTACTGGAAACAGGGCCCCATCCTCTCCAAGACCAGGCACCGAGGAAGGGCGAGAAAGGCACTGCTCATGGGATCGGAAAAGCAACATTAGCCTGGTTCCCCCACCCCGTCCAGCTGGCATGGTGTCCTGCGGAGTCAAACTGCCGTTGGTAGTGGAACCCACCAACAGTCTGGTTGCCTGGGTGTACCGAGTTGAGCCTCCTCACTTCCCCGAAGAAGGGAGGCATGTGGTGTGTGGTCTATCGACGCTGCGGCGGACGGAGCGAGAGAAAGTTGTAGACCGGTAGTGGAGGAATAAAGGGCTGCGCACGGGGGTTCTGGGGCCGCATGCGACGAGCGAGGTTGTGTCCTAAAGATCTATGTATTGTTTCTCTTTATTACTGAGCAAATACTAAATGGTGTGCGGGAGCCAGGGCCCTGTTTTTCAGTCGAGACGATCTCAAGTTGAGACCGTTTGAAAGCCAAACTGTTTTTCAGTTGAGACGATCTCTGGGGATCTCAGCCTGAGACTGAGATGCGACCGTTTCAGGTGATGTTAGTGTTTTTCAGTTGTGATGATCTCAAGGGATCTCAAGTGAAATGATCTCCCAAACGGTCTCAGCCTGAGACCAATTGATACTTGTCATAACTTTTCAGATGCTAAAACTGATTCAAATTTGAAGATATTTGGATCGGAGGGTACTAATAATCTGACATACCTATATCCCAAATTTCATTGTATTTCTGTGGTTATTAAGACCGTGAAAACATTTGTCTGGAAATCTGAAAAATGCAGGCACTGCACCACTCAGGCAGCTTGTGTATACCTACTGAAATGCTCGATTTTATTTGAGCAGGCTGAGGTCAAGGTCATCCCATATTTGTGAATAACAATAACACCCATTCAAAAAGTAAAACATGTTTCACTTATTGAATACTCTACGGAAAATTATGAAATCTTAGGATTGGATCAAATGGACATGGACAATTATTCGCTGTAAATATGGTCTAATTTGAATAAGTATAAGTATTTCAAATCAATAATTTCCGATTGCAGAATCTTGAACCCTGTAGGAAATGATCTCTAGAGATCTCAGGTTGAGATCGTTTTAGCTGAGATCTGGGCCCTGTTTTTCAGTAACGACATCGTCGAGCAACAATACCGTACGATCGTCCAGCGATTCCACGACATTCTGGAAGACACAAAATGGCCGCTGTTCTATAGACACGATCGTAGTGCGCCACTCACGATCGCCGCTAAAAGTGTCGGCCGCTACGACAAGTATAGAACTGTCTTAGGTTCTATAACACATCACTGTGCGTATATAGAGGATTTTTCCACTTCCAGATGGAATTAAGCAATGAAATTTTAACACGAGTAAGGGGGACATATAACCTATAATCGTACCAAATATGAAGAAGAACGGCCGCACGGTTACGAAGTTACTGCCGTTTGAATTTGAAACATCGGGCTATCGATCGAATATGGTACAAGCACTCTCCTAGCAGATCTTTCGCGGTTTAGCGCGCGGAATCTCTGCTGGGAGAGTGAAGTAAGTATAAATCAGATCACGTGATGGAAGGCATACACTGGCCACCAGAGCAGTTTTGCTATGACAAAATTCAAACTGCCATAACTTCGTAACCGTACGGCCGATATTCTTCATATTTGGTACGTTTATAGGTGCTATATATGCTTAATTCCAAAGGGAAGTGAAGTTGCGCATTCTGTACGACATGTCCATAGGTGTCATGAACGGAAGACAGTTTGGGCGACATTTTCAATCACGTGACCCTATGATTGTCGTGACTGAAAAACACGTCTGGCTGCCCTACGCCTCGTACACTCACGACCTATCGCCTATTCACTATAGTGTCGTGTCTATCGAACACTGACGGCAAAAACACGTCGCCCATAACGATTGTCGTGACTGAAAAACAGGGCCCTGCTGTGGCTAGCTGAGACCACCTCTGAAAAACACCTGCAGCCATTGATCTCCCAAACGGTCTCAGGATCACTCACAGATCTCAGCTTGAGATTGTCTCGACTGAAAAACAGGGCCCAGATGTACAGGAGGTAGCCACGCCGCCGGGAGATGGGGAACGGGACCTCAGGCGGATGTACTTCCCCCGGATGCTGGTATCTAGTAATGGTGGAGCGAAACTTCCATATGAAGGAGGTTCCATTTGTTGCCGGTGGGCTACGGCTTGAACCACGGGTGTCGCAGCTGGCCATGTAAGGGAAGAGAGGTGGCGGAGACGACAGTGGCACGAGGGAAGCGGGAAGGTGTGTGACTGGGAGGGTACCGGCTGTATCAGTTATGATAGTGTATCCATTCCGTTACAGAGTCCGCGGGACAACGAGGAAGGGACGTCGGAGAGTGCTGGCCAGTGAGGATCCCCCAGGTAGATGGCGGCAAGGACGGTTGAAGGTTCAAGACATCCCCCCTCCCGGTAGGCCCCACTGGCGGTACTGTTGTGTTCAGTCTCAGGAAGTCCCCCTAAGGGGCCCCTGGAGTATGGTCGATAGACACCCCCTCTAGGGCCACTGACAAGTTATGTTCACCGGGAACCGTTAAGTGTTGTGCTTCAAGTATCTCTTTTAATAACAACTTGTTACTGTGATACACGCGTTATTTCCTAGCTAACTAGATTAAGCTCCATGGAGGAGCAGCACCCCCCATCTGCCGGAGAGGAGCGGTAGACGGGCACCGTGAGTTGTGGTTACGGCCTTTAAAACTCAGGGGTAAGTTGTGTTTGAGGTGTGGAGAGAGAGTGACTGGTGCATCTACCGAGTATATGAGAAGGGTGCATCTACCGAGTATATGAGAAGGGTGCATCTACCGAGTATATGAGAAGGGTGCATCTACCGAGTATATGAGAAGGGTGCATCTTCCGAGTATATGAGAAGGGTGCATCTACCGAGTATATGAGAAGGGTGCATCTACCGAGTATATGAGAAGGGTGCATCTACCGAGTATATGAGAAGGGTGTATATACCGAGTATATGAGAAGGGTGCATCTACCGAGTATATGAGAAGGGTGTATCTACCGAGTATATGAGAAGGGTGTATCTACCGAGTATATGAGAAGGGTGTATCTACCGAGTATATGAGAAGGGTGTATCTACCGAGTATATGAGAAGGGTGCATCTACCGAGTATATGAGAAGGGTGTATCTACCGAGTATATGAGAAGGGTGTATCTACCGAGTATATGAGAAGGGTGCATCTACCGAGTATATGAGAAGGGTGCATCTACCGAGTATATGAAAAGGGTGCATCTACCGAGTATATGAAAAAGGTGCATCTACTGAGTACAGTAAAACTCCGCTTAAGGGGCACCCTCTGTTCCGGGCCAAGTGTCCCCTTAAGCGGGGTAACCCCTTAAGCGGGGTTTTCAGGATGCCAGTGGCTATACAATAGAGAATACCTAAATAAATGAAGGAAATGATGGTTATTAGGTTAAAAGGTTTATTAATAAATAAATATAAATTATACAATATAAATGAATATAAATGTACAAATAATAAAAATAAATAGATAAAAGAGGTTGAAGACGGATAGCCCTTCATTGTGAAATTTGCTCCTTTTTACACCCCCGTTCAATGTCCCCCCCCCCCCCCCCCCCCCCACACACACACACACACAAACAAACGGGGTTTTTCTGTATATGAGAACGGTGCATCTACTGAGGATGTGAGAATGGCGCATCTACTAAACCGCTTCTTAAACTTGTCTCTGCACAATAAAGGTAATAAAACAAACTACAATATCAAAAGTTTATTTCAAAATGACATGAGTACAGAAGGTGTGCATGATCAGCTGGCCGCAGACACGCGCCGCGCCGCTCACAACGCGCTCTCAGCACACTCACAGACCACACGCCTTCCTGCCTCAACCACAGCATCAAACTCCATGGGATTCAACAATCAGCCTCTTTTTTTTCTATTCAAAGTGAAGTTTACAGTGGAGGCTACCCTTTACATTCAAATTGATATGGCATAAAAAGCAGGAATTATTAACCCCTCCCTACATCTGACACCTAAAGGGATCACTTTTAGTTGAATTAGAACTTTCCTTCTTCATCGAAAATAATTTGGTTAAGATTTAAGGAGCAGTTCATCAAACGATGTTAAGAATGTCACAATACGTCACTGCGTCTCCTGTCACGTGACCTGTGACGTCACTACGTCTCCTGTCACCTGACCGGTGACGTCACATTGCTTGTTGAGCACTTTTCACCGACTGAGAGTAAAACAGAAATGAAAGTGATCCTTCGACTTGAATCAGATTCTAACCATAAAAAATAGCTGCGGTTCAACGTCAGCCAAGTGACATTTTGTCACAAAGAACATCCATGGATGTTACATGTGTGTCCATATCTTCCTCGCCAATCTTTTTGCCAAAATCAGAAGAAAAACTCCACAGAGGTTGGTGACCGTGTAGAAATGTTTGTAGCGACGTGAGAGAGGCGTGAGACTGGGCGGGCGGCCCTCTGAGGCCGGCCCCAGCACTCACCTCGCCACATCAATACACACAGCTGGCCCTAGTTCAAATTCTATTTGGAATATCTGTTTTGCGACTGAGCCTTTGCTCGAGGTGAACTAAATTCTACCACAATCTAAAATGACTAAATCTCCTATGTACACTCTACATACAAAATACATGGCTCAATATTTCACCATTTCTCACCGCGATTAATTATCTCACAGAATTTCTACTCAATGAAGGAGAAACAAGATCTACATTTGAATGTGTGCCGATAAACGTCAGAACGTTGGAGTTGTGTGAGAATGAATTCTACTTCCTATCATAACACAGGTCAATATCTTCTGTGCTAAACATCTGCACAACAAATCATTGGGGAACTTGTTGGTGATTTCCATGTTGGAAGATGAAATCCTAGGACTAGACTATTGATAAATCATGTAAATATATAGAAATTTGAAATTAAAAAAACTTCACCTAAAATGCAAACAAATCAATTAAGATGTCAACAAAACTATGACAAAACAACAAATCAAGTGAATTGTCAACCAGAAAGGAACTGACACTCAATAGTTTAAATCTTCTTTGGCTCTGATTTAACAAAATATTGGCAGTACACATAATCTGTGCTGGTCTAATTCAACACTTCCATTTATATCTAAAAAAATGAATTTAACTTTAAAGAGAAACAAGAATGACATAGCATTAAACAGATTTGTCTGCAACCTGATAAATAATGGAACAAATGAAGTTATTCTAAATGATTACTTTTCTGTGATTGCGTTGCTGATATAAACGTCACGCGGAGAGCTGACGACGGTCGGCGGCCCTGAACACAACTGACGAGACCCGAGAGACGCCCTACACAATACACACGGGGAATGGCGGCAACACACACCGGAGAACCGCCAACACGGCAACACCAGCCACCGCTATGTCGGCACGGCACTGGTACACGACAGCCTGGAACATCGACAAGGGGGGGGGGGGGGTGGGTGCGTGCAGACCCCCCCCTCCCCCGCTGCACGTTCAGTGGGGGGGGGGGGGGGGTGCGTGCAGACCCCCCCCTCCCCCGCTGCACGTTCAGTGGGGGGGTGGGGGTGGGTGCGTGCAGACCCCCCCCCTCCCCCGCTGCACGTTCAGTGGGGGGGGGGGGGGGGTGCGTGCAGACCCCCCCCCTCCCCCGCTGCACGTTCAGTGGGGGGGGGGGGGGGGTGCGTGCAGACCCCCCCTTCCTGCTGCACGTTCAGTGGGGGGGGGGGGGTGGGTGCGTGCAGACCCCCCCTCCCTGCTGCACGTTCAGTGGGGGGGGGGGGGGGGTGCGTGCAGACCCCCCCCCCTCCCCCGCTGCACGCTCAGTGGGCTCTTCATCTGCCGAGTTAAATGTCAGTACAGCGCAATTATTACTCACCATCTTTCAGCTTTTTATTCTGAAACCTACCCAACCCCACCCCTTAAAAATGTTTCTCCTCGGCTTCCATTGATCTAATGAACGAGCCGAGGTGGCCCCGCCAAAACCATAGATACCCGTGCTCAAAACACCATTTCCGGAGGCCAGTAAGAACGAGGTGGGTGCTAAAGCTATGAGGCTTCGAGGCTACAATTTTTGGTCTTGGTTACTACTTCATGTATTCAGAGATAAAAGTCGGGACTGCGCAAAAGGAGGATATTAAAACGCTTATGAAAAACGAATCACTTACATGTATAACTTTATTTGGGAATGGAATGGCTATGAAATATTCTAACTCTGTGAGTGTTGTCATCTTCATGAAGTGTCGGAATTCCGTCATTTGTCGAAAAACTTGCGTCCCTGAAGTCTATTGAATTGCACTTTACTACAATCGTCTCTGAAGTGTCTCGAAGCCACGATGTATCAGAAATATGCATGTAACAGATTGGCGAACGACACATATAATGAGATCGTCCGTCTCCGGGTATGGTCTTCTGAGCACGGGTATCGGCAGTTTCAGCGGGGACTGTCTGGCTCCCTATTGGGTATCAACACATCCTAAAACGCCATGCCTGTTTATACACCCAGGTAAATGATACATACAATAATGCCAGTGGACAAGGTTTCATTTTGCTCTTTTTTCTTCCCACCACCTCTGTCGACAAACATATGAAGAACAACATACTGGACAACATATAACAGAAGATGTAGAACTGTTTATGACACGCTCTACTGAAGAACGTTACTCGGCCGATCTACTCCTCGTCCAATCTCTGCGCTCATAAAAATACACTGCCCGCGCACTCTCCAAACACAGTCTCCCTCTCCAGACAAAACTAGGGCACTGCAACGCCCGCGCATGCGCTCTGCCATGACGAAGTGCGCACGCGCGTAAAATCGCGTCTATCTCGGCCTCTTTGAATAACTCCCAACTGACTAAAGTTATGTCCATCGAAATACTTGGGAATGCACTCTCCAGCCACACTTTTAGCCACACATCATCATCTACACCGGAACACTCTCCCAACACACACGCAGGCACTTGGAGACACATTCTCCATACACTCCGCCTAGAAGAGGGTCAGATGGCACGTGAAATACCACCCACTCTTCTTTCACTCACATGACCCATGCAAAGCAAAAAACATGCATTTCCCAAACATAAATAAATAATGTGAGAATGTAGTTCCAGGAGTGTCTTGTCTCGCTCCCTCTCCTGGTTATGATGATGTCTCCCTAAACCCTGTCTATGTTCAACCCTCCCCTAAAAAGCGCGGTCAACTGAAGCCCTGCCCGCCGCGCGCCCACTACAAAGCACCTCCATGGCATGTCCCTCGTGTGAGTCTTATCTAAAACGACCCCAAAACAAAACAGTCATAGAGTCTACGTCCTGATCACACTCAAGTATCTAAAGTCGGAACCAGAATGTCTCATGCACAAACTTGTCGGATGTACTTGGATTGGTTTCGGTTGGGAGCTTGCCTGCACTGATGACAGTGTTGCCAACCGAGAGAGCCCGCTGGAAAAGACGACAGATTTATCTCAAATCCTGGATGGAATGTTGTTTTAGTGTTCAGCGAACTGGAGATCTGACCGGTACTGACCTACATCTAGAGATCTGACCGGTACTGACCTACATCTGGAGATCTGACCAGTACTGACCTACATCTAGAGATCTGACCGGTACTGACCTACATCTGGAGATCTGACCAGTACTGACCTACATCTAGAGATCTGACCGGTACTGACCTACATCTGGAGATCTGACCGGTACTGACCTACATCTGGAGATCTGACCGGTACTGACCTACATATGGAGATCTGACCGGTACTCACCTACATCTGGAGATCTGACCGGTACTGACCTACATCTGGAGATCTGACCGGTACTGACCTACATGGGGTAACATGATGATGCCAGCCATGCCTGCACTCACTATCACCAACTTGGGCAGAAATATCCTAAAACAAAACAAAATGTCTCAACTATGGAGAATGATTTGCTAATTTGTTTAAGCATCGGTTGATGGTTGGCAACACTGTTTCTGGTGGTAGAGGTACTTAGTATCTTGACTGTCACACGCGCAGGATCTCCAGGCAGTTGTTGTAGCAGATGGCGATCCAGTCTGGCTGCGTTGACGACCACTGGATCTGGTTGATCTCGCCGGACGATGTGTACGCCAGGATGGGGTCCTCGATGGCGCGCGGCATCTGCTGGATGTCCCAGATGAGGGCCTGGTGGTCGTCAGCTGTCAGGTAATAGGCACAAATCAGCCGACTTATAGCAACAGTTCTTAATATGGGTGAAAACGTCATCCACATAAATAAGGACAAACAAGGGGTCCAAGACTGGACCCTTGAGGGACCCTGCAAGTCTTGTCAATTTCACTTGAGATAAAGTTGTTAGCTATTATTCGCTGAGTGTTGTACCTGCCGTACACACGTGACATCAGATTGTAGACAATACTGTTCGTACAGCACCACGCTGTAAAAGTTTAACGAGAACACAGCGGAGACTCTTACCTGCGGTACACATGTGACATCAGACTGTAGACAATACTGTTCGTACAGCACCACGCTGTAAAAGTTTAACGAGAACACAGCGGAGACTCTTACCTGCCGTACACATGTGACATCAGACTGTAGACAATACTGTTCGTACAGCACCACACTGTAAAAGTTTAACGAGAACACAGCGGAGACTCTTACCTGCCGTACACATGTGACATCAGATTGTAGACAAAACTGTTCGTACAGCACCACGCTGTAAAAGTTTAACGAGAACACAGCGGAGACTCTTACCTGCGGTACACACGTGACATCAGATTGTAGACAATACTGTTCGTACAGCACCACGCTGTAAAAGTTTAACGAGAACACAGCGGAGACTCTTACCTGCCGTACACATGTGACATCAGACTGTAGACAATACTGTTCGTACAGCACCACGCTGTAAAAGTTTAACGAGAACACAGCGGAGACTCTTACCTGCCGTACACATGTGACATCAGACTGTAGACAATACTGTTCGTACAGCACCACGCTGTAAAAGTTTAACGAGAACACAGCGGAGACTCTTACCTGCCGTACACATGTGACATCAGACTGTAGACAATACTGTTCGTACAGCACCACGCTGTAAAAGTTTAACGAGAACACAGCGGAGACTCTTACCTGCCGTACACATGTGACATCAGACTGTAGACAATACTGTTCGTACAGCACCACGCTGTAAAAGTTTAACGAGAACACAGCGGAGACTCTTACCTGCCGTACACATGTGACATCAGACTGTAGACAATACTGTTCGTACAGCACCACGCTGTAAAAGTTTAACGAGAACACAGCGGAGACTCTTACCTGCCGTACACATGTGACATCAGACTGTAGACAATACTGTTCGTACAGCACCACGCTGTAAAAGTTTAACGAGAACACAGCGGAGACTCTTACCTGCCGTACACATGTGACATCAGACTGTAGACAATACTGTTCGTACAGCACCACGCTGTAAAAGTTTAACGAGAACACAGCGGAGACTCTTACCTGCCGTACACATGTGACATCAGATTGTAGACAATACTGTTCGTACAGCACCACGCTGTAAAAGTTTAACGAGAACACAGCGGAGACTCTTACCTGCAGTACACACGTGACATCAGATTGTAGACAATACTGTTCGTACAGCACCACGCTGTAAAAGTTTAACGAGAACACAGCGGAGACTCTTACCTGCCGTACACATGTGACATCAGACTGTAGACAATACTGTTCGTACAGCACCACGCTGTAAAAGTTTAACGAGAACACAGCGGAGACTGTTACCTGCGGTACACATGTGACATCAGACTGTAGACAATACTGTTCGTACAGCACCACGCTGTAAAAGTTTAACGAGAACACAGCGGAGACTCTTACCTGCCGTACACATGTGACATCAGATTGTAGACAATACTGTTCGTACAGCACCACGCTGTAAAAGTTTAACGAGAACACAGCGGAGACTCTTACCTGCCGTACACATGTGACATCAGACTGTAGACAATACTGTTCGTACAGCACCACGCTGTAAAAGTTTAACGAGAACACAGCGGAGACTCTTACCTGCCGTACACATGTGACATCAGACTGTAGACAATACTGTTCGTACAGCACCATGCTGTAAAAGTTTAACGAGAACACAGCGGAGACTCTTACCTGCCGTACACATGTGACATCAGACTGTAGACAATACTGTTCATACAGCACCACGCTGTAAAAGTTTAACGAGAACACAGCGGAGACTCTTACCTGCCGTACACATGTGACATCAGACTGTAGACAATACTGTTCGTACAGCACCACGCTGTAAAAGTTTAACGAGAACACAGCGGAGACTCTTACCTGCCGTACACATGTGACATCAGACTGTAGACAATACTGTTCGTACAGCACCACGCTGTAAAAGTTTAACGAGAACACAGCGGAGACTCTTACCTGCCGTACACATGTGACATCAGATTGTAGACAATACTGTTCGTACAGCACCACGCTGTAAAAGTTTAACGAGAACACAGCGGAGACTCTTACCTGCGGTACACACGTGACATCAGATTGTAGACAATACTGTTCGTACAGCACCACGCTGTAAAAGTTTAACGAGAACACAGCGGAGACTCTTACCTGCCGTACACATGTGACATCAGACTGTAGACAATACTGTTCGTACAGCACCACGCTGTAAAAGTTTAACGAGAACACAGCGGAGACTGTTACCTGCGGTACACATGTGACATCAGACTGTAGACAATACTGTTCGTACAGCACCACGCTGTAAAAGTTTAACGAGAACACAGCGGAGACTCTTACCTGCCGTACACATGTGACATCAGATTGTAGACAATACTGTTCGTACAGCACCACGCTGTAAAAGTTTAACGAGAACACAGCGGAGACTCTTACCTGCCGTACACATGTGACATCAGACTGTAGACAATACTGTTCGTACAGCACCACGCTGTAAAAGTTTAACGAGAACACAGCGGAGACTCTTACCTGCCGTACACATGTGACATCAGACTGTAGACAATACTGTTCGTACAGCACCACGCTGTAAAAGTTTAACGAGAACACAGCGGAGACTCTTACCTGCCGTACACATGTGACATCAGACTGTAGACAATACTGTTCATACAGCACCACGCTGTAAAAGTTTAACGAGAACACAGCGGAGACTCTTACCTGCCGTACACATGTGACATCAGATTGTAGACAATACTGTTCATACAGCACCACGCTGTAAAAGTTTAACGAGAACACAGCGGAGACTCTTACCTGCCGTACACACGTGACATCACACTGTAGACAATACTGTTCGTACAGCACCACGCTGTAAAAGTTTAACGAGAACACAGCGGAGACTCTTACCTGCGGTACACACGTGACATCAGATTGTAGACAATACTGTTCGTACAGCACCACGCTGTAAAAGTTTAACGAGAACACAGCGGAGACTCTTACCTGCCGTACACATGTGACATCAGATTGTAGACAATACTGTTCGTACAGCACCACGCTGTAAAAGTTTAACGAGAACACAGCGGAGACTCTTACCTGCGGTACACACGTGACATCAGATTGTAGACAATACTGTTCGTACAGCACCACGCTGTAAAAGTTTAACGAGAACACAGCGGAGACTCTTACCTGCCGTACACATGTGACATCAGACTGTAGACAATACTGTTCATACAGCACCACGCTGTAAAAGTTTAACGAGAACACAGCGGAGACTCTTACCTGCCGTACACATGTGACATCAGATTGTAGACAATACTGTTCGTACAGCACCACGCTGTAAAAGTTTAACGAGAACACAGCGGAGACTCTTACCTGCCGTACACACGTGACAACTGGAGTGGGGTGCCCAGGCGATGCCGTTGACGCATGAGCGGTGGTTGTTGAGCCGGGCGACCGGCGTGCACGGAACCCGGACATCAAGGATGATCACCTGAGACAAACAGAACATGAACTCTCACCGTCTATTGTGCTGAGCAGGACCAATCTTCCCTTGTATCACACATTCATTTCCCCGATAAAACCTAAAATTCTGCGACTACCGCCTGTTTGTTAGTTCAAGGTCCCCGATCGCCCTGCACATGTATATGAAATATTAAACAGGAACGTCAGTTCAGGTATTTTCACGTCCGTTCTTGGGGGTGGACAATTTTGTTGGAATTAATCTTGTGTAAAAAGAGGGTGAAATACTTATGAAGCAGCCCCTCTTATCGCTCACGGTCGTTAACAAGAAACTGTGACTAGATGTCAATGTCTAACCATTTTTTTGTATTCTAAATCTTCCTACTCAAAAGGCACGAACCTGTCTGACTATCCAAGATGGCGGCTTTCACACCAGCCACCTCAGGAGTTCGTCGCCTTAGCCAATTCATCAAAGTTACATGGTACATTGTAAAAGAGGCAGCAGTTCTACGCTGCCACCGTCACAGTGAATTCTCACTCAGTGTAGATCACAGATTTTATACATCACCGAAGAGATGAGTTTCTAACCAGAAAGTTATTATAAGTCTTTTCAGGATACCTTCAACATTTCACTGTGTTTTAATTGTTTTCCCGTATTTTTCAGTATTCTCAGTGCAAAAGGATGGGTCCAATCGTCAGCGGTACACTGTGTGTTTGACAATGAGGGGATTTTCTCGTTTAAATAGGTCATTACTGCGGGAAATTAGAACTTATTAGGTTAGGTGTGTTAAAAATGAACACACAATTTAAAGACAACTTTTCCAGACTGTGACAAGGAAGCGGTAGATGGCAGACCTCCATAGCATCCATGGCCATGGTGGCCAGGTAGTTGGGGTCCTGCTTGTTCCACGCAAGACGCAGCAGTGGGTGGTGTTGTGGATCCTCGTAGATGATCGTCGAATGCTCCAGGTGCCGGAGATCAAACATGCGCACAGAGCCATCGGCTCCTGTAAATATAGGCACAGCGTGTTAATATGATGTTATAAGACGTTAGGTCCTTCAAACCAAGGCACAGCGTGTTAATATGATGTTATAAGACGTTAGGTCCTTCAAACCAAGGCACAGCGTGTTAATATGATGTTATAAGACGTTAGGTCCTTCAAACCAAGGCACAGCGTGTTAATATGATGTTATAAGACGTTAGGTCCTTCAAACCAAGGCACAGCGTGTTAATATGATGTTATAAGACGTTAGGTCCTTCAAACCAAGGCACAGCGTGTTAATATGATGTTATAAGACGTTAGGTCCTTCAAACCAAGGCACAGCGTGTTAATATGATGTTATAAGACGTTAGGTCCTTCAAACCAAGGCACAGCGTGTTAATATGATGTTATAAGACGTTAGGTCCTTCAAACCAAGGCACAGCGTGTTAATATGATGTTATAAGACGTTAGGTCCTTCAAACCAAGGCACAGCGTGTTAATATGATGTTATAAGACGTTAGGTCCTTCAAACCAAGGCACAGCGTGTTAATATGATGTTATAAGACGTTAGGTCCTTCTAATGAAGGCACAGCGTGTTAACATGATGTTATAAGACGTTAGGTCCTTCAAACCAAGGCACAGCGTGTTAATATGATGTTATAAGACGTTAGGTCCTTCAAACCAAGGCACAGCGTGTTAATATGATGTTATAAGATGTTAGGTCCTTCAAACCAAGGCACAGCGTGTTAATATGATGTTATAAGACGTTAGGTCCTTCTAATGAAGGCACAGCGTGTTAATATGATGTTATAAGACGTTAGGTCCTTCAAACCAAGGCACAGCGTGTTAATATGATGTTATAAGACGTTAGGTCCTTCAAACCAAGGCACAGCGTGTTAATATGATGTTATAAGACGTTAGGTCCTTCAAACCAAGGCACAGCGTGTTAATATGATGTTATAAGACGTTAGGTCCTTCAAACCAAGACACAGCGTGTTAATATGATGTTATAAGACGTTAGGTCCTTCTAATGAAGGCACAGCGTGTTAATATGATGTTATAAGACGTTAGGTCCTTCAAACCAAGGCACAGCGTGTTAATATGATGTTATAAGACGTTAGGTTCTTCAAACCAAGACACAGCGTGTTAATATGATGTTATAAGACGTTAGGTCCTTCTAATGAAGGCACAGCGTGTTAATATGATGTTATAAGACGTTAGGTCCTTCAAACCAAGGCACAGTGTGTTAATATGATGCTATAAGATGTTAGGTCCTTCTAATGAAGGCACAGCATGTTAATATGATGTTATAAGACGTTAGGTCCTTCTAATGAAGGCACAGCGTGTTAATATGATGTTATAAGACGTTAGGTCCTTCAAACCAAGGCACAGCGTGTTAATATAATGCTATAAGACGTTAGGTCCTTCTAATGAAGGCACAGCGTGTTAATATGATGTTATAAGACGTTAGGTCCTTCAAACCAAGGCACAGCATGTTAATATACTGCCAAAAGACGTTAGGTCCTTCTAATGAAGGCACAGCGTGTTAATATGATGTTATAAGACTTAACGTCTTTCAGACGAAGGCACAGCGTGTTAATATGATGTTATAAGACTTAACGTCTTTCAGACAAAGGCACAGCATGTTAATCTGATGTTATAAGATGTTACGTCTTTCAAACAAGAGCTAAGTATGTATTCTAAAATAGAAATATTGGCCTTTGAAAGCCACATTTGCAGATGGATGCATTTAAAACAAGACAACTAGCTTAAGATATGTTGAAGATTACTGACCGAAAACAAGAGCTATGGGAGGGAGGGATGAATAGGAAATGGCCTGCATTGATTGTATACTTAAAGCCCTACCCCTCTGTGAACTGAGCAGTTCATGGATCAATGCACACAGCTTTTGGGTTGGGGTGGTAAAAAAAGATATTATTATAGGGTCAGTGGGTCCATTATAGTCCCTAAGGGTGAATGAATGCATTCTGAGTGTCATATCTGGTGGTAAATGATATTGCAAATCATTTTACAAACTAATATAATTTCACTGGGTCTTGACTGATTCTTAGAACATAGTTATGAAGCATTCTGACTTCTGTTTTTGTGTAAATATGCTGAATAAACTATCCTTTCATTACACCTGCTGCCCCCCTCCCATTATGAGATTTGGCAAAAATACATCAATAGCAAATCAAATATACATTTCACCTAAATAATGATACTTCCCAGGATGTACGCAACCGTCAGTGCCACTTATGGAGATGGTAATGCTTAATGTTAATCAATATTGCGTAAACATTAGCCACTAAATGTTAATTTCTGATGATAGCATGTTATAACATGGAGCTGACCAATCCGAACTGGGCTCTCTAATTAGATACCTCTAGTCAAGTAAGCTGTATTAGAGGAAAGATTATGACAAGTATGCTTGATACACATTGTATATATATGTTGCGTAAAGCGCCACAAAAAGGAAGAAATGTAATCAAATTTGAAGCTGGTTTTGCGTTTAGACCAGTCCCTCGGGACTGAGCAATAGCCAGGGTAAATAAATGTCTTAAAAAAAACCCAAAAAAACCCATCTGTTTTAGAATGCCCATTTCACCCCAAATAACCCCCCCCCCCATTTTTTACAAATACTTCAATTCCTCTGTAAATATAGAATCTACTTAGAAAATTCTACTTTCTAGCACCTACTGTTTTTTTTTATTCTCTTTCAAATGATGCATATTATATCTCGATTGAACCAGTTTTATAGGGAAAAATATGTCCATTAAGAAAATCTTAAAAATGGACCTGTGACTCAAAAGTCGCCCTCAAACTGAAATCTCAATTTCAAAATATTATATACTAAAACTGTGAGGCATTGTATGGCCACAAAACCTTCTGTCTAAAACAGAAATCATACTCCTATCTGTACTTAGTGAGCTATAAAAAGCAACACGGTGGTCAGGTCGCCAAGTGACTCGACAAGCGTCCACCTACTAATAAAGGCACAGCGTGTTAACATGATGTTTTAAGAGATGTTAGCACCTTCAAATGAAGGCACCATGTGTTTTTATGATATGTGTGGACCTCTTTGGGAGGTTGATCCTTGTAGGATGTATCAAAATGATGGACATTTCAAGATTGGAACAGATCTAGAAAAGTATGTCATATTGTTGTTGCACCTAAATTGATTTTACTTTTTCTTAATACTGACAAACAAGATCGTGGAGATCTTATAATTAGCCGTATCACATCATCTTAGTTTTAGTTTGAGTCCTTCCATACATTTTCCAATTCAGACAGATCTAGCCAACAAGATGTGGATCCCTAATTCTCTCTGGTCTGGAGGTGTCTGTCAGTGTCTGGTTACAGGAATGTGAACTCACCGACGCTGGCGAACATGTCCCTGCCGCCGCCCGCCCGACTGAAGGCGATGTCATAGACCTCTTTGTCATGCGCAATGAGTTGTGTTTTCACGTGGCCTGACACCAGGTTGACACGCCCCATCACTTGACCTGTCTGAAATGTGGAAACATACGACAGACATATAAATATGTATAAACTTGACAAGCCCCATCACTTGACCTGCCCGAAATGTGGAAACATACGACAGACATATAAATATGTATAAACTTGACACGCCCCATCACTTGACCTGTCTGAAATGTGGAAACATACGACAGACATATAAATATGTATAAACTTGACACGCCCCATCACTTGACCTGCCCGAAATGTGGAAACATACGACAGACATATAAATATGTACAAACTTAACACGCCCCATCACTTGACCTGCCCAAATGTGGAAACATACGACAGACATATAAATATATATAAACTTAACACGCCCCATCACTTGACCTGCCCGAAATGTGGAAACATACGACAGACATATAAATATATATAAACTTAACACGCCCCATCACTTGACCTGCCCGAAACGTGGAAACATACGACAGACATATATATGTATAAAATCATGATAATAATAATGATAATGATGATAATAATAATAGTGATAATATAATAATAACAAGAGCTAAGTGTGCATTTTAAAGATAGAAATATTGGCCTTTAAAGACCAAATTAGCAGGTGGACGCATTTAAAACTCAATACAGTTAAAAAAATCTACCAGTAATTAATTACTTTGATGAGGGAGGGAGGGAGGGAGGGAGGCAGGCAGGCAGGCAGGCAGGCAGGCAGGCAGGCAGGCAGGCAGGCAGGCAGGCAGGCAGGCAGGCAGGCAGGGCCTGGGTCATGACTGATTCCTAGAACAAAGTTAAGAACCATTTCGACTTCTATTTGTGTGTAAATATGCTGAATAAACCATCCACTTATACACCTGCTGCCTCCCCCCTCCCATTATGAGATTTGGCAAATTACATAAATAGCACACCAAATATACATTTCACCTAAATAGTGACACTTTCTATGGTGTAAGCAAATGTCAGTGTCACTAATAGAGATGTTACACTAATGCTGAATGTAAATCAATATTGAGGAAACATCTGTTTGAGTATGCCGATTTCACCATAAATCCCCCCACTTTTAACAAATACCTTAATGTCTTGGTAAATATAGAATCTACTTAGAAAATTCCACTTCCTAGCACCTACTGTCTTTTATTCTCTTTCAAAGGAGGCATATCATATTATGATTCAACCCGTTTAAGGGGTAAAAATATGTCCATAAAGTAGTTCTTAAAAATGCTGCTTGGATGTTAGGCGGCTGCTAAATGTCTCTGTGCAGCCAGAACTGCATGCGGCCGGCAAGATGCGGTTGAACTTTGATCAATATAAATGGAAATTTCAACATTATTGACATGTAACTTAGAGAGTGAGAGTGAGAGTGAGAGTGAGATGTAATTTACAGTCTGCACATGACGCTGTCAGGTCACGGTGAGGTGTAATTTACAGTCTGCACATGACGCTGTCAGGTCACGGTGAGGTGTAATTTACAGTCTGCACATGACGCTGTCAGGTCACGGTGAGGTGTAATTTAAAATCTGCACATGACGCTGTCAGGTCACGGTGAGGTGTAATTTACAGTCTGCACATGACGCTGTCAGGTCACGGTGAGGTGTAATTTACAATCTGCACATGACGCTGTCAGGTCACGGTGAGGTGTAATTTACAGTCTGCACATGACGCTGTCAGGTCACGGTGAGGTGTAATTTACAGTCTGCACATGACACTGTCAGGTCACGGTGAGGTGTAATTTACAGTCTGCACATGACACTGTCAGGTCACGGTGAGGTGTAATTTACAGTCTGCACATGACGCTGTCAGGTCACGGTGAGGTGTAATTTACAGTCTGCACATAACGCTGTCAGGTCACGGTGAGGTGTAATTTACAGTCTGCACATGACACTGTCAGGTCACGGTGAGGTGTAATTTACAGTCTGCACATGACGCTGTCAGGTCACGGTGAGATGTAATTTACAATCTGCACATGACGCTGTCAGGTCACGGTGAGGTGTAATTTACAGTCTGCACATGACGCTGTCAGGTCACGATGAGGTGTAATTACATCTGCACATGACGCTGTCAGGTCACGGTGAGATGTAATTTAGTCTGCACATGACGCTGTCAAGTCACGGTGAGGTGTAATTTACAGTCTGCACATGACGCTGTCAAGTCACGGTGAGGTGTAATTTACAGTCTGCACATGACGCTGTCAGGTCACGGTGAGGTGTAATTTACAGTCTGCACATGACGCTGTCAGGTCACGGTGAGGTGTAATTTATAGTCTGCACATGACGCTGTCAGGTCAAGGTACAAGAGAGGGACAGCTCACCTCCAGTCCCCAGATGGTGCACGTTGTGTCGATACTCGATGTGCCGAGCAGGTTCGGGTCCACCTCGTTCCAGTCAAAGGACGTCAGGGGTGCGCAGAAATCTGAGTTCTTGTTCTGAAAACCACAATAAGAGCACACCATGAGCTGTTAAAAAGGCGAATCATTTTTAAAAAGTAAATAGACTTTTAACAGGGCAGTACACATGTTTGAAACAGTTTACTGGTTATGTAATATTGGAGTAATAGAATCATTAACCTAGTACATACAGGAATGATCGAAATATTAGACAAACTTGTTAATGTTACATGTGCAGAATCAATATGGTCAATCCCTAAACCCAGCTGTAAGGATTTGAGTAAAACAGTTCATGATCCACATAATAGGCCACTTTTTTGGCTGGATCAGAGATGGCTTTTGAATCATCATAAAATGGACTTCAGACAAATTTATTTAGGTCCTATCTTGCACTCTCACTCTAAGCTCCTAATATCTCACTCATTTTACTGTGTGTAATTGTCTCTGGACACCCTGCGTGGACACCCCACATTAACGTACAGTTATTTCGTTACATAAAGCCATTTTACCCCGTGTAAGCAATCACTTCAGAGGGACACCTTATCAAATAAGCCTGGGTGGTGTGGGACAACACTCCAGATTGATTCTTAGTTTATTGTGTGTATTGCCTGGTGTCTGATTGTCTAGACCCCCGTCTACCGGCCTGCGTAGGCTACTGTTGGTGTCAGTTAAGTGTCTGTGGGGTGTGTGTGTGCTTATAACAGTTTATCTCACCCCCTGATATTTTTTCCCCATAGACTTAACATTAGGAACTTGTATCCAATGCCCGTTGAATATTTAGAAAAAATACTCAATGGGGTATTTTGTCACAAAGGTTATGCTAGATTTACACCATCACCCGGGCAGTTCCCGGCAATGGATTTTGCCCAATCGTAACTCGACTTGGTGTTTCTTTTGTGGTGTTTTTTTTTAATTTGCAGAGAAAACTCAGTTCTTTCCAAGGAAATATTTTCCACTGGTTTGTTGTACATCGCATCATAGGTTTACATCGACATATTATTACAACACTAATAAATGAGGTAATGATGAGAGGGAAAGGTAGAATGAATATGTAGGCTAAGCGGTATGGAGTCTCTTGGTTTTAGATCAATCAAGTACACTGATAAGCCAAATGTATTGCTTTCACCTGACTATGATAATCGTTTTTTGACTACTGTCTATAGATGTTGTACATTCAAGCTCAATTCATTCCACAGTTTATAACCTCTGTATTGCAGCAAATTCAGAAATAAATTACACGTAATCCTCTTTTCCTTGAATCGGATCTTTTTAGCACTTCTTGCTTGACGTCCCATAAGATCCAATGGTGTTTTTATGGTTTTTGCCCACTGTGCCCCCTACATTCCGTTGACTTAAGTCGAGTTAATTTCGACAAATGTCGACGTGGTCTTTGCCATAGGAATGGAGACGTTATGTGTACAATACGGCCACGACGACTTTCAACCACCCACGGATTACGGAAGTTTTCCGTGGAAATAAGTTGACATAAGTCCCGACCATATACAACTTTTATGTTTTTTTTATTGGTTTTTCTCTGCTCAGCCCCAAATATGCTGTCAACTGAAGTCGAGTTAATATTGCCGGGCCTGACGACTTAAGGCAGATTATGTCAGTTTCCCGTCGACATGAGTAACTTTCCTGTTCACAACCGTTTACAGCTGTTCACCTTCTCTGGTGGTTAGTATTTATCCTATTCAATGTATTCTCTGCCTGTGACTGTTGGAAGTTCAATAAATATCCTGACGACCTACTGCCCCATAGGCCTAATGCTATCCAGAATCTAAGTCGAGATTATGGGACGAGGCTTAAACACCTCCACTGCGGCCGACGCTACCTTGAATTTGACCAGAATTCGATCTGATACCAGCCTGTTGCCATGTAATAACGTAGCAACCTTTGTGAAAAGAGTCAACAATGTTGGGATAGCCCTGGAGACCGTTTTGACTGTCTCCACGTCCTCCAAACAGATGTTTCATCTGGGGGGAGAGTGTAGAAACTCTACCATGCCCAAAATATGGGCATGGGGGTAGAAAAAAGTATTTTCTAGGGGCTTTAACTCAAAGTTTCGTCTGAATCGGACTCTTCAGGCGTCTTGGGGGCTTACAAGGTCTTGACAGTGTCTAGTTTTTATAAGAGAACCATGGTAAATGCTGTAAAATCTACTTGTCAGTGCAAGTTTGATGTTTGGTTTTGTGTCAATAAACTGTTGTTCATGAGAGTCAAAATGGATTTTATGAATGTTTTACCTGGTTAAAAGAAAACAATGGCGTACCATGTTGGTTTATTTTTTAACAACCCAATGATTGTTAAATTAACATGATAATGATTGATATTGATGAATCTTCATGAAGTCAGATTTACTTTCATGGCCCAAAGTGATTGAATTTTATAAAGAGGGCAGGGGGAGGGACCTGTAAACTGAATCTAAGTCGACTTACGATTCACAATCCTGACTACCTAAGGCGGACTAAGTCCAATTAAAATCACTCACGACAGTAACCACGGTCGTAAATCACAGGGGGTTGCCAGGACTGCCGTGGCAATTTTTGACAGTCAGAAATTTTGTCCTGGCAGTCCCAGCAACATTTGGGCAGTCAAGTCCAATTCACAACCAAGTCGAGATACGACGAATTACGAAGTACAAGTCAAGTTACGTTGAGGCTGCTAGGACTGCTGGGGTGATAGTGTAAACCATGCATTAGTCCAGTTGTCAAAGTGAAGGGTGAGATCAATTCAGAAACCTATTCAAGTTTAGGGTCATATGGATTTATCTCACCCCTTTTTATGACATCAAATATCATCAAAATTTCACAATAATTAGAATAGACTTAGCAAATCCATATGACGTCATCTCAAATTCACTACGCCACGGCCGTGGCATAGTATTGTCACTTTACGGGGGTGATCGTTGAATATTTTTTTCTAATGTTATTCATATGGCTAAACTTGTACCAGGGGTGGGATAAAGTGCTCTATCCCATCTCGTTTGAATTGCTACGTAATTCACGCAGCTTTGCCTTGTTAATTACTATGTGATTAAAACTCGACTCAAAGCACCCTCATAATATTTTTCATGGCTTGGTGTTGAGAAACAAGTTTTCTTTTTCGAGTGGCCTTATCTCACTCCTGGTATCTTTCCTGATAATCTTAACATTGGGAACTCATATCAAATGCTCATTGAGTATTTAGGAAAAACATCCAATGGGAGATTATGTCACAAATGTTAGCCCATTAGTCAATCTCGTTTGAATCGCCCATCTTGTTTGAATCGTTATTCAATCCATGCGGCTTCGCCTTGTGAATTACTATGCGATTCAAACTTGATGGGATACGAGCCCTGGCCCTAAACTTTCATAGGTCTCCTCTGTATAGCCTAACCATTGACAGCCTGACACGTACCTATACAGACACCACACATAAGCGGACACTTTGGCCAAGAACGGGAAGTGTCCACTTAAGGGGGGGGGGGGGGGCACCGTACTCTACCTAGATACACATAATTGATGACACCAAATGTATCATCTTATTTATAAAAAAAAAGTCTTTGCTGACGCGCGCGGTGATGAGAAACAAGGCCTTACAATAGATTTATACAAGCCGAGAAAAAATATGAAAATAAGGCAGGAAGTAATTATCACGAGATACAGTGTGGGAATGTAAAGTAAATACATCAAATCATCCTATCACCAAACGTTGTACAACTTTTGCATGTGAATGTATACATTTATAGAGATGAAATAAAGACTGCTTTGAAAAAATAGAAGTAAATAGATATCAAAATATACTTTTATAAAAGGCCAGACGAGTTTCAGATATCAGAGATGACAGTGAAGTCTGAGAAAAATAAGTCAATTTTCACTTATCACTCTGGTGCACTCAATACGCATACATAGAAAAGGAAAAGCGGAACAAGGCAGAGAAGTGGCATCCCGATGAACTTCCCAATACCCGTAAGTTGGAGACAGGGGTTGGTTGCCAATCTACACTGGTAGCACAATCTTACACTCCCGCAGTGTGGCAGCACTGGTAGTGTACTACACTCCCGCTGTGTGGCAGCACTGGTAGTGTACTACACTCCCGCAGTGTGGCAGCACTGGTAGTGTACTACACTCCCGCTGTGTGGCAGCACTGGTAGTGTACTACACTCCCGCTGTGTGGCAGCACTGGTAGTGTACTACACTCCCGCTGTGTGGCAGCACTGGTAGTGTACTACACTCCCGCTGTGTGGCAGCACTGGTAGTGTACTACACTCCCGCTGTGTGGCAGCACTGGTAGTGTACTACACTCCCGCTGTGTGGCAGCACTGGTAGTGTACTACACTCCCGCTGTGTGGCAGCACTGGTAGTGTACTACACTCCCGCTGTGTGGCAGCACTGGTAGTGTACTACACTCCCGCTGTGTGGCAGCACTGGTAGTGTACTACACTCCCGCTGTGTGGCAGCACTGGTAGTGTACTACACTCCCGCTGTGTGGCAGCACTGGTAGTGTACTACACTCCCGCTGTGTGGCAGCACTGGTAGTGTACTACACTCCCGCTGTGTGGCAGCCCTGGTAGTGTACTACACTCCCGCTGTGTGGCAGCACCGGTAGTGTACTACACTCCCGCTGTGTGGCAGCACCGGTAGCATACTGCTACACAAAACGTGTTGTGAGTATGAAATAAAGAAGGAGAAGGCTGAGAGACTTACGTTGTTGAGCAGACACTCGAGGCGCGTGTCGCTGTCCCCCGCCCGCCACACTCTCAGGTAGTCACCACTCGTCGCCAGCAAGTCCGGGAACACGCCTTTCTGTGAGTCACAACACGAATAGACAGTGTTAAACCTAGAATCATAATGTCAATACGAAAAGCACAGCAGAGTGGACGAGAACTCACACAATGCACCAGTGGGAGACAATCTATATAAGAACACACAAATAAACACAACATGAATACAAAGGACAGTATTAAGCCTATATTTATATATTTTTTTAATGTATAAAAAATAGACCCCAAATTGGGGCCAACAATGTGATTGATTCCAGATCCCGGGAATTTGTAACTGCTGAACATTCACAAGAAATAGGCCACTTTTGAATAACATAATAAAACATTAGTTAACTTACTGCAGAATGGCAGTAAAAGTTCAGATCAGGGACGAGTCACCAGGTTCTCAACTGACCAGGTGTGAAAACCCGATCGGTGGTCTCATCTTGGCGGGGGTCTCACTCGGGAATCCAGAAAACTACTAATAATCATGTTAACTTTCGTAATCAAGATATGACTTTAAGAACTGTCATGGTTTACGGGCACCTGTCAACAAAACAATCGATTATTGTCTATGGAAACACACATAATTGAAACTAAATGGAGGTCACTCACACTGTCGGGTATCCACATGATTTTGGTGGTCGGGTAAGGGTGGTCGAATGTACTGCGAGCCATGAATTCTGACGTCTCCTCATCAAGTGATACGATCTGAACCTGAAAACAGACAGTAGAGGACGGTACCATAAGACAGTATAAACAGTGACGAGGAAAACTTCCCAAAGCAAATCTACCTCTACTGATTCTTTAATATCATTCAAACCTGAATCACTGGCACAAATAACGATACTAATTTCTAATTTGACCACCGCTTTAATTCTTTTTCATTAGGGGCTGTCCATGAATGAAGTCATGCTATTTTTGTCCACCCCCCTGTCATGTTTTGTCAGGGAATTGGACGCCTTGAGCCTTTTACCATTTGAGCCTCCTGTCAGCGCGAAAACATGGACGCCTTGAGCCCACCCGCTGGACGCATTGAGCCTACCCTGTGGATGCCTTGAGCCTCCACCTATTTTGGTAACTTTTTTGGGAATATTTTTGTTGTTTTTCAATAAAAAGTATTGCACACTATGTAGATGACGGTGACGGGGATTGCACTAGATTGTTTGTTTGAGCATAGAGCTCGTCTACTCCTCTGATCTGACACAGGCAGGTGAAGGACTCTACAGTGGTGGAAATGTAAGCGATAATCAAAGGGGCCCATTTACGTGACTGTCAAATCGGCTAAGGGATAGTTAGGGTTGGGGTTGTATATATGATTACGATTCACTTAAAGTGCACCTTTTGAAATCTTTTATATCTAGAGGCTCATGGTATCCAAAAGAATACTGGAGAACTCGCCCTGAGACGAAGTGCCCATTTACAGAACTCACTCTGAGATGAAGTGCCCGTTTACAGAACTCGCTCTGAGACAAAGTGTCCCGTTTACAGAACTTGCTCTGAGATGAAGTGCCCGTTTACAGAACTCACTCTGAGACGAAGTGCCCGTTTACAGAACTCGCGCTGAGACAAAGTGTCCCGTTTACAGAACTTGCTCTGAGATGAAGTGGCCCGTTTACAGAACTTGCTCTGAGACAAAGTGGCCCGTTTACAGAACTCGCTGAGACGAAGTGTCCTGTTTACAGAACTTGCTCTGAGACGAAGTGCCCGTTTACAGAACTCTCTGAGACGAAGTGTCCCGTTTACAGAACTCGCTCTGAGACAAAGTGTTCCGTTTACAGAACTTGCTCTGAGACGAAGTGCCCGTTTACAGAACTCGCTGAGACGAAGTGTCCCGTTTACAGAACTCGCTTTGAGACAAAGTGTCCCGTTTACAGAACTTGCTCTGAGACGAAGTGCCCATTTACAGAACTCGCTGAGACGAAGTGTCCCGTTTACAGAACTCACTCTGAGATGAAGTGTCCCGTTTACAGAACTCACTCTGAGACGAAGTGCCCGTTTACAGAACTCGCTTTGAGACGAAGTGCCTGTTTACAGAACTCGCTGAGACGAAGTGGCCCGTTTACAGAACTCGCTCTGAGACGAAGTGCCCGTTTACAGAACTCACTGAGACGAAGTGCCCGTTTACAGAACTCACTCTGAGACGAAGTGCCCGTTTACAGAACTCGCTCTGAGACGAAGTGTCCCGTTTACAGAACTCACTCTGAGACGAAGTGCCCGTTTACAGAACTCACTCTGAGACAAAGTGTCCATTTACAGAACTTGCTCTGAGATGAAGTTGCCCGAAAATCTTGCGACATTGTAATGAAAACATACACAGATAAATATGAGCAAGTTGGGGGTGGGTAGATATGGTTACAACCCGAACCGTCATATTTCACGTATTTGGATACGCTAAAGCAAGGATCTAACTTGTCTGACTAAGGGAGCGGGTGGGGGTATATAGCAGTGCTCCAAACTTGATTTCCTTTAAAATAAGGGGCGACCTCACAGGGCGAATTGTCCATAACAGGGGTAGTTCTCCTGTAACATACTGGGGGACTTTGTTTCAGGGCGAGTTCTCCTGTAACCTACGGGGCGACTTTGTTTCAGGGCGAGTTCTCCTGTAACATACGGGGCGACTTTGTTTCAGGGCGAGTTCTCCTGTAACATACGGGGCGACTTTGTTTCAGGGCGAGTTCTCCTGTAACATACAGGGCGACTTTGTTTCCGGGCGAGTTCTCCTGTAACATACGGGGCGACTTTGTTTCCGGGCGAGTTCTCCTGTAACATACGGGGCGACTTTGTTTCCGGGCGAGTTCTCCTGTAACATACAGGGCGACTTTGCTTCAGGGCGAGTTCTCCTGTAACATACGGGGCGACTTTGTTTCAGGGCGAGTACTCCTGTAACATACGGGGCGACTTTGTTTCCGGGCGAGTTCTCCTGTAACATACGGGGCGACTTTGTTTCAGGGCGAGTTCTCCTGTAACATACGGGGCGACTTTGTTTCAGGGCGAGTTCTCCTGTAACATACAGGGCGACTTTGCTTCAGGGCGAGTTCTCCTGTAACATACGGGGCGACTTTGTTTCAGGGCGAGTTCTCCTGTAACATACAGGGCGACTTTGCTTCAGGGCGAGTTCTCCTGTAACATACGGGGCGACTTTGTTTCAGGGCGAGTTCTCCTGTAACATACAGGGCGACTTTGCTTCAGGGCGAGTTCTCCTGTAACATACGGGGCGACTTTGCTTCAGGGCGAGTTCTCCTGTAACATACGGGGCGACTTTGCTTCAGGGCGAGTTCTCCTGTAACATACGGGGCGACTTTGCTTCAGGGCGAGTTCTCCTGTAACATAAAGGGCGACTTTGCTTCAGGGCGAGTTCTCCTGTAACATACGGGGCGACTTTGTTTCATGGCGAGTTCTCCTGTAACATACGGGGCGACTTTGTTTCCGGGCGAGTTCTCCTGTAACATACAGGGCGACTTTGCTTCAGGGCGAGTTCTCCTGTAACATACAGGGCGACTTTGCTTCAGGGCGAGTTCTCCTGTAACATACGGGGCGACTTTGTTTCAGGGCGAGTTTGGTGGCCTTGAGCCTCTAGATGTAAAAACTTTCAAAAGTTCACTTAAAATGATTTATATAGTCATATATACTCAACCCTAACCCTTACCCAACCCTTTCCTAACCCTAACCCGCCAATCACAACTAAAATAGGGCAGTCTCAATGCATCCAGCGATTGGGCTCAAGGCGTTCACGTTTTCAGGCTGACAGGAGGCTCAAACGGTAAAAGGCTCAAAGTGACAAATTCCCGACCAAAACAGGGTAGGCTCAAGGCGTCGACAGAAAAGCTCAAGGCGACCATAAACCGGGTGGTAACACTTAGGGTGTATGCATGTATTTTTTTAATACAGATCCCGACCACCTGCCCCACGATCACCCGGTCATTATCTCCTGTCGGCGTGACACTGACTCCTGCTATCTTTTCTTCCCCACCTGTACTCACAAAGACATGGCTGAATAGACCATTCTGTTCTAAACTAATTCTGTATATATATATATATTTTTTTTTTCCCGACTAATCTGACTGCTAAATTTGGTCACTTACCTTTTCACTGAGACTGGTAAACTCTGTTCGCTCATGGCATAAACACTTATGCCCCAGACAGCTAATTACACACACCACAAGTGTATAAACTTAATAAAACCGAACCTACATGGATCTGAAACAATAGACATCACTAACCTATTTCCAACACAGAAATGCAAGTCATGTTTATTTCCTGTCACCTACATGTTGACAGGGCCGCTTCTGACAGCAGATTGTGACAACATGTACACATGCCATCACAATCCCTGTCCATCAGGGCAGCCTGAGGATTCCCACGGACGAAACCGCTATAGTTGTCATGCCCACACCATGACAACTCATGACATACCTGTTTTGCCCCAGGCGAACTATTTGTCAACAACTTTACACCAGGCGAGTCGCCATGACATGCCGCTGTCACCGATGTCGTAATAGAACGAACAGAAATGTGACGTCAGCCGATCCCAAACAATCAGCTCATTCAAGCGGTAGCTGCCATACACTTAACACCTAGCCTCGTATCGAACATAATTCTGTATATATTATTTCTTTTTATTAAGTGCTATAATTAACGGATTTTTCCACTTCAGTCCCGAATGTGATCCCTATGTTACACCTCTTTTCTCCTAAAGATGGAATGTCTTTACATGAATAAGGATTTATCCACAAACATCAGGGATTTTCGAGCCTGGCCACACCCAGCCAGGTGCGGCGGGACTGCTCCCAAGGCGCTGCCGACTTCACACGGGGCCGCCCCCGGGTAGTCACACGGAGCACCACGCTGTGTCCGCCATCACTCCCCACAGACGGTGTACTTAGGGACACGAGCAAACTTTGCGATTCTTTGCGAACCAAAATGGTCCGCACAATCACGTTTGTAAAGGAAGTGTTTTGAAATAAAAAATAGTTGAATTAAACAACTTACATCACAATCTTCAGTCTCGCATCATGTGAGCATCAGCTGTTATCTTTTTCTTTATCAAATCCTCCTTTAAATCCCTGAATCGGGAGCTCCTCAATCAACCATCCGCCCTCTTTAGGTACTTAAACGATTTGTGGTGACTACCGATTTGCGGTGGGTTTGGACGTTTTGCCGTGACATTCCCCGGGGACCGTGGTGGACGTTTTGCGGGTTAGGGTTAGGGTTATTTTCGCTCTGTGGTTATAGTTGTTTGAGAAGAGGCAGCAATCAGCGAAGGCTGAACTCTCTAGCCAAGAATAAGCATGGAAAAATACCAGCTACAACTGATGTCGCACATGAGTTAATCGCCACTACACTATTGATAAACTAGCATAAAATGAACGTAATCAACTACAATCAGTCAGTTCAAATAGCTTGAAAAAAAAGCCGTGAAAAGATCCCAGCAAATCGTCCGCGTCCTTAACGCAAAAATCCACTGCAGAGCGTGCAATTTCCATCACGAAATGTTAGTAACCGCAAAATGTCTGTGATTCCATTTTTAATCCTTGAATTTGGAGTTGAGCTGGTTACCAGCGATAATGTCAGTCTCAAAGCTTGCCTTTAACTCCAAGTCCGACTCTAGTGAGGAATGAAAGCTATGTGTAAGAAGGGTTACCAGTCAAAGTACCACCCTGAGTCAAAGTACCACCTAAATCCAAGTCAAAGTACCACCCTGAGTCAAAGTACCACCTAAATCCAAGTCAAAGTACCACCCTGAGTCAAAGTACCACCTAAATCCAAGTCAAAGTACCACCCTGAGTCAAAGTACCACCTAAATCCAAGTCAAAGTACCACCCTGAGTCAAAGTATCACCTAAATCCCAGTCAAAGTACCACCCTGAGTCAAAGTACCACCTAAATCCAAGTCAAAGTACCACCCTGAGTCAAAGTACCACCTAAATCCAAGTCAAAGTACCACCCTGAGTCAAAGTACCACCTAAATCCAAGTCAAAGTACCACCCTGAGTCAAAGTACCACCTAAATCCAAGTCAAAGTACCACCCTGAGTCAAAGTATCACCTAAATCCCAGTCAAAGTACCACCCTGAGTCAAAGTACCACCTAAATCCAAGTCAAAGTACCACCCTGAGTCAAAGTACCACCTAAATCCAAGTCAAAGTACCACCCTGAGTCAAAGTACCACCTAAATCCAAGTCAAAGTACCACCCTGAGTCAAAGTACCACCTAAATCCAAGTCAAAGTACCACCCTATTCACCACTTGCACCTAAGCGTGGCGCGGCAGTCGCAGTGATAACCGGTTGCGCTGGTTTCTATGTACCTATTATGTACCAGCCGCGGACCAGCGTAATCTCCGCACTCCAGAGCGAGGCGAGCGCTGTAGAAGTGAAGCCAGTACCATAGGCACAGAGTTAACTCAAAATATAATTTGTCGTTGTGTCGTGAAAAATAGGCCGATCTTTATGATTAAAACATTGTTAAAAAGCTAAAACCTGGGCCTATTTGTTGGTATAATATCATATACCTGTGTTATGGCTAAAATTTCTAGTCATAGAATGAACATCCGAATTATTTAGATAAAAAACACCCACAAATATGTTACCTTCCTGTTTTCACAATGATTTAATGAAAAATCTTTTTGATTTAATGAAAAATCTATCGAGATGACCTTTAGAAATAAACATCCTACTTTCTTAGTCATTTCCAGTGGATTAGAATGATACTGATATTACCAGGTTGTGATAGATATTTCCTGAGACAATGGACTATTAAGACAGATGACAGGTAATGGCTTAACTTTTGGCACTTTTTCAAATCAGGGATGCAGGTTGGCATCAAACAAAAAAATTGAAACAATTTTCATTGCATTACAGGATTTGCATATTACATTCACATTAGAGTGAGGAATCAAGGGAAAGCTCAACTTTTTACATAAGTCAGTGGGAAGGATCAGTTATGCATCATGGACTGTGGCTGAATTGGGTGATTTAGCAGTTGTTATGTCGATTTTAAAGGTTCTGTGAAAAGGAACTTTTCACTTTGAAAATGAAAACATTGATTTCAATGAAATCATTAAAAACGGGAATCCCTGTCAAGTACTTTAACAGTGTTATCTTCTGTTTTCCACATGTCGTATACAATATGCCACAAATACAATATTATCATAAAATCAAGTTTTTTTTACTCTTTGTCATCTGTCAAGATGCTATGCTACATGAAGAAATATCTATCACAGCCTGGCAATACAGGTATCATATTAATCGTCTTGAAATACCTAAGATAAGATGTTTTTTTTCTATAGGTCATCACGATAGATTTTTTCATTTAATCACTGTGAAACAGGAAAGTAACATGTTTTAATTTTTTTACATAAATATTTCCTATGTTCATTCTATAACAGGAAATCTTATCCATAACACAGGTATATCATATATATCCCAACAGATAGTTCTAAGTCTTAGCTTTCTAACAATGTATTGTTTATAAAAATCTGCTCAATGCTACTTTTGATATACCTTAGATAACACAGGGACACCAAAACTGGATATACACTAATACATTGGCAGGCATACCTTTAATATGCTTATCCTTTTCCAAGTTAAAACCAAGATCATTATCAACTATAAAGTTTCGACAGCCCAGACTCATTGATACAATACCCTAGTTTGCTCCAACAAATTAATCTGTCTAAAAACAACACTCCTGTAATCACACCCACCGTTCACACTTTAGCTGTGAATGCTGTATATCTCTATGTGCAAGTGCCTGGACTCGCGGTGTTTGTCCGAGCGGCCGCGTAACTAGACAGTGGGCCGTTAGGCGGCGCTGAACGACAACACCTGTATTGCATGGAGGGTGCTCGCCTCGTTTTCGATTAACCTACTTAGGAGGCCATTACAAGATGGCACTAGTGTGCAAGTCCTCAATGGGTTGCGTTGATGTGTGCAGTTCTCAGCTATTTCAAGCTTTACAGATTATCATAAGGATGTTGTAATCTATATTTATGTCCTAAAAACGTTTGCGCATAATTGCAATGAATGAACCCCTCTTGTGAGTTTTAAATGTTTTTTCACTTGATCTGCCATTATTCTATACATCATTGATAGTCCAGTATCATGAAGTTAAAGTACATTATACATATGCTAATTAAGAAATGTAATCCAAATATCTTATGTTTGATTTATTGTATTTCAAGCGAGCATATAAATACCACTAAGACAAATGATAGACATTTCAGTTACATCAGGTACACAGACACTTCTTAGGGAATGTCACAGGGTGTAAATTTCACTGGCCGCAGCACCAGAGTGAGGTGTGAAGGCGGCCACGAGCTAGGGTGGCACTATGAAGAGACGTCTCAAGTTTGAGTCTGGGTTTATTTATGACAGTTATGTCACACATTTTGTTGGCGCCGTAATTTCACGAGTCAAAGACGAGTGACATCACGAAGCCAACAAAATGTGTGACATAAATAAACTCAAACGAGTGACGTCTAGATTTTATCCTACCCCGTTTCCACTTTTTTTCAGCATTAGAAAGTAGTGACATAAACAACACTTTATGTCACACCCGTGACATAAAGAAACCCCATGTTAAGCCTATGGCGTGTTTTTTTTATCAGGGGTAGGATAATTTGACTTCTCACTTGGGTGGTACTTTGACGGGTCCCCGTAAGGGTTCAATACAGAATAGTCTGCAGGTTACCTTATTGTTGTATTCTTCTACGAAACTGCCCAAGGCGAGTCTGAAGCGTTTGTCAGGTCGGACACTCCAGTTCATACTGTACACTGTCCACGGCGCCTCGTATTTGTAAATCTCCTTCCTTTTGCCGGGCGGCGGAGGGCCATGCCCATGGGGTAAGCCGGACGCAGTGGGTATGATCGACATGCTGGGTCCTCACAGTGGTCTCTGGTACGGTAGTGGGGTACGGTCCACCCGCCGCGTCTCCGACTCGAGTGTCACTACTCACTGCCGCCTTGTCAAACGCACGAAATAACCACTGCAAACGGGAGAAACAATTGGTGAACTGTAAATTATTGAACTCCAATGTGTATTCATGTCAATATGTGTAAATAATGCAATGAATTATTAATATGAAAGGTATACACACAAATATTCAATTGTTTTCATTTGCGCGAAACAGCTACCTACCTGCAATCGCGAACAAAAACAATATGGACGATACGGGGGTCACGTGATTTTTACGACATATCCGTGCTAAAATTCTTAATCAATCTGCCATCTAGAAAATACGGGATGTATAATTATACTTTAATATCAAAGAAATGTATTCAATATGTTAATAAATTCGTGAACAATAATAATATGAGCTTATTTAATTTACGACATTAATAACCCAGTCACAGCTAGCATTTTGACGCGAAATCTGGCGAAATCAGCGCCAAAGGGAACATCTACACGACGCTGTCGGCATTATCAGCAAACATGAGCTCACAATTACGCATGCACGAGGACCTTGTGGTTCCCCCGGATTTATTCAAAGATGTGAAATATTACTTGATAGGAAATATACACGAAAGGGTAAGTTTGTTCTACCCTCGGCTAGGGACAAGTTGGTGCCATGCTCACCCCACGGCCGATGGCTTGTTTGTTTGGCAATTAAATGTGCCCCACCCCTCACTCCCTATGTCCCTAAGTCTGATTCTATGCGAAAAGTTTATTCTAGAACTTAACTACAGAAACCGTAGACATATGAATTGAAATGACACAGTATTTAGTTTGGAACGGACGGCATATTGTAGTTTTCTACAGTTTTACCTCCCGTACGTGGACGCCTTGAGCCTACCTCATTTTAGTTCCGATTAGCGGGTTAGGGTTAGAAAAGGGTTGGGTAAGGATTAGGGTTGAGTATATATGCCTATAAACCAGTATAAGTAAAGTTTGTTACATGTAGATGCTCAAGCCTTAGTCAAGGAAAGCAAAATGGGGTAGGCTCAAGGCGTCCACAGGGTAGGCTCGAGGGGTTAATAGACCCTATGCCAGTACTCGCGCATGGGCGGCCACTCGGGAGTTCCGGCCGGCGTACGTGATGTAAACAACAGGGCTTCTAACGGGTAGCAGGTAGAAACGGTCCGTAGTAATTTCGGCCCGACATTCGCGGCGGAATGCGGAACGGCAAATAAACATATATTCCCATCATGAATCTAAATATAAATTTGCTGATCGTTTTCCTCATCTCTTTAGCAGTTTATTAGTCTTCACCTGGCGCTTCTAGGTGATTTTTTCGAATATTCACAGAGTCATGACTTGCCAAGTCGTTGTCGGGGGGTGATTAGACCTCGTGACCCTTTTCCGCCGTGACCCAGAGTCACCATGACCCTACTTCCTGGTCGTGGTGACCCAGTGTCCTGGTCGTGGTGACCCTGTGTCCTGGTCGTGGTGACCCTTCTTCATTTTACAGGGAAATTGGCCAAATACTTTTGGGGAAATGGGGAAATTTCGAAAATACTTTTAGGGAAATGTGCTATTACTTTTGGGGAAATTGGGAAATCGGACCCCCCCTGTGGGACCCTCTTTAATATTAGCTATTCAATAGATATTATGAGTATTTTTGGGTATTTTGTTAATTCTGATAGTTAATTCTGAAGGCAAATTTTGATAAATAGATCTATCATGAGTAATTTATTATTTTTTGGGGTTTATTTCCCAATTTGTTGGTCATTGATGCAGGATTGGTTAGGGTTAGGGTTAGAGTCAGGTCTTCCAGGCGATCAAAGGCTCACACGGCGACTAGCACCTCGGGTCATTCGCGCCTACTCCCGTTATGTGCCCCGCGTCCGCGGCCCGTCTTCCCGGCGATCAAAGGGTCATGGCAACTAGCACCTCGGGTCACGACGACCACAATTTTGCGCGAAAAACCGGGTCACGGCGGAAAAGGGTCAGGACGACCATTAACCGTCGGGGATGTGAGACCGACAACAGGCCGCCCGCACTCCGACGCCTCTCTCCCGGGTCCGTGAGGGGAGGCGCCGGGGGGCGGGTGGGCCGATATTACCTCGGGCCGTTCTTACTCGTATTCTACTAACGTTACGATGCGTCGATCGGCCGTTTTTATATTTGTCGTTTGTGGGTTAGAAATACATATCTAGGAGTTACATTTGATGTGGATCATGAACCTGGACATCAGGAATGAGATATTTGTAAAAGATTACCCAAACACTGCTAGGAAATGTGGGTTGTATCCCATGATCTAGACTGACACTGACAGGTAGCTCTTTCCAAAACAAGGCTACAAGTACGTGACAATGCGTCAATTGGCCGTTTTTAGCTGTTATGTTTAGTTATGTAAAAGGTGATGTGACCCTTTTCCGCCGTGACCCGGTTTTTCGCGCAAAATTGTGGTCGTCGTGACCCGAGGTGCTAGTCGCCGTGACCCTTTGATCGCCGGGAAGACGGCCCTAACCCTAACCCTTACCCTAGTTTGGAAAAACATTTCGTTTGCTCTCCCCATTGGGTATCAGCATTGGAAAAAATGTCTAACCCTTACCCTATCCCTAACCCTAACCCTAACCCTATCCCTAACCCTAACCCTAACCCTAACCCTATCCCTATCCCTATCCCTAACCCTAACCATATCCCTAACCCTAACCCTAACCCTAACTCTAACCTTAACCCTTTAAGGACGGCCGCCTATGGCAGAACTACACACATGGGGACGGCAACTAGTGACTATGTACAGTTCTAGGGGACGGGGACATTTTTCTCTGAACTCAAAATTCGAAGGTTTATCACATGATCTAATTTATTATCCTTAATATTTCTATTTCCATTATTTAGAATTCTAAAATATGAAGTTATACCTACATTCTTTGCAAATTTCAAGTTAATTGATAAAATATTTCCTTTTCAAAAGCAAAAATACATAATTTCATAAATACCCAGCAAATGATGCCTTAAGGCATCATCCGCCCCCGGCCGGGTGATGCCTTAAGGCATCATCCGCCCCCAGCCGGGTGATGCTTTAAGGCATCATCCGCCCTTAAAGGGTTAACCCTAACCCTTACCCTAACCCTAACCCTATCCCTATCCCTATCCCTAACCCTAACCCTAACCCTAACCATAACTCTTAACTCCTGGGTCCTAGTCCTGGGTCACCACGACCAGGACACAGGGTCACCATGACCATGACACTGGGTCACCACGACCAGGACACAGGGTAGGCACTTTAGTGAAATTTTAAAACAGGTTTAATTACATAACTAACCTAGTAGCCATTTGGGCCTCATTGAATGATTTGATAATCTTTTTGATTTTTGTCTGTATCACTACTGGTTACGAAGATATTCAAGTTTTTGTGAGGCAAATCTGACAAAAATTTCTGCATTGAAATGACCAAATCTAAGGACAGTTTTTGGCATGTAACAGGCCTTCACCTGTTGAGACTAAGTTTGATTTGACATAACTCATTTAATATTAGTAATTTTGACATGAAATTTTCTGTGCAAGGTGATTGTTATGTTTCACATAATTTCCTTTAAAGATTGTAACGGTTCACCGATATACAGACCCCCAGATGACCTATATAGGACCTTACAATGACCTTTTTGTACCAAACAATACTCTTCTTTTGCCTATACAGCTCAAATTACCATACATGCAGTGCATAAAACTATGTTATTCTTTAAGCTGAAACTATCTTATTACCTTGTGACATAGATTTTGTCCATTATTGACCTTTTGCTAGTTCTAGTGCCCTTTTTAACTGGTAAATGCCCTTTCGCATGTCTCTTTTGCTAAACATGTCCCTTATAAAATAATACATAACAATTAAAATATGATATTGTGTCGTGCCTTTGTGCACTGAAGTTTGTATGAAAAGGTCCTCTGAGCCTGAGGGCATTAAATATAATGACCCTAGTATGGGAAAGTCATGTTTCTTGCCAGTTTAAATTTCTTACCATTAATTGTATGATACAATAACACACTAAAATAGGTTACCATTTAGGAAAATGTACATTTACAATTTCGTTTTTTAATGTATATAATTTTATTCTATATTTCAGAGAAAAAAGTTTTCTTACCTCATAGCCTAGTATGAGTTTTTTAAGTATTGTAGTTGTACTAGTCTAAGCTCTAGCCTCCTCCTATGTACATAGAGCACCAAGTACAAAATAAGACCAAGTACCAGGTACTTGCTACCTTGGTATAGGTATTATAGAGAAACAGGCTTACTGTCTCCGTACGGATTAAATATGTGGTAAAATCGGCGATCAGATGAACCGATGCCGAAGGCAAAGGTTCATCTAATCGATGATTTTACCAAGTATTTTATCCGTACGGAGACCGTCAGACTGTTTCTCTATGATTATATACCTCAAAATATCCAATTTTTAACCTTGCTTCTGGGTGAGTTTTTGGATTTCGCCGCCGTACATGCCCCGTACGCCACATACATACCCCTTACGTCACCTAGGTGTCATACGGATATAAATACGATATGGGTAGGAGCGGGCCGTATGTATAGGATATACTACCACAGGTATATAATAATATCTGGTACATAGGTGGTACTTGTTGGTACTCTATGTACCAGGTACATAGTTGGTACTTCTTGGTACCCTATGTGCATGGTGCATGGTTTGTGCTTCTTGGTGAAACATAAACGTTCACTTTGACCTGATCCCATTTTGTGACAAATCAATATTTTATAATTCAGATTTCGCAAGCAGATACCCTGGATCAATGGCATTTCAAGAATGCTAAGAGCATGAAGATCCTCAAAGGGAAAGTGCCTCAAAATTAAAAAGTCGCACAGGTCATGTAAGGGGGCCTCTAAGGCAGGAGTGAGTCTTAACTTACACCTCACCTCACTTTGATCAAAACTTCCCATGATGACCAATTTGGGGCAAATAAAATAAAGAGCTGGGCAAAGTAAAATCTAAATGAAACTCAGCACATAGCACAATTATTACCTGAAAAATGCATTAGTCATGGTCTTGAACAAATTTGAAAAGTCCCTCATGGATATTTTGGGAGGTTAAACATAAGTCCATAAGCCTTCACTTTGACCTATTGTCATTTTTCAGGAAATCAATATTTTTTAATTCTGATTTCGCAAGCAGATACCCTGGATCAATGGCTATCCAACAGGGTAAAGACCATAAAGATACTCAAAGGGAAAGTGCCTCAAAATTAAAAAGTCGCACAGGTTATGTAGCGCGGCCACTGGTGCAGTAGTGAGTGTGAGTGGTCACACACACCTCACCTCACTTGAGTGAAAACTTTCCAACATGACTAATTTGGGGCAAGTAAAATGAAGGGGTGGGCAAAGGGTAATTCACATGAAACTTTGCAAATAGCACCTTCTTGACCTGAAAAATGCGTTTGACATGGTCTTGAAAGAATTGGAAAAGTCCTTCATGGAATTTTCTACGGTCAAACATAAGCCTTCCATTTGACCTGTTGCCATTTTGCGGGAAATCAATATTTTTTAATTCTGATTTCGCAAGCAGATACCCTGGATCAATGGCTTTTTAACAATGCTAAGATTATGAAGATCCTCAAAGGGAAAGTTTCTCAAAATTGAAAAGTCGCATGCATCACGTTGCGCGACCATCAGTTGGACCCGCAAAAAATATCAGTGTAGCAGCAGACTTTACACCTCCCCCTCGCACGACCATTTGAAGTGCCTACACAGGGTCACCACGACCATGACACTGGGTCACCACGACCAGGAAGTAGGGTTATGGTGACTCTGGGTCACGGCGGAAAAGGGTCACGAGGTCTAATCACCCTCAAGGCGTCCACAGAAACTTGAGAAAGGCTCAAAGCGTCCAGGGCTCGAATCGTCCCGGGCATAAGGCGTCCATGAACCGGTACGAATACAGGTTAGGCCATGGCATGGGAAGTCCCATTTACAGATTAGGCCACTCAAAAAAAAAAATTGTTTCTCATCACCAAGCCATGAAAAATATGACGAGGGCGCTTTTTTTTTAATTTTTTTTTTTTTTAGCTGGGTCGGAGATGGCTTTTTAAGTGTAATAATATGGACTTCAGACACTTATTTAGGTCATATCTTGCAGTCTCACTGTAAGTTCCTAATATCTCACTCATTTTACTGTGTGTATGGCATTCCGACAAGGTCCACGACAGGCCTATGATTGGTGGACTAGTCGTAGCCTTGTCGTGGTTGGTGGACCCCAGTTCCTGACAAGAGTCTACGACAAGGCCATGACAGGCTGCGACTGGGAAGCTTGTCGGGGGCCTTCCGACAAGGCTATGACAAAATCGAACATGTTCGATTTTCCCTACAACAGGACCTTTGTCGTGGAGTGTCATGGCGTGTCAGGAGCGTGTGGGGTGTCCCAGGAGCGGGGTTTTACTCTAAAGGTGGGCGTCCATCAACCACGACAAGGCTACAACAAGTGCCGACATGAAAGTTCCAATCGCAGCCTTGTCGTGAGAAGAGCAGTGTCGGGACAGCATGGCGGGCGTGTCGTAGATGTTGCTGGTTGCCGTAAAAGAGGCGCCCAGTGATATCAAGGAATCCACAACATTCCACGACAAAGGTCCAGTCGTGGTAAAAATTGAACATGTTCGATATTGACGTAGCCTTGTCGGAAAGCCCCCGACAAGCTTCATGTCGCAGCCTGTCGTGGCCTTGTAGTAGCCTCTTGTCAGGAACTGGGGTCCACCAACACAGCAGTGTCATGGCGTGTTGGGAGCGTATGGGGTGTCCCAGGAGCGGGGTTTTACTCTAAAGGGGGGCGTCCACCAACCACGACAAGGCTACGACAAGTGCCGACATGAAAGTTCCAATCGCAGCATTGTCGCAGCCTTGTCGTGAGAAGAGCAGGGTCGGGACAGCGGTGTCGTGGCGTGTCGTAGACGTTGCTGGTTGCCATATAAAAGGCGCCCATGGTTCCGACACACTACGACAGTGATATCGAGGAACAACACTCCACGACAAAGGTCTAGTTGTAGCAAAAATCAAACATGTTCAAGATTGTCGTAGCCTTGTCGGAAGGCCCCCGGCAAGCTTTATGTTGCAGCCTGTTGTGGCCCTGTCGTAGCCTCTTGTCGGGAACTGGGGTCCACCAACACAGCAGTGTCATGGCGTGGCGGGAGCGTGTGGGGTGTCCCAGGAGCGGGGTTTTACTCTAAAGGGGGGCGTCCACCAACCACGACAAGGCTATGACAAGTGCCGACATGAAAGTTCCAATCGCAGCCTTGTCGCAGCCTTGTCGTGAGAAGAGCAGTGTCCACGAGCATGGCGGGCGTGTCGTAGATGTTGCTGGTTGCCATTAAAAAGGCGCCCATGGTTCCGACACACTACGATAGTGATATTCAGGAATTGTCGTAGCCTTGTCATGGTTGGTGGATGCCCCCCTTAATTGGTTACATGACACCTCTTGATGCATCACTTTTGCCAACCATATAACCACATTGAATGCATTCCTGACATCAGGAGCTTTAATTTGATACCAAATACTCATATTTTTCATGATTTCTATCAAATTTTCATCTCATCTATGAAAAAAAAAAAAAAAAAAAATCTTCTAAAAACGTTTTTGCTGACGCGCGCGGTGATGAGAAACAAGGTTTTTTTTTTATAAGTGGCCTTACTGTCCGAGCGTTTTTGAAAAGTGATGATCTTTCATTATTTATTATTCTATCATACTCAACCATACAGAGCCTCCTGTCAGCGCGAAAACGTGGACGCCTTGACTCAGCTTGAGCCCGCCCTGTGGTAGGGTAATATATACTCGACCCTGACCCAACCCTTTTCTAACCTTAACCCGCCAATTCAATTGGAACTAAATTGGGGTAGGCTCAAGGCGTCCACGGGCTAGGCTCAAGGCGTCCACGTTTTGGCTCTGACAGGAGGCTCAAACGGTAAAAGGCTCAAGGCGTCCAATTCTCTCCACAGGGTAGGCTCAATGCATCCACAGAAAGGCTCAAGGCGTCCAGGGCTCAAATCGTCCTGGGCTCAAGGCGTCTATAAACCACTCCTGTTATCTTTTCTTCCCCGCATGTACTCGTACAGAAACGTCCACAGCACCTCAGGAGTAGTCCGACTGGTCTGGCCCTATACATTAGTATATGGGAACATAGCTGTTTGGGTCGCCACAACTACTCCGGGCCAGATGCGGGCAGGAAAAACCCTGAAAATCATGGAAGTGATAATAACCCATTCACAAGGGTTTATAGACATATTGAGCCCAGGACGATTTGCGCCCTGGATGGACGTTCTGTGGAAGTCTTGATCCTACCCTGTGGACGCCTTGACTTCTAGATGTAAAAACTTTGAAAAGTGCATTTAAACTGGTTTATAGTCATATATACACAACCTTACCCCTGACCCAGCCCTATTCTAACCCTGACCCGCTGAGTCAGAACTAAAATAGGTAAAGGCTCAAGGCGTCCACAGGGTGGGCTCAAGGCGTTCACGTTTTCGTTTCGACAGGAGGCTCAAAAGGTAAAATGCTTGAGGCCTCTAATTCCCGTCCTCCACCAGCAGACTAATGTCAGTCACTCACAGCTACTTGAAATAACCCTGTGTACCCTTACACAGGGTTAGAAAACATCATGTTCTGTATACAAGACGCAGTGGAAGATCTAACCCTGTGTTAGAACTGCCCTTTTCTTTGAATAAAAAAAAAAAAAAAAAAAATCGAATGCAGGGAACTGTTCTGAGAAAAGATGTCCCTTGACATGGGATGTCCCCTTAATGGGGTTATACCTTAAATGCTTGTCAATTAAGATTAATTGTGCTTTTAGATATAAGATGAGGGGACGTCTGCTCCCTTTGCTTGATGCTACCTTGAATGACAGTTTTAGAACTGCACCTAACCACCGTAACCATGTACACTGGTGGGCGAGACCTCATCAGATGATGTCATACCTGCTCCCCTGTGGTTTCATGGCAAAACGCATGGCAACCAGTGTCTTATCAACAAAGGATATCAGTTTGAACACTGAAAAGACTCAATGAGTGAGTGAAATAGGACAGAAGGGAAATCTGCAGGTGTGGGGATCAAGGTTTCGCCAGAATCGGCTTGTCAGACACCATATAACGCTTAGGAGGGTGATCAAGAGATCTTCAACTTGTGAAGGGGGCTTATGATTTGCCCAACTTGTAATTTGTGACCAGTGCATGGTTACAAACCAATCCAGAGGGGTAAGTTGATCTAATTTAGGAAATTAATTGCACCTTTATCGGAGTTTCTATTGGATTTAGATAGAAAATAACCTGTTGCCATTGTGTTAACGTCCTGGTGGCTAAAAGGGGAACTCGAGAACTTCGGCATGGCATAGAGAGATACGCCAGCAGCGCCGTGTTTCCAATCCAGGTCACCAAGTCTGCAAGTAGTTTTGAAACTGAATATGGGAATATTATCTGATTAACGCCTAGAACTGAGGTGGCTGTGTCGTGTCAATCACGGCTGCCTTCTCTAGTGAGGTGTGTGGCCGTGAAGCCGGGTCTGCAGCTGCTGAATACGGCCCTCATGTCTTTCAGGTACAGAAGCTCTTGCAGGATGGGGGCGCCAAGCAGGACTACTACATGAGTGAGATGATCACTCACACTATCGCTGATGATGCTGAAGCCGACGAAGTCAGCGAAGCCAAGGAGCTCTTTGAGCTTACAGTTGTCTCAGTAAGTGTTTCAACTCACAATGATTACAACAAAACTCACGATGATTACAACAAAACTCACAATGATTACAACAAAACTCACGATGATTACAACAAAACTCACGATGATTACAACAAAACTCACAATGATTACAACAAAACTCACGATGATTACAACAAAACTCACAATGATTACAACAAAACTCACAATGATTACAACAAAACTCACGATGATTACAACAAAACTCACGATGATTACAACAAAACTCACGATGATTACAACAAAACTCACAATGATTACAACAAAACTCACAATGATTACAACAAAACTCACGATGATTACAACAAAACTCACGATATTACAACAAACTCACAATGATTACAACAAAACTCACAATGATTACAACAAAACTCACAATGATTACAACAAAACTCACGATGATTACAACAAAACTCACGATGATTACAACAAAACTCACGATGATTACAACAAAACTCACGATGATTACAACAAAACTCACAATGATTACAACAAAACTCACGATGATTACAACAAAACTCACGATGATTACAACAAAACTCACGATGATTACAACAAAACTCACGATGATTACAACAAAACTCACGATGATTACAACAAAACTCACAATGATTACAACAAAACTCACAATGATTACAACAAAACTCACAATGATTACAACAAAACTCACAATGATAACAACAAAACTAACAATGATTACAACAAACTCACGATGATTACAACAAAACTCACGATGATTACAACAAAACTCACGATGATTACAACAAAACTCACGATGATTACAACAAAACTCACGATGATTACAACAAAACTCACAATGATTACAACAAAACTCACGATATTACAACAGACTCACGATGATTACAACAAAACTCACAATGATTACAACAAAACTCACAATGATTACAACAAAACTCACGATGATTACAACAAAACTCACGATGATTACAACAAAACTCACGATGATTACAACAAAACTCACAATGATTACAACAAAACTCACGATATTACAACAAACTCACAATGATTACAACAAAACTCACAATGATTACAACAAAACTCACAATGATTACAACAAAACTCACAATGATTACAACAAAACTCAAGATGATTACAACAAAACTCACGATGATTACAACAAAACTCACGATGATTACAACAAAACTCACGATGATTACAACAAAACTCACGATGATTACAACAAAACTCACGATGATTACAACAAAACTCACGATGATTACAACAAAACTCACGATGATAACAACAAAACTCACAATGATTACAACAAAACTCACAATGATTACAACAAAACTCACAATGATAACAACAAAACTAACAATGATTACAACAAACTCACGATGATTACAACAAAACTCACGATGATTACAACAAAACTCACGATGATTACAACAAAACTCACGATGATTACAACAAAACTCACGATGATTACAACAAAACTCACAATGATTACAACAAAACTCACGATATTACAACAAACTCACGATGATTACAACAAAACTCACAATGATTACAACAAAACTCACAATGATTACAACAAAACTCACGATGATTACAACAAAACTCACGATGATTACAACAAAACTCACAATGATTACAACAAAACTCACAATGATTACAACAAAACTCACGATATTACAACAAACTCACAATGATTACAACAAAACTCACAATGATTACAACAAAACTCACAATGATTACAACAAAACTCACAATGATTACAACAAAACTCACAATGATTACAACAAAACTCACGATGATTACAACAAAACTCACGATGATTACAACAAAACTCACGATGATTACAACAAAACTCACGATGATTACAACAAAACTCACGATGATTACAACAAAACTCACGATGATAACAACAAAACTCACAATGATTACAACAAAACTCACAATGATTACAACAAAACTCACAATGATTACAACAAAACTCACAATGATTACAACAAAACTCACAATGATTACAACAAAACAGAAAATGAAGGTGCTGGGAGGTGATCCATATAAAAATGGTCTTTTCTTATTCGTTCCCCAATGCCAAAGATTTGTCGATCCACTATTTAGTGTACTTAATACTTTATTTTTTTGTTTAAAAGTAAGAGTGAATAAGATAGGAATATCACATATAAAGATTTTAAAATTCGAATGCTGTATCAAAGTTATGCCTTTAAGCATTGTAGTTCTATTGTCTGTTTGAATGCATATTTAATTTGTACTTTGACTATTTCAGCCGCGGTGGGTTATTATGTCAGCAAGATGCAAGTGTCACCTGCCGTATCCTTTACACGTTTGACGACCGACTGAGAGTCAGTTCAAGAAAAGAGTATAAGATCTCCAGGGATGTCGGCTTTCCTTTTTTCTACGGAAATTTGTCTTTTCACTTTCAAGATATGAAAGTATTTTCACTTGTGTAAAATGAACATAACTACTTTCAGAGATGAGCCACAGCCCTTGTTTGCCCACTGTATCCCACAGACCCATGTAATAATGAGGGCGTTACCCGTTGGAAAAAAATGTATGTTCGAACCCCAGACTCTCGCGTTCCCAGACGGACGCTCTGATGACCGCTCCACACTAACTGGGACCCGTTTCAATAGTCTGTAGGACGTCCGTTATTGGGTTTAGTGACACAATAGCGGTACTTCGCGTTGCAGTAGTTAAGGGACAACCGTTTGTGGGACATTGGGTAGCAGACAGGCGCAAATAGTGGATTGTACCATTTCAGAAGTGGGTGTCCAGTCACTAAAAGGGTCACTGTAGTGTCTTAAATAGCGAGAGGGTATACCCTCTCGTTTTTGATGTCACAAACACATAACTTTACTTACCATAGGAATAAAGCTATGAAACTTTAACCCCAGTTAGGGACACATACAACTTATAAACATGCCAAATATGAAGGATATCGGTCCATGCAATCTAATGATATTCACATTTGAATTTTGTCATAGAAAATGCTGCTCTGATAGCCAGTGTAGGATTTCTCAAGCCTGTCACTAATTTCAGCAGCGACTTTTACCTTGACACCACTTGTTCCCGAGAGCACTAACACCATCCATTGTAAGGCCCAGGCAGCAATGTCACTATCTCACCAACAGTGAACTGACATACCACCCCAATAGTGACATGCCTTTTGAAACGAGAATTAAATTTTGTCACTATTCCTGTCACTATTTGAGTCAATAAACATGTCAATAAGTGGTTTAGTGACCCATTCTATTGAAACGGGCCCCAGGTGTTCTTGCCGGGCCAAATACTTAGTGTGGTGGTGGTGGGTTGGGGGAGGGGTAGATTGGCAACCAACCCCTGTCTACGCTCAGCTACGACTAACGTGCGTAGCAAACGTCTGCTCTGGTGGCCAGTGTAGGGGAGGGGTATCAGCGGAGTTTTGAAAGGGCTATTATTTCGCGTGACACAGATATTTTGCAGGCAACCAGCGGAACTATTCTCGTGGACGATCACGGGGCAAGGCAATTGAATAACTACAGTTCTAAATTATGATTTCAGTACGGATAGAAACAAATCCTAGGGATAGAAATAGATCTGTGTAGAGAAACACAAAAAGGAGAAGCAGGATTCAGTTAAATACTGCACGAAAATCTCACTCTCGTGGCCCTTCAATCTCCAGCCCTAGCTCTGGTTCACTATGTCGCTATGTGCGGGAGCAACTTCAAGCGGATTCGACGGAATTCTACCGTTTTAAATGTAGTAGGTAACTAGTGGCATAGGGAATTGTTATCACGTGACCAACAAATTGACCAATCAGAGACCAGAAATTTAGCTACTATGAGAAAAGTTCCGGTTGCGCTCAAAGCCCCCATTTAAATGTTAAAGACGGCCTAACACACTGCCTAAGCCTTAGGCTTTGCAGCAGAATTATAATTGAAAACCAACCTGAGAATAAAACCTGTTCTAACCTTATGCGATAGAATATCAGGACATATGGGAAAACTCACCTAAATCCAGACACAATTGCTTTGTTCGCCTACGTGTAGCACTGTACTGTGAAGGCCGCCAGAGCGTCGAGAGCTATTTGTCACGCACTCAGTTTGGCCTAGGCCTACTTCAGCAGGCTGGAATCCCGCTGAGCTGGCTTACAGTTCAAATCCATTCGATGCAGTCGTCGATATTAATGTCAGTCCAAATAGATAGATAGACACAAATTTTATGTCGTTGTTTCTCTAAATATAAATCCGACTGTAAGGCGTTCTAAGCAAGGGGTGGAGTGCTCGAGTGTCAACTCCGAGCATCACTGACAGCTTCACGCAGGCCGATCCTAAATTCTGATGACGTGATTTCCAGTCTATTTTCATATAAAGAATAAGTGTACACTAAAGGAAATAAATGATTTTATATGAACATTTATATGTCCTTCGTTGTCTTCTGCTCCGGATCTCACGAGGCGTAGCAGACAACTCGGGACATGTAAACATTCGTATGAAATTTTGTGATGTTTCATCTTTAAACCTAATAATGGTAATAATTAACATGTAAAATCTAGATCTAGACTTGGACAAACATCATTTTGGTATTCTTGGTGTATAAACAGGGATGCAAGTTTGCCGACAATTGACGGAAATCATAAATTGGCGCCCCAGTTTTGTTGTTTTTTTATCAGTCCCGACTTTCATCCCTGTATAAATAACCTACCATCGAGCAAGGAAACGCTTCTTAATTGGCCTTCAGTACAGACGCATTTGAACTTGACCAAGACCAACTATTCATGGGCGTCGTAGCGTGTCCCTCACAGGTAAGGATTTCTCTCTCTACTTTAGACTTTATATACGTTTATTTAGATTGTTCATCTCAGACCTGAGTGTAGATGTAGGATAGTGCAGAAATCATTCCCTTCATTTTCCCCTTTTTATAGGCCCTATTGAGGTATCCCGTAATTCAGTCTGTTTACAAGTTCCGGTGTTCGCTGGTTGCCGATGTTGTATGGTGATAAACCCTTGAACCGTTACCCACAATTTGTGCAGTTTAACGGTTTTTATGAATATTCAAATCGGAAATCCGATAACAGAAATGGAGATTTCAGCTATTTCTACATACAGATCCGAAATAATACTCAGGTTCTCCAAATATAAATGGGCAAGCTATGATTCATGTTGTCGTGGTGTGCCCAGCCAGCTGCGAGCGGAACTTGTATTTACCCTGGGCGATAATAGGGAGTTTAGTATCCTCTTGAGGGCGTATTCCTATTTTTCTGCAGATTATCTAAAAATTCAAGTTTTAAAGGAAAATGGGTTGGATCGTTTTAAGTGCAGTTTAGGGTGGAGAGAAAATTTCATAATAAAAGTGAAACGTCCCAAGAAAAAGTTCCATACAGTAAGACTTTATTAAGCGGGACATCCTTCATCCCTGCGGAGGTGTGTCACGACTGTCCCACGTCATGGGGTGTGTTGTCACATGCGTTCTGTACAAGGACGGCAGTTTTCCTATTTTCCAAGGAAATCCTGTTTTGATTTTCAGTTTATGATACTCCTTTTTCTTGTGTGAAACAAAGAGAACAAATTGGGCCTCACTCACACCCATAAACAGTAGTTCAAACTCTCCACACACTAAGGCCCAGTACATGGCCAGTAACAATGTGTTTTCCATGTTTTTCGTAGTCTCTCTCATGCATTAAATTCCACATAAAAATATATCCCATGTTTTTTTTCATGATGCCAACTGACATTCTTGATTGTACATAGTGATATCATTCATTTAGAATACATCTAAATCCTGTCAAATTTTCTTTTGTTGAAACACTTGTTCAAATTAATATTTTCCTGTCTCCTAGCTGACAACTGTTCCTGATTTTTAAGATATTTTATTGTCTTTAGAAGAAGGTAGGATGAATGAGAACACATTCGCCCTTCAGTCTTGCCAGTCCTCAGATTTCCAACTTACATGTTATCAAAGAGTACAATTTAATTTAGGTGATGTGATTTCAAGTTGGCATTTAGATGCACATTCAGCCAAATAACAGGAACAAACCCTAAATCAATACAGATTAATTTTATTATCCGCCGATTACTGCGTCTTCACACTAAACCTATAGGGGCTGAGCAATTCACAGGGCAGAGAGTCACCACACTTAACTTATAGGGACCGGTGAATTACCCATCCCTATAGGTTCAGTATGGAGACTCCGTAATCTCCGCCCGGTGAATTACACAGTCACTATAGGTTTAGTGTGGAGACTCCGTAATCTCCACCCAGTGAATTACAGTCACTATAGGTTTAGTATGGAGACTCCGTAATCTCCGCCCTGTGAATTACAGTCACTATAGGTTTAGTGTGGAGACTCAGTAATCTCCACCCGGTGAATTACAGTCACTATAGGTTTAGTATGGAGACTCCGTAATCTCCGCCCTGTGAATTACAGTCACTATAGGTTTAGTGTGGAGACTCCGTAATCTCCGCCCTGTGAATTACAGTCACTATAGGTTTAGTGTGGAGACTCAGTAATCTCCACCCGGTGAATTACAGTCACTATAGGTTTAGTGTGGAGACTCCGTAATCTCCACCCGGTGAATTACAGTCACTATAGGTTTAGTGTGGAGACTCAGTAATCTCCACCCAGTGAATTACAGTCACTATAGGTTTAATGTGGAGACTCCGTAATCTCCGCCCTGTGAATTACAGTCACTATAGGTTTAGTGTGGAGACTCCATCATTGGTTGATAATAATCTATGAGTGTTGGTTTTCAGCTGTCGGCGCCAGATAGTAACACGCTGTGGGCTCTCATCACTTACCACGGGGGGCGCTGTCAGCGGACGCTCACTCGTGACGTCACCCATCTTGTCTGCACCAGGCCCAAAGGGGTAAGTTCACCAATTCTCACCTTCCTCTACCGCTGGAAGAACAGAAAATACTAATTTGTGTCTTTTCTTTCTCGGATATTGATATAGATTGCCGATTTTATGTTATTAACCAGGCCTGGGATATTCCCGGATTTTTTTTGAAATTTCGGACCTTTTTGACATCTTCAGGGTCATTCTTGTGATAATGTAAATCAGATAAATCAGCAAATTTTAGCTCTCAAATGAAGCCAGAAATTCACTGAGAATAGTCGAAAATGCAGGCCTCCGAACGCTGGGTAAACTTTTCCTGGAGTTTCTCTAATTTCCAAGTTCCATTTATGATATGTAGAGAAATATTTGCTTGAACATGATCAACTGGTATAAATGTTGATAAGTCTTAGCACCCTGTTCAACACCATCTCCTGACATGAGCGGCGGCAGTGACACCTCAGCTTACTGGATTCTGGCTTAATATTGTTAATTGTAGATGAAGTATGAGCGAGCGATGCGAACAGATGGTGCAGTGAAGATTGTCATGCCAGACTGGTTCCTCGAGTGTGCGAAGGAGAAGAAGATTCTCCCCGAAGACAGCTTCCACCCACGGCTCGTCATCGTTACTCCTCCTCCAGCGCCCTCTCCGCCTCCGGCGCCCTCCCCGCCGGCTCGGGATGCGGTGCACCTCCCACCACACCCTGTCTCAGATGCTGCCCAGATGGCCCTGATACGCGACTTACCCACAAGCTTGCCAGGTTTAATCCCTGGACTCCCCAACAGGCCACGTCCAGGCACCAAGGAGGCATTAGCACGCATGGTGACCAACCGTCTGCACGGAAAGTTAGAGAGTCCCACAGAGCCTGTGCCCTCATCTGGACCCATGTCCCTTAGTGGACCTATGGGCATACGGCCAGGGCTGTCCATGATGCCGGGAAACCTTCAGCAGCAGCAGCATCCACAGCAGCAGCTGCCCATGTCTGGTCCTGGTCCTGGCCATGCCCCGCGAGGCCCGCCTGGTAGACAGCATATGCTCGGGGGGCATTTACAGCATCACAGTACGATGCCACATCAGGGAGCACAGGGTCAAATTCCTCAACAGGGGCATCTCCAGACGCACACCCAAGGACACCTGACACCCAGCCACATGCACATGCAACAGCAAGCTCCCATGGGTCACATTCAGCATAACCTCCAGGGAACCCCTCATGGCCCTCAGGGAACCCCTCATGGCCCTCAGGGAACCCCTCATGGCCCTCAGGGAACCCCTCATGGCCCTCAGGGAACCCCTCATGGCCCTCAGGGAACCCTTCATGGCCCTCACGGAACCCCTCATGGCCCTCAGGGAACCCCTCATGGCCCTCAGGGACCACATCATGGCCCTCAGGGACCACATCATGGCCCTCAGGGACCACATCATGGCCCTCAGGGAACCCTCCATGGTCCCAGGGGAAGCCCTCATGGCCCTCCGGTTTCCCATTCTGGCCCCCAAGGGCCTCATCTTGGCCCCCAGGGACCACATCTCGGCTCTCAGGGGCCCCATCATGGCCCTCAGGGACCTCCCCATCGTCCTCAGGGGTCCCCTCACAGCCATCAAGGGGCTCTTCACGGCCCTCAGACCTCCCCACACGGTCTGCCAGGTCACCCCCTTCAGGGTCCGCCTCATGGTCTGCAAGGCTCAGCTCAGCGATCGCCGCTCGGCAGGATGCCCTATGGGCAGTTTCTGCACGGGCAGATGCCCCCAGGACAGATACCCCCAGGACAGATGCCCCCAGGACAGATGCCCCCAGGACAGATGCCCCCAGGACAGATGCCACCAGGACAGATGCCCCCAGGACCACACAACATGCAGCAGGGACATCACCCTTTACAACAAGGACCACATAATATGCAACAAGGATCACATGATTTGCAGTCTGGACCACGTGGTCTACAGCAAGGACCACAACTTCAGCAGGGACCACAGGGGCAACACATGCTGCAAGGGCAACATATGCAAGCAGGGCAGTCAATGCACCAAATCCCCGGTCTCCCCAGCCATCTGCAGCAGCAAAATCAACTACGCCAAGTTCAGCTACCCCCAGGCCAAATGACGCCAGGCCAAATGACGCCAGGCCAAATGACGCCAGGCCAAATGACACCAGGCCAAATGACGCCAGGCCAAATGACACCAGGCCAAATGACGCCAGGCCAAATGACGCCAGGTCAGATGACACTGGGCCAGATGACGCCAGGTCAGATGACGCCAGGTCAGATGACGCCAGGTCAGATGACGCCAGGAGGTCCGCGAGCCACCTCCCCGCGCACCCTACAGAACATCACCAACCGACCCGATGTCAAACCCACCAACAGGCAAAAGGTAGTGTCTTTATGCTTTCTTTATTAATAATTGATGGTTACATTGAGAGTTGAAAGGTAGTCCCTTGTTGAATTACTTATTTGCCTCTCTGCAGTTTTAATTCTATTGTGGTTTAAGATTTTAATGCCTTCCAATTCCTTTTGACAAAGATCGGGTTAGAATGAGATAATCTTTACCTGACTTTAAGACACATATTTGCCTGGTTGGCATGGCGCTGTACACTAATAGAAGTGGAGAGGTGAAGCGAAACTCCTTGTAAAGTTTGTGATTTTGCATGTCTCTAGATTAATCAGCTGGTCGCGTCGTTAAACCAGTCACCCCGCCAGCCCACTCCAGGCCAGAGTCCGCTCGCGCGACAGCTTCAGGCTCTAGCATCGAAAGACAGAGGGGCATCGAGCATCTCCACACCGCAGCACCAGGAGGCAGCTTACTACGGACATGATACTTTAGAGAAGGGTATCACCATTACACTTCTAACGTTTTCATAGAACCAATAACATGGTTTTCCCTCGTGCCCCGCGTAGAGTTATGTTCCTATCTTACACTCCACAGTACAGTCTCCTATTACTTTGTATTGTAGCCAATTGTAGCCAGAGGAGCATTAATGATGTCCCATCAGACATCCACAAACACTTGAGTTTGCATTTTGATGAGAAGGAGGTGTCACTGAGGTGTTGAGGACGTGTTGATATTTGACAGTGCCGAGGGACGTCTGTCTGCTGGGCTGTGTCTTCTACATCACCGACTACCAGAAAGTACTATCGGAAGAAACGGTGGACTGCTGGAAAAAGGTTTGTGGATTGAAATGATTTTAATCCTTTCTGGCAGGGTAATGCCATATGGCATTCCTGTGTGCATGGTAGAACAATGCTGTTTATGTTTCTTTGTAATTTCTTGAAAAATTATCACAGAACTATGAAAATGACATGACATATTTGGCTAAGTGTTGCCAGTAACACTTCTGATAAAAGTACAGATTTACTGGAAGTTTCAAATGTTTTATCTTCTTCAACAACATCGACTACAGAGGCTGGCCATACAAACACCACAATGCCGTAGTATAGGTGCATGATGAAAGATGTGTGGCTCTTGAAGCGTTAATTATGATTATAAAAGAACGTACTTCCATTTTGAGATTGTCTTGTCACCCTGTGATACATTCCTTTCCTGTGAGCCTCGTCTCAAGAGACGCCTGTGGTGTGGCGTGCAGCCATTTTCCTCCTTCATTCCCAGCAGTGGTAGATTTACTGTTATATCAAAGGCCAGTCCTTCTCATACCAGGTCTATGTGGTGTGGTGTACAGCCAGCTTTCTCCTTCATCCACAGCAGTGGTAGATTTACTGCTATATCAAAGACCAGTCCTTCTCACACCAAGTCTATGTGGTGTGGTGTACAGCCACCTTTCTCCTTCACCCCCAGCAGTGGTAGATTTACTGCTATATCAAAGACCAGTCCTTCTCATACCATGTCTATGTGGTGTGGTGTACAGCCACCTTTCTCCTTCATACCCAGCAGTGGTAGATTTACTGCTATATCAAAGACCAGTCCTTCTCATACCATGTCTATGTGGTGTGGTGTACAGCCACCTTTCTCCTTCATACCCAGCAGTGGTAGATGCCTACCTGACGCCTACAGGAGCCAACGCAGGCTGTTGGCTGGAGTCTAGACACCAGTCCCCCCCCCCCCCCCCCTCACACACACATCACAAACAAACATCCAAGATATATTGGGTTTTTTTCCCCACTCTCCAGTCAGATTTGATGAGGCGTCCCTCCAAAGTGTCCCCTTAACTGGGGTTAAGAAGCATTCAGTACTGAAATAACCCCCTCAGGCGGGGTGCCCCCTTAATCTGGATTAAAATAAACTCTTGATAAATTTCCATTCCACGCAAATTGTTCCCTGTAGCGGGGTACCCAAGAAGCGGGTTTTACTGTATATTTAACTGTACTATGTTATTATAAAAGATGTATCAATGTGATAACTTTCACCTGATTCAACTCATTAGTGTTCTCACACTTTCAAATATTTGAAGAACAACACAAATTCAATATTTGATTTCTTGGAATTCTGGTATTTGATACCTGTTTCTCTATAGTGCTTCAAACATCTCATTTCTTTCATTTAGAAAATCATTGAGTACGGAGGAATGGTGGACGACTCCTACTCTAACAGGGTCACCCACTTGTTGTGTGAACATCAGCGCTCTGACGTCTTCCAAATGGTACGTAGCTCCCTCTACTGACCATTCTCAAATGGTATGTAACTACGTATACTGACCATTCTCAAATGGTATGTAACTACGTATACTGACCATTCTCAAATGGTATGTAACTACGTATACTGACCATTCTCAAATGGTATGTAACTACGTATACTGACCATTCTCAAATGGTGTGTAACTACGTATACTGACCATTCTCAAATGGTATGTAACTACGTATACTGACCATTCTCAAATGGTAAGTAACTACGTATACTGACCATTCTCAAATGGTGTGTAACTACGTATACTGACCATTCTCAAATGGTATGTAACTACGTATACTGACCATTCTCAAATGGTATGTAACTACGTATACTGACCATTCTCAAATGGTATGTAACTACGTATACTGACCATTCTCAAATGGTATGTAACTACGTATACTGACCATTCTCAAATGGTGTGTAACTACGTATACTGACCATTCTCAAATGGTATGTAACTACGTATACTGACCATTCTCAAATGGTAAGTAACTACGTATATTGACCATTCTCAAATGGTATACTATGTACACTGATCATGGTACATAACTCCACAAACTGATCTTTCTTCAATCTCCTTAGACTCGAGTAAAGAGCACCTGCTTTGCCTATTGTTACAAATGACTGTAGCGCCATGCCTTCATGTATGAATAAATGTACATTAAATATGAAGTGTATTCTGGACAGGCACTGCGAGATTACAAACGACTGGTGACTGCACACTGGCTGAACGACGTTTTACTGGAGACTAACCTACGGCCACCCTGGAGGGCTCTCCACCTGCCTTCAATCTACAGCGAGAAGAAGCCCTGCGTCAAACAGGTGAGTTGGCTTTACCCGCCTGCCGCCTTCCCTTCTGCCCAGTGCTGACCGCCAAGTCACTTAGATCAAACAGGTGAGTTGGCTTTACCCGCCTGCCGCCTTCCCTTCTGCCCAGTGCTGACCGCCAAGTCACTTAGATCAAACAGGTGAGTTGGCTTTACCCGCCTGCCGCCTTCCCTTCTGCCCAGTGCTGACCGCCATATATTGATAGAAGTGAGCAGTGAAGAAAGCTCTCAAGTTGCATCCTTATACAGTGAAAATTCCTGTCTAGACCAGTACACGGGCCTTTTTGTTTGCAGTTCATCATTCAATTCTTTAAATACATCACTCTGTGCTGCCACCACCCCAAGCACAACATATAACAACATGGTGTGCATGGTGTGGTGTGAGTTTCCCCTTGTGTGGGTGAAGTGTGGGTGAAGCCCAGCAGTGGTAGACTTACTGTTATGACAAAGGCCATCCTTCTCATACCATGTCTATGTGGTGTGGTGTACAGCCACCTTTCTCCTTCATCCCCAGTGGTAGATTTACTGTTATGACAAAGGCCATCCTTCTCATACCATGTCTATGTGGTGTGGTGTACAGCCACCTTTCTCCTTCATCCCCAGCAGTGGTAGACTTACTGTTATGACAAAGGCCATCCTTCTCATACCATGTCTATGTGGTGTGGGTGTGGGTATCCGTTGTGTGGGTGAAGTAGTCTGTTGAATCTCTATACCCTCAGCTGGGATGTTAAAAATAGACATTCTGTTGATGTTTTCAGATTCTGAGTGTGACTAACTTTGAGGGCGACGACCGGGCGCGGGTCAAGCAGATGGTGCTGGCTCTGGGAGCTCGCTACACGGGCTACATGACGCACTCCAACTCGGCGCTCATCTGTAAACAGTAAGTTCTCACCTCATGAGGAACTGCCCACGTACAGCAAACTCACACCGTCAAATTATTGATCAGATACAGCCCAATTTCGAAGGCAGAGGAAGGTATCTGATCGAGTATTCTGATGTACTAAGACGGTCAGCTCGTTTTCTTATCATTCCTGTATACCTGAAAATGGCCAAATTCTAGCTGGTCATGTAATACCATACCCAGTACGTCACACTATGACGTACGGCTATATATGTCATGGCTCTCTTCTGGGGCTCTTTTTCAGGTCAGAGAATTGTCTGGGAATTTTGGAAAATTCAGGGAAAACGAATTTTGAAAAATGTCTAGGAAAACTGACTTTGTCAGACAAAAAAGTGGAATTGCCATACCTAAGCTTGAAGAACTGTGAATAAAAATATTTTGTTACCGCATTCTCCGGAAAGTGGGCAGTGTCTAAAAAAATGTTTTTAGACGCCGCCCACTCCCTGGAGAACGCGGTAATAAAATATTCTTATTCACATGATTACCCTGAGGTACACTCTAACCCAACCCCATTACAAGCCTTGAGAGTGTGACGCAAGATGACAAAAAGATGTCTTCTTATGTTAAAATTTACACCTAATATGGCTGACAATCAACCATCGATAGAGACTTTCGCACAGCGAGTCCCTACGACACCTGATGAGAATTCAGTATAGAATCGAAACCACAAGCCCGTGAACATTCTCTTTTCATGTTTGGAACTAGATCCAAACCACCTATAACTGACCCGGGTCCTGACCCCCCCCATCATGACATTGGGTACATTCAGGGTGGTTATCGAGGTGTATAACTGATTTCAGTCACGCTGACTCCCCCCCCCCGCGTCATGACATTGGGTACATTCAGGGTGGTTAACGAGGCGTATTACTGATTTCAGTCACGCTGACCCCCCGTCATGACATTGGGTACATTCAGGGTGGTTAACGAGGTGTATAACTGATTTCAGTCACGCTGAACCCCCATCATGACATTGGGTACATTCAGGGTGGTTAACGAGGTGTATAACTGATTTCAGTCACGCTGACCCCCCGTCATGACATTGGGTACATTCAGGGTGGTTAACGAGGTGTATTACTGATTTCAGTCACGCTGACCCCCCTCATGACATTGGGTACAGTCAGGGTGGTTATCGAGGTGTATAACTGATTTCAGTCACGCTGACCCCCCGTCATGACATTGGGTACATTCAGGGTGGTTAACGAGGTGTATTACTGATTTCAGTCACGCTGACCCCCCGTCATGACATTGGGTACATTCAGGGTGGTTAACGAGGTGTATTACTGATTTCAGTCACGCTGACCCCCCGTCATGACATTGGGTACATTCAGGGTGGTTAACGAGGTGTATTACTGATTTCAGTCACGCTGACCCCCCGTCATGACATTGGGTACATTCAGGGTGGTTAACGAGGTGTATTACTGATTTCAGTCACGCTGACCCCCCGTCATGACATTGGGTACATTCAGGGTGGTTAACGAGGTGTATTACTGATTTCAGTCACGCTGACCCCCCGTCATGACATTGGGTACATTCAGGGTGGTTAACGAGGTGTATTACTGATTTCAGTCACGCTGACCCCCCGTCATGACATTGGGTACATTCAGGGTGGTTAACGAGGTGTATTACTGATTTCAGTCCCGGAGGAGATAAGTACCAGCGGGCCCTGGAGTGGCGCATCCCGGTGGTCAATGTGCAGTGGCTGACGGATCTGCTGCTCGGCAAACTGGAGGCCCTGAAGCTGCCCATCAACATGGCGTACCAGCAGTTTACACAGGAGGACCCCTTCCGCATGGAGACCTGGCGAGTCGCACACCTCATGGGTGAGCAGCTTTCAGCATCATATCCACGTTTTCATATTCAGTTTATAGAATTCTCTTTCTTTGTGTAAAACAAAGATAATATTAATCGAACCTCATTCACAAACAAAGGAATAGTGGTTGGAGCTGGCCACGGGCCCTCTGTCCGCTGCTGTGCCTCACACCGAGGTGCCTCCACGTGGTCTCTGACGCACCAACTGCCGCATTGAACACATATTCCAATTTCTGATCCCTACTAACATCAATGCTTATCATTTAAGGTAAGAGTTAACAATGATTTGTAAAGAAATAATAATAAAAAATGGAATAATTCTAAAACAGGGTGCCGTTTAACGTTTATCTAGTGCCAGTAATGAATGTAAGGTTGTAATGAAATATGCTTATAGTGGGTGTTGTTGGAGGTAGTGAGTGTTGTGGGAGGTAGTGGAGTGTTGTGGGAGGTACTGGTGTTGTGGGAGGTAACTGGTGTTGTGGGAGGTAGCGGGGTTGTGGGAGGCAGTGGAGTGTTGTTGGAGGTAGTGAGTGTTGTGGGAGGTAGTGGAGTGTTGTGGGAGGTAGCGGGTGTTGTGGGAGGTAGTGGAGTGTTGTGGGAGGTAGTGGAGTGTTGTGGGAGGTAGTGGAGTATTGTGGGAGGTAGCGGGGTTGTGGGAGGCAGTGGGTGTTGTTGGAGGTAGTGGGTGTTGTGGGAGGTAGCAGGTGTTGTGGGAGGTAGCGGGTGTTGTGGGAGGTAGCGGATGTTGTGGGAGGTAGCGGGTGTTGTGGGAGGTAGCAGGTGTTGTGGGAGGTAGTGGGTGTTGTGGGAGGTAGCAGGTGTTGTGGGAGGTTGTGGGAGGTAGTGGGTGTTGTGGGAGGTAGTGGGTGTTGTGGGAGGTAGCAGGTGTTGTGGGAGGTAGTGGGTGTTGTGGGAGGTAGCGGGTGTTGTTGGAGGTAGTGGGTGTTGTGGGAGGTAGTGGGTGTTGTGGGAGGTAGCGAGTGTTGTGGGAGGTAGCGGGTGTTGTGGGAGGTAGCGGGTGTTGTGGGAGGTAGCGGGTGTTGTGGGAGGTAGTGGGTGTTGTGGGAGGTAGCGGGTGTTGTGGGAGGTAGTGGGTGTTGTGGGAGGTAGTGAGTGTTGTGGGAGGTAGCGGGTGTTGTGGGAGGTAGTGGGTGTTGTGGGAGGTAGTGAGTGTTGTGGGAGATAGCGGGTGTTGTGGGAGGTAGTGGGTGTTGTGGGAGGTAGTGGGTATTCTCGGAGGCGTTTTCAGCAGGGAACCTCTGCCACCCTCTGGGAAACACTCACTACAAGATGGCGCTCACCTCACAGGTTGTAATCGTCATGTATAAAGTCATATTACGGTGTTTGTTCAACAGAAGGATGGAAGACCCCGATACGCATCTCTAAAGAGGCCTGGAAGGTAAGTCCATAACATATGTTAGATAGTTCAATCTAGTTAGACATTTGCTGTTATTTCTTCCAGATAATTAGATATTAAGTGATACATACTTTGTATAATTCCTGTAAACCCAAGTCCAGGAAGTAAAGACTTTCCATGCTATAGCTATTGACCCTCTTCACACTGGCGCCATCTTGTAATGGCCGCCTATGCACGTCAATCGAAAACGAGGCAAGCCCTCTGCATTGAGTCTTGAGCAATGATAAAAATACTAGTGTTTCTCTAACATGAAAAATGGAAATCGCTCTCACATCTACACTAATGGGCTGATTTGTATAAACAATACATTTTTAGAAAGCTAAGACTTGGGCCTATCTGTTGGGATATACATGATATATCTGTGTTATGGATAAAATATCCTGTCATAGAATAAAAATCGAAATTGTTTAAATGAATAACATTAAAATATGTTACCTTCCTGTTTTCACAGCGATTTAATTAAAAATCTACAGCGATGGCATATACAAATAAACATCCTACCTTCTTAGGCACTTCAAAACGATTAAAATGATACCAATATTACCAGGTTGTGATAGATATTTCCTGAGGTAATGGACTAATACTGCATCAGTGAATTGTCAGGAAATCTGGAAAATTTGTCATAAAAAATCTAACCTTTTTTTCTAACTTGAAAATATGTGACTTGCTCTGGCTTTGTGTATAACAGGCCGATCTTTATAAATAAAGAATTGTTAGAAAGCTAAGACTCTAAACTATTCGTTGGTATATATAATACACCTATGCATTGCCTACGTTTTCCTGTGATAGCTTCAAAACTTAGATTTTTTCTGACAAACTCACAGATTTCCTGACAATTAACAGATGCAGTATTAGTCCATTACCTCAGGAAATATCTATCACAATCTGGTAATATTGGTATCATTTTAATCGTCTTGAAATTCTCAAGAAGATAGGATGTTTATTTCTATAGGTCATCGCGATAGATTTTTCATCAAAACGCTGTGAAAACAGGAAGGTAACATGTTTGTGGTTTTTTTTACCAAAATAATCATGATGTTCAATCTAGGTCTGGAAATCTTAGCCAAAACACAGGTATATGATATTATACCAACAAATAGGCCCAAGTGTTGGCTTTCTAACAATATTTGATTTATAAAAATCGGCCAACTATTCACGACACAACAACAAATTACATTTTTAGTCAACTCAGTGCCTATGGTACTGGCTTCACTTCTACAGTGCTCGCCTCGCTCTGAAGTGCGGAAATTTCGCTGGTCCGCTGCTTGTACATATCAGGTGCACAGGAACCAGCGACTGGCGACTGTCGCGCCACGCTTATGTGCAAGTGGTGAATTGGAATTACCTTTATTATGTGATGTTATAGGGGCTGTGTAAACTATCAGCATCACATCACAGAGTTATTGTCCAAGGGGATGATTTCTACATCGCGTGACGTTTAATCATGTTTTGTAGACGTTCGTGCCCAGTGCAGTGCTGCGAGCGGCGGAAATCAAACGACAGATGGAGCAGCAGCAGACTGAGGCAAAGAGGACGCGCTTTGACAACAATGGGACAAATGGCGCCTCTCCACCATTCTACACGGACGGTGCGCCTGTCGTGCTCATCACCACCCTGAGGAAGAAGGAAATGCTGCGTCTCAGTGAGGTATGGCTAGGGACGCGTATTGTGCACCTTGTATTATCGCTGTCTCAGTGAGGTATGGCGAGGGACGCGTATTGTGCACCTTGTATTATCGCTGTCTCAGTGAGGTATGGCGAGGGACGCGTATTGTGCACCTTGTATTATCGCTGTCTCAGTGAGGTATGGCGAGGGACGCGTATTGTGCACCTTGTATTATCGCTGTCTCAGTGAGGTATGGTGCGGGATGCATATTGCATACTTTGTATTATCACTGTCTTAGTAAGGTATGGCGAGGGAAGTGTATTAGTTAATCTATATTATTACTGTGCCCCAGTGTGAGAGAGGGGTGGTAAGTTGCCTCAGCGATTAAGGCAATACTCCTAATCCCAAAGTCTCACTACAAACACTTTAGCTCACTAAGTAGAGATAGGAATATGGTTTCTGTTTTAGACAGGCTTTTATGGCCATACAATATCTGACAGTTTTAGTACTTAGTATTTTGACATGTATTTTCAGTAAAAAAGAGATTTCAGTTTGAGGGGACTTTATGATTCACAGGTCCATTTTTAAGAACTCCTTTATGGACATATTTCTACCTGTTAAACTGGTTCAATCATAATATAATATGCCTCTTTTGAAAGAGAATAAAAAACAGTAGGTGCTAGGAAGTGGAATTTTCTAGGTAGATTCTATATTTGCTGAGATATTCAAGTATTTGTTAAAAGTGGGGGGGGGGGGGGGGATTTTGGGTGAAATACTCAAACAGATGTTTACTCAATATTGATTTATAGTGAGCATTAGTGTAACATTAACCATCTCCATAAGTGGCACTAACAGTTGCTTACACCCTAGGAAGTGTCATTATTTTGGTAAAATACATATTTGAGGTGCTATTCATGTATTTTTTTCTAAATCTCATAATGTAAGGGGGGGGGGGGGGGAGGGGAGGCAGCAGGTGTATGAGTGGATGGTTTATTCAGGATATTTACACACAAATAGAAGTAAAAATGGTTCATAACTTTGTTCTAGGAATCAGTCAAGACCCAGTCAAATGATATTGGTTTGTAAAATTATTTGCAATATGATTTACCACCAGATATCGGCTTGACCTACTTTATTGGTGTACATAGAAACAAAGTTTTGTCCCCCACATGGCTAAGGAGCATGCAGACAGGTCTGTGTGCACTCATCCATGAAGCTATCACCATGAAGCTATCTGAAAACGTTTCCTATGTTCTCAGGTAGCTAAATATATGTGTGCATTGAGCCATGACCTGCTGAGTTCACAGAGGAGTAGGGCTTTAAATATCCAATCAATACAGGCCCTTCCCTATTCATGGATGCCCTCCCTCCCTCCCTCCCTCCCTCCCTCCCCTCCCTCCCTCCCTCCCTCCCTCCCTCCCTCCCTCCCTCCCTCCTTCCCTCCCTCCCTCCCTCCCTTCATTCATTAGAATAAAGACATCAAAATATTTTCATTCAACAATTTTAAACATGTGTTAAGCTACTTGTAGTTATAAATGCGTCCACCTGCTTATTTGGCCTTTTAAAGGCCAATGATTCTATTTGACTATGCACAGTTAGCTCTTGTTACTTACCTCAATTCGATCAGGATATGACATTTATTGAGTCGTCGAGTCACAACCCCTCCATGTCGACACTGTTTATCGACACTGTAGGCTACAAACCGGATATCGTGAAGGATGTTCCCGTTGTGCATGTGGGAAAATATGTGAATTAACATCACTCTCCGAATCGTAGTCTTAGACACACACTGGTTAGAAGTGGCGGAAGCTGGCAAGCGACTACGATTACTATAGCAGGGATGCCAGTTTGTAGGATTTTGCCTACATGTAGGATTTTCATTTTAGTCTCAAAGTGATGAAAATTTCAAGAAATTGTGTGTTTTGAGAACAAAATAGACTCCAGGTTTCCTAAAACCTAAATCTTAGATAGACTTGCTCTGTAATCTTTCAAAATTCCGAATTTAGCTACCCACAGCACACTCAGTTAGAGGGCCTATGGATCCCAGTGCTCCAACCTAGAGCTGTAGGATGGTAGGAAATGCTCCTACGAACAAGGGCTAACTAAAGTACTAACATCTGATTGGCTTTTAAAATGTGTCATGTGTCATGTGAGTTATTAAAGCATTACCAATTCTAAAAGAAAATATCAAAGGAATGCCTAATGAACTTGTAAAGATATTTTGCAGAATATAGAACTGCTAGTGTGGTAATCTTTCTTAAATGATTTTCTTTGAAAAGTACCCCATTTAGTGCAGAACTACTCATATACCCACTCTCATAGCAGACATCTAGATGTCTTATAATGCCAGTCCATGCCCAACGATCTGCTAGGAGAGTGATGGGGATTCCCCATACACCATGTGCGTTTTGGATGATACATAGACTGGCCTCAGTCCCCATGTAGGAATTTTTTGCTGACCCCAACTGGCATCCATGTACGATTAGGAGAGTAAGGTTCATCTAAATATCTTCTTGCATGTGCAACGGGCACACCCGGCCTGTCTGTGTGTCGCCCGTTGCGGACCAAGGCGAGTTGTTACTATCGATAGATTTTGCACATTTGAGCTAACTGTATTGGGTGACTGCCACACATTAGATACCTCGATAGAATCATAAACTGGACAATATTTCACTGGTTTGGATGTGCCATAATCGTCACTCGGCTTCGCCTCGATGACGATTTGGGCACATCCAAACTTGTGGAGTATTTATATAGAACGTCCTGACCATGCTGTACAAGTCACAGAACGAGATGCTAACTTACGGTTTGTACGGAACTCGTGTAAACGCCGAGTTACGTACAAACGGTAAATTAGCATCGAGTTTTGTGACTTGTACAAGCATGGTTGTATGTTATATATTTACTATATACCCGAAATTTAAAAAAAAATCAATTTAATTAACAACCAAAATTTTAATAAATGTGTATGGCTAGGTGGTCCGTATTTTAGTGTATGGACCAGTGGTCTGTACAGTATTTTTACGTCATATGCCGAAACGGTGCGTATCTACAGTATACGGCATGGGTATATAGTAATGTCTATTTATACAATTCTCGATGCAGTTCTATATAAGGAAATCTGCTGTTTCAGTGGTGTTGGGCCAACAACAAAATTGTTTCACTCTGGTGTGTTCTTACAGACCTGTGAACAAATGTTGAAACATTATTGGGACAAGGCTGGTATATTGGATGTATCCGCCCTGACATGCTCCATGTTGTGACGTTGCAGCTGGTGGAGAGGCTGGGCGGTCACGTGACGAGCCTGGCCCGCCCCGGAGTGACTCACCTGGTCTCGCGTGGTATCGCGAGGACCGTCAAGTTCCTGTCGGCGATGGGCGTGGTGCGGCACGTGGTCACGCCCGAGTGGGTCGAGCAGAGCGCCGTGGAGAACAAGTTCCTGGGTAAAGTCTGTCTGTCTGTCTGTCTGTCTGTCTGTCTGTCTGTCTGTCTGTCTGATTCTGTCTGTGTCTCTGCTGTCTGTCTGTGTGTCTGTCTGTGTGTCTGTCTGTCTGTCTGTCTGTCTGTCTGATTCTGTCTGTGTCTCTGCTGTCTGTCTGTGTGTCTGTCTGATTCTGTCTGTGTCTCTGCTGTCTGTCTGTGTGTCTGTCTGTGTGTCTGTCTGTCTGTGTGTCTGTCTGTGAGTTTACTCAAGTTCCCGGGTAAAGTCTGTCTCTGTCATATCTGCAGTGATAAGTGTCTGTAAGTGAACTCTCCATACTCAATGTACAGGGATATCAGCTTCCACTTTGTCATTTTCAGAATATGAATAGTTGTCCTTGTTTTAAAAGAAAGTACCCTAAATTCCCACGCATAAGATGCGTCTCATACGCAAACTAAACCCCGGGTGCGTACCATTAGAAATACCTTTAAATCAAAGGATATATATAATTTCAATGTTTTATTTTGATATTATTATATACCTATGTCAGAGTAAATACATACTGCTCCTTGGGGTATAGTAACTATACACAGATTGCACTGTACGCTGTGAAACGTTGAACTGGTGCCTTTGGATATCAACAGATTGCACGCTTTGAGTGACAAATTGCACGCTTTGAACCTTACCTGCACACTTTGAGCTACATATTGCACGTTTTGAAGAAATAACGCATTTTGATTGGACGAGAGTCCGACAACAGAATTCTAGGTGCAAGATTCAAAAATGGCGGAACGCTTCACTTCGCGAGTTCAATGGCGTTGTACAGTAACCACGGAGCGAGTTAGTGTGAAAATACATCAAACATCGAGGTGGAATACGATAACGAACCGAGTGATACACTTTAGATAGCTTAGATATGCGAGAAATATCGATTTCGATACATTCACAGGCCGAGCGGGCGACGGGTCGATGTCAACAAATAGCAGAGACACTGCATCGCTCGAGTGTAGCTGTCCGACAGGACGATCGAGCGTAGCAGGGTGACCCTGCGTTAATTAATGTGGCGGTTTAATGTATTCGCGCCTGCACGGTGATCACTTCCGGTTATCAACATCCGGCATGTCTGCTAGCGTACACATCGTGTTTGAGAGTTGTGACTTTGACGTCGAATTACGGTCAGCTTTAGCGAATTAAGACCGAGTTAAGGTATATAATAATATGAAACCATAGTGATGGTGCCAATACGGGGTAGATTTACTCGTTGTTTCGGAGAAATTCGTTCTGAACTCGCCGTGCTGGCTCGTTCACAACAAATTTCTCTGAAACAACTCATAAATCTACCTTGTATTGTCACCATAACTATGGTTTCACATATTACTACATGACAATACACACACATATATTTTGTGCTATAGAGCAAAGAAATAGTCCCCATCGTTATACTCTTTAGGATGGCAATTGCTGGGTTTAATTTAGTCGAAAAGATGGATAATAAATACAACAAACGATGGCTCTATAAACCACTCGAGGTTGACCTCGTATTACACGGGCGGACGCGTCATCTCTCATTGTTCACCGCCGCCTGGCCAGGATACCACCGATTAGTGTCTGTGAATATAATGTAATTTCGTTGTCTGCCCTGACACTTCAAGTCCAGTCTGTAGGCACTGAATGGCTCCCAAATCTCGCTTGAGAGTCAGGAACACAGGAGAGGTTTTATGTTTCTTTGTTTTATTCAGTCACATGTAAATAATATTGACATATTATATTCGCCTGATGGCGTTCTGCCATACCTAGTTATCCAACCTATAACTTAACTCAAGGGTAAATAAAAGCTTAAGAAAAAACAAACCATTTTATAACGATTACAAACTACACACTGACATCTGTCTAACGGCGACGCTCTTATCCACAGATGAGACGAATTTTGTGCTTCAAGACCTGCGACTGGAGAGCGAGCTCAACTTCAGCTTACAGCGGTCACTGGCGCGGGCTCACGAGAAACCGCTGTTCAATGTAAGTTGTCCGGTTCCCGCTACGTCCTCACCTCACCGCAATGGCGCTCTGCACTGAAACACCTTGACGTAGTCTGATTAGGTTATTGCTTTTGTTCACTTCTGTATACAGATCTTCCCGGTGATTCATTAGCTGCATGTTTCTGAACAAAGAGTCGCAGAGATTAAAATTGAGAAATGTTGACTATGTAAAGTGAGATTCTTTGTTGAGGTATGGTACAGTATTTTATAGTGAGACTCCGTGTTGAGGTACGATGCATTATTCATCATTCTGTAGTTACATTAAGCCCCAGCAATGAATGGAGAACTCTCTCACAAGGTGTTTATGTTGTTGTTGCTTGTTGCTGGCAGGGTATGACGTTCTACGTGACACCGTCCGTCGTGCCAAGCCGGAAGGTGCTACAGGAGATCGTGGAGAACGCAGGCGCGCGCGTCCTCGACAAGCGTCCATCGGCGCGCACCATCCTCAGCCAGAAGAACGACAAGGTCAGCTCCCGCCACTCCTTATCATGTGTCGTCTGTCTGCCAGTTGGCTCCCGCCACTCCTTATCATGTGTCGTCTGTCTGCCGGTTCGCTCCCGCCACTCCTTATCTTGTGTCGTCTGTCTGCCGGTTAGCTCCCGCCACTCCTTATCTTGTGTCGTCTGTCTGCTGGTTGGCTCCCGCCACTCCTTATCTTGTGTCGTCTGTCTGCCGGTTAGCTCCCGCCACTCCTTATCTTGTGTCGTCTGTCTGCCGGTTGGCTCCCGCCACTCCTTATCTTGTGTCGTCTGTCTGCCGGTTGGCTCCCGCCACTCCTTATCTTGTGTCGTCTGTCTGCCGGTTAGCTCCCGCCACTCCTTATCTTGTGTCGTCTGTCTGCCGGTTGGCTCCCGCCACTCCTTATCTTGTGTCGTCTGTCTGCCGGTTCGCTCCCGCCACTCCTTATCTTGTGTCGTCTGTCTGCCGGTTGGCTCCCGCCACTCCTTATCTTGTGTCGTCTGTCTGCCGGTTGGCTCCCGCCACTCCTTATGGCGTCGTCTGTCTACCGGTTGGCTCCTGCCACTCCTTATCTAGTATTTTATTACTCACCTAATACAAAGTCTCCATACTAAACCTATGGAGTCTACAGATTGCTACGGAGTAGATTCTGGGAAGCTGGAATCTACTCAGTAGAATGCAGCTTTTGCAGCCTCCTGACGGGCATTACAGGAACTATTCTATATAAACAATGCATGTTGCTTAGATCAAATTCCTAATAATTTACAAAAAACCATTTAGTCAAAAGGTGAGTCATAAATACAACATTACCATGATTTTGATCTGTGTGCCAGTATTCTCCTTGTAGTTGACTAATTATTTACGGATAAGTAGTACTCGGGATTGAAGTCTAATTGAACAAATTGGATGTTAAACTACCCAAACAAACAAACTTGGGATTGACGGGCATGTTACTTGTTGTTTTTGACACCAGGGGGAGGCCATGTTCATCGTGATCAGCATCGAGAACGACATCCACCTGTGTCGAGACCTGCTCCTGCGCCGAATAGGTGAGTGAGCCCCCCTTCTTCTCAACACATGTATATAGACGACCCTTCTCAACACATGTATATAGACGACCCTTCTCCTCAACACATGTATATAGACGACCCTTCTCAACACATGTATATAGACGACCCTTCTCCTCAACACATGTATATAGACGACCCTTCTCAACACATGTATATAGACGACCCTTCTCCTCAACACATGTATATAGACGACCCTTCTCAACACATGTATATAGACGACTCGTAGTCGCAGGGTGGCTGTATTAGTGAGGTGGTCGTTATGTGAGAGTTGACTGTACTTTCTATTTAGCTACATTTTGACAGATGATGACCATGTTTTGACAGCTGATGTTTTTATTTGACAGCTGTCTACCATTCGGAGTTCATCATGACGAGTGTGCTTCTACAGACAATTCTCTACAACCAGTTCACCCTCTCCATGGCCGCAGCCTCCGAGAGCTGAGGTGCCAACAGTGTGTGAAGAGACGCTAAATACAGGTATCACGAAGTGAAGAGACGCTAAATACAGGTATCACGAAGTGAAGAGACGCTAAACACAGGTATCACGAAGTGAAGAGACGCTAAATACAGGTATCACGAAGTGAAGAGACGCTAAATACAGGTATCACGAAGTGAAGAGACGCTAAATACAGGTATCACGAAGTGAAGAGAAGCTAAATACAGGTATCACGAAGTGAAGAGAAGCTAAACACAGGTATCACGAAGTGAAGAGACGCTAAATACAGGTATCACGAAGTGAAGAGAAGCTAAATACTGGTATCACGAAGTGAAGAGACGCTAAATACAGGTATCACAAAGTGACATCATGTGACAAGACTAAATACATAGTGACAAAGAATCTCACTGTGAGCAAGGGTACCAGCGTATTACCAGGTGTTACTGTCTCACCGGGTACCAGTGTATTACCAGGTGTTACTGTCTCACCGGGTACCAGCGCATTACCAGATGTTACTGTCTCACCGGGTACCAGCATATTACCAGGTGTTGCTGTCTCACCGGGTACCAGCATATTACCAGGTGATACTGATACCGGGTACCAGCGTATTACCAGGTGTTCCTGACACCGGGTACCAGCGTATTACCAGGTGTTACTGTCTCACCGGGTACCAGCGTATTACCAGGTGATACTGATACCGGGTACCAGCGTATTACCAGGTGTTCCTGACACCGGGTACCAGCATATTACCAGGTGTTCCTGACACCGGGTACCAGCGTATAACCGGTGTTACTGTCTCACCGGGTACCAGCGTATTACCAGGTGTTACTGACACCGGGTACCAGCGTATTACCAGGTGTTCCTGACACCGGGTACCAGCGTATTACCAGGTGTCCGCCTCTCACTTAAAGCTAATGTCAGTGTCTGATGAGTTACGATTTATCGTGAAAGCTCGGTGTGGGACTGATAAGATCTTGTGAGGAGGTGTTGTTTATTTTCTACCAGCGTCTTGTCCATGGATGCAGTTACACTGAGACACGTCAGAGGGCGCCACCACTCTACAGAATCGTATAAAACAGAATCAGTGTACTTGGTAAGAAGCCTTAATCAAATCTGTGTATCCCAACCCTATATTATTTTTAAAACCCCATAAAGATGACATTTCTGCAAAAGTGTGAACTATTACTTTCATGATCTTCAGGGTTTTCCCTGAGGAGCTGCCCATAGATAAAGCATGGATGTGATCTCTGAAACCATTTGTTAGTTCCCATACAAACCACTTTAAATGTATATGTAACACCAAAAACCAGCTTCATACTACACTCTCCCATGCAGGTATTTGGTCTAGCATAGATAGGGCATACGAGATAAGGTTCTGGTTGGAGAGCACACACACTGTAGTACCCGGTACCAGCCCTACTCACCGGATGGCCCAGTAATCTGGGGGGGGGGGGGGGGGGTCGTCACCGCAAACAGATCTAAACTCGATGGACAATTGACATTAAATGAGCACCATCCGTGACCGCCGTCCTCACAAAGTCTGTCGTGTCAAAACATTCATCCCTCGTTTAATCATGAATAATTTGTATATTGACAGGTCATGAATTATCCTATGATTGTGAAAGTTGTGTATCATTCTGTGTTGCCTGTATGACCTTTTGTAGCAGCATCTAAAGTTTTATCACCAGAGACATTACGACATTAGAACCAGAGACATTACGACATTAGAACCAGAGACATTACGACATTAGAACCAGAGACATTACGACATTAGAACCAGAGACATTACGACATTAGAACCAGAGACATTACGACATTAGAACCAGAGACATTACGACATTAGAACTAGAGACATTACGACATTAGAACCAGAGACATTACGACATTAGAACCAGAGACATTACGACATTAGAACCAGAGACATTACGACATTAGAACTAGAGACATTACGACATTAGAACCAGAGACATTACGACATTAGAACCAGAGACATTACGACATTAGAACCAGAGACATTACGACATTAGAACCAGAGACATTACGACATTAGAACCAGAGACATTACGACATTAGAACTAGAGACATTACGACATTAGAACCAGAGACATTACGACATTAGAACCAGAGACATCCCTGACATTAGAACCAGAGACATTACGACATTAGAACCAGAGACATTAGGACATGGAGGTCCGTAGAGCGTTATGCCTGGTGAGAAGTTCGGGTAAGCCGGCTAAGTGCAGGAGGGGTGTGCGGGGCGTGTCAGTCCCGGGTACTCGGCGACCACTACGCAGGCACGTCGTGCCCACGTCCACGTGTCACAGCGTTAAGAGACGCGTTCACCTGGAATCTTTAAACTGTTGACAGTCGTAGATGTTTGTTCATTAGGCTGACACTTGTTAGTGTTGTCATCTTCCTTTGTTCAGAGACTGTTAGAGTAACAGTGGAAGTGTTTCTATTTAAAACAAATCCTGTTGAATGTTCTGTTTCTTTATTCCGCTCATTATATTTTATTGCGTACGAGATGAAGCTGAGAGGCTTTGGTCTGAGTCGACTCGCCCAGCGCACAGCTCTTATAATCCGAGTCAAAACCCGGGTATTCGGGTTTTTGTTGTGATTACATGTATTTATCTTCAGAATCTTCTGATTTCAAATCTGCCAGGTGCAACACTGAATTATTTGGGCATCTCAAATTATGAGCGTTTGAAAAAAGAGTAAAAATTTAATTTTTAATAAACTTTTTCTGTGCCATGACAGCGCAATGCATTCTGGGCAAGAATTAGCGACATTTATGTCCCCAATCATGGCAGTATGGCATGCCTGTTGAGTATCCCGCATGTACATAATAATGTCACAAACCAAACCATTGTAGAGCTCATAGTTCAGGACAACTACCATGAAGTAAACCAGCTTAGGCGTTTATTCCGCAAATATATTCCTACCTTTAGAAAGCACTGCCCCGAGGCTGTGAATCAGCAAGCGGGCATCGTGCACACAAATAAAAAACTTAATATTGATCCGAATTACCCAGTAGTTGTAAAAACCAACTGGTGTTGTGAGAAAATGTACCACAAATCATTGTCGTGGTACGTCACATGGTCCCCCAGTCGTAGTCACGTCACGTGGTCGCGTCACGTACGTAGACGGCGTGTTGTCTGCAGGAGGCTGCATGCTTCAGGAAAGCCCTACGTATCCTGCAGTCACCAGTCGTGGAGGGTGAGCGTGTTTAATAAAGAAGTGAGGAGCTACTCACCGAGGGAATCCTGTACACGACTGGGAAGTCTGACGTGTAATGATAGCCGTAAAAACAGGTGTTAACTCACCCGGGACACGAGACTGTCAGAGTAAGGCGTACAGCCGTAAAAACAGGTGTTAACTCACCCGGGACACGAGACTGTCAGAGTAAGGCGTACAGCCGTGAAAACAGGTGTTAACTCACCCGGGACACGAGACTGTCAGAGTAAGGCGTACAGCCGTAAAAACAGGTGTTAACTCACCCGGGACACGAGACTGTCAGAGTAAGGCGTACAGCCGTAAAAACAGGTGTTAACTCACCCGGGACACGAGACTGTCAGAGTAAGGTGTACAGCCGTAAAAACAGGTGTTAACTCACCCGGGACACGAGACTGTCAGAGTAAGGTGTACAGCCGTAAAAACAGGTGTTAACTCACCCGGGACACGAGACTGTCAGAGTAAGGCGTACAGCCGTAAAAACAGGTGTTAACTCACCCGGGACACGAGACTGTCAGAGTAAGGTGTACAGCCGTAAAAACAGGTGTTAACTCACCCGGGACACGAGACTGTCAGAGTAAGGTGTACAGCCGTAAAAACAGGTGTTAACTCACCCGGGACGCGAGACTGTCAGAGTAAGGCGTACAGCCGTAAAAACAGGTGTTAACTCACCCAGGACACGAGACTGTCAGAGTAAGGTGTACAGCCGTAAAAACAGGTGTTAACTCACCCGGGACACGAGATTGTTAGAGTAAGGCGTACAGCCGTAAAAACAGGTGTTAACTCACCCGGGATACGAGACTGTCAGAGTAAGGCGTACAGCCGTAAAAACAGGTGTTAACTCACCCGGGACACGAGACTGTCAGAGTAAGGCGTACAGCCGTAAAAACAGGTGTTAACACACCCGGGACACGAGACTGTCAGAGTAAGGTGTACAGCCGTCAAAACAGGTGTTAACTCACCCGGGACACGAGACTGTCAGAGTAAGGCGTACAGCCGTAAAAACAGGTGTTAACTCACCCGGGACGCGAGACTGTTAGAGTAAGGTGCACAGCCGTAAAAACAGGTGTTAACTCACCCGGGACACGAGACTGTCAGAGTAAGGCGTACATCTTCAGGAAAGACGTTATCATGTAATGGTAAAGGACACATATGGTGAAGCTGAGTCTGTGTAGATTGATCCTACAAGTCTGTTACTGTAAATAAAACATGTTCTTTGTACATACAGACTTTCCCGGGAAGAATTTAGCAGATTTCTTGTTGAAGTGGCAGCATGTTTGTTTTTGTATAGAATTAACGAATATTTACTTGCATTAAAAAAGTGTAATTAACTGCATCAAAGTGTGATTGGTCTTATTTCTCGTGAGGATGTTTCTCAAACAATTGTGGATTTATCAAGCTAACTACCAGGCACGATTCCAACAGGGATACCAGTTTTGGTTCATTACCGGTTCTTTTTTCATTGTCCACATTATATCCATTAAGTCTACAGCTTGTTACTAGTATTTTGGTCCCATTTTGATGCCCGATTTAGGAGGATTTTACAAATTGAGAAGCAATTTCAACGTCCTACTTAAAAGCATTACACCGAGTGGCTTTTGATAGCTTGACACACCGGGGTGCTGTTTCACTAGTCTGTGTCATATAGCGAGAGGGAAGACGCCAACAGTGGCACCAACAGTGGCAAACCGAAATTCGTGTTTCATCAGTAGTCTCGCTGTTCAGGTGTCCATTCCCTTCACTATGCCAGCATAGCGAACGTCACATTTTATAAATCAATAAGAAATGAATAATTTGATTATTCCTTATGCTTTTCCCCACATTTCTGCTACGTATATTTTTGACTGAGTTACAGTGCCAACACTATAGCTCTTGGTTGTGAGACTTGGAAGTGATAGGCTAAGGTCGAGCAGCACAGTGGCATACCGACCAAGTAGTGCAGTGACTAGTTCTTGGTTTAAATAGTATAATAGTTTTATCAAAGAAGTTGACCACTAGAAAATTCTGAAAATTGAGAGGTGGGTAAAAGATACATATGGAATTGCTCGGAGCATATTTTACTCTAATCAAATATGATATGGTATGTTTTAAAATGGTTGTTTTGATCAATACAAGAGGGTAGACCCTCTCACTTACAGCAGCTCCACAGTGGCACGAACAGCGAGAGCCACTGTACTCATGAAACGGGTTCTGCCACTGTTGGCGCCGCTCGTGGTCTAAGTGCCGTTCACGCTTGAGTTAGTTAGAAACAATGAGACTTCTCACTTCTAGTGAAACAGCCCCCTGGGTTGTGCATACATTTACAGAGCTACAATTCAGCCCATGTGTATCTACGTCAAGTGGCTCGCCAACATGGCAAGGGGAAAAGGCAAAGGGCAAAAGGGCTGTTTCACCAGGAGCTAGAAGTATCGCTGTTTGTAACAGTGGCACCAAAGCGGCAGTTTGCGTTTCATTAGTGGTCTGCTGGGGTGGACAGAAATTACCAATCTGTTCACCCTCGTGGTGCAGACCGGATATGCTTGCACGCAAGTATAACTAAAGCGACCTGGGTGAGTGGGGAGTTAGCTCAGTGGTAAAGAGCATGGGACTCTGTTGATTCGGGTCCCACTGCAGCCACTTTTCTCCTTCACCCCCCAGCAGTGGTAGATTTACTGCTATATCAAAGGCCAATCCTTCTCATACCATGTCTATGTGGTGTGGGAAATAAAAGAACTCTCACCTTGGTAAATGTGTAGGGGTGGGATTTCTTCCTACATTCATCTCATAGATTCGGTAAAATCCAAAGTAAGTCTAATTGAACAAATTGGACGTTAAACTACCCAAACAAACAAACAAAGCGTGAACGGCACTTGGGACATGAGCGGCACCAACAGTGGCAGATCCCATTTTATCAGTAAAGTGGCTCTTGCTGTTGGTGCCACTGTAAGTGAGAGGGTCGACCCTCTCATTGGTTACGTATATAGAAAGTTTTCCCCATAGGAATTAAGCAATGAAACTTTAACAGAAGTAAGGGATACAAATGACCTAAAATCGTACCAAATATGAAGAAGATTGGCTGCACCGTTTCACCGATATTAGCGTTTGAAATTCGTCATAGCAAACATTGCTCTGGTGGCCAGTGTACATGCCCGCTAATTTACGCAGCAACCTTGACATTGATTGTGCTTGTTCCCGTTTTCATGCTTCTTCACGTTTTCGCTGCTTACGGAGAGTACACTGGCCACCAGAGCAGACGTTTGCTATGACAAAATTCAAATGTTAATATCAGCGGAACGGTGCGGCCTATCTTCTTCATATTTGGTGGGATTATAGGTTATATATTTACTTTATCACCAGTTAGGGAAACATATATGTTTCCCTAACTGGTGATAAAGTTTCATGACTTAATTCATAAGGAAAGTGAATTTCCGCATTCGGTACGACAAGTCTATAGATGTGTTAGCCTATGGACAGGGCACAGCATAGCGAGACCCTGTGCTCACTAAGTGCACTATGCAGTAAAATATGACAACAGTGAGAGTTGGTGCAACCTCAACAGTGAGAGCACTGATGAAACGGGATTTTGGCCTTGTCACTGTTAGTATCGCTGTTGCTGTCACTGTTAGTATCGCTGTTGCTGGCACTGTTGCGGTCCTACCTCTCGCTTTTACCCGTCTACTAGTAAAACGGCCCCCAGGGTTGACAAACCCAATACTCCTGCGGATATTACAGGGATGTCAGTTTTCCGGGTTTCCGGTGTTCTGTGCTATTCTAAATTGATCAAATGAAACAGTAAACAGTGTACAAGCGGCCGGTAGCGGAGGCCCGGCGGCCGGTAGCGGAGGCCCGGCGGCCGATAGCGGAGGCCCGACTGGGAGCACCAGTCGCGGGCCTGCCATAGGACTCAGTGGTAACCAGAAGTACCCGTTTAGCACCCGGGTTTTCCCCGGAACTCTCCCTGTGTGCATGGTATGCTGGCACAGGCTACCAGTAAAACCCCGGAAACCAAACCTGTGTCGGGAGAGTGATAAAGGCCACGCCTGGAGCTCAGGCATCTAACCTATATTCTTCCCCTGCTTGCCTAGACTTGTTCAAGTCTTTGTTGGCTTTTCTTTTTTCAAATTCAACCCACATGGTGCTATAAACAGTCTTAATCTGTACAGATGTGAAGACTTGGGCAAGTCTGACTGACCTCAACGTGGTTTCTAAGAATGGAGCCTCATCAGAGTGAGGAGGCTGATTGTGACCTGGATACATAGACAACATGAGTTCAGCTCTTACACTATATCAACATGATTCTGAACACAAGTGATATCACAAAACATGGATATACCTGAGATACCCACAGGTGGAAATTTACAAGTGGACTCTCAAGTGAAGAACAAATTCAGGTGGGAATAGTTTGAGTGAACTGATGCAAATGGAGACTTTATAGGAGAATATGTGGTAAAAGTAAATAAGGCTGCAATAGCACAGTGCAAATGGTGTCACAATGCCATTAAGTATGATACCAGTCGGAAAAAATCTTTTCAAGATCATGCTAAGACAAAGAAACACAGGACAAAGAGAAACGTTTTAAAACCCACACACTCTCCCAGCTTCCTTCCAGACAATACAGGATATAGAAAGTGGATTCAATTCAGTAGGTGAGACCCTTACCATTAATCCATCTACTACTGGTGCAGGAAGTAATAACCACAGCAACCAGAACAACAGGCCTGCAAGATTTATTGATAGGAAATCCCATCCTGAAGCTAGAACTATTGCATTTGCAGCAGAGCACAGTCTACCATAGAGTTTTGTCCCAGATCTTATTGAGTATGCCAAGGAAATGGCAGAGGATAAACTTGCTCTGCATGCTCTGAGTCTCAAAAGAAGTTGTGCTACATATAAACTTAAAGATGGGTGTAGTGTGTGATTATGTGAAATATGGGAACTAAGGCAGGATGATGGTGGATTATTATGGCAGCATTTATTCATATGTCTTCATGGTACCAAGTCTATGGACAGAGAGAGAGAGAAGTATGTCACAATCCCCTGTTCCTAGAAATACCACATAGAGGTCATATATGAGTAGTTGTTAGAGTTGCTCACAGATGGCAGCAGCTTACAGTAAGTGTGTCAAGTTAACAGTAACACACATATAGAGACCAAACATTAGACATTAGATGCAATAGTATACAAGGATACTACAATGGGATTCACACCATATTGCACAAACGATTGGTGCATGACTTGAAATACTCAACCTTTTCCATCCATGTGGATGAATGCTGTGCTACAAATAGATAGAAAGTATTCACAGCACATGTCCAATATTTCTCAGAAACAGAAGAAAAAGTGGTAGTTAAACATGTTTCCTTAAGCCTGATTACAGTTACAGCAAAATCCCTCTACAGTCTAATTCTAGATCAATTGGAAAAGGATGGGATACCCCTCACAAATTTGATATCCTCATTGAGTGACAGTGCCAATTATATGCGTGGTAAAAAGGGAGGATTTGAGACTCTCCTTAGAGAAACAGCACCACACTTGTTAGACATAGATGGAGACCTATGCCACCATGTACACAACTGTGTAAAGTCATCCTGCAAGCTCTTCAACTCGGTTGTAGAGGACTTAGATAACAACATATTATGTTGACTTTAAATTCAGCATAGAAACGAGACAGGATCGTAGAGATTCACAGCGGAGGAATTTCATGTGCCATAAGAGAGAATTTCCCACAGATGGTTGTCTGCATATTCTGTCACTGAAGTGATCTACAAGATTGTAGTATTCTAAAGCAATGCGCAAAAAGCGCCACCACTCCCTCTAGTGGAGAACGCCTGGACTACGGCCGCATGTACGATCTGCTGAGCGTGTAGCATTGATAGAAACATAATAAATCCATCTTCAAGTCATCTAACACTCAAATCACTTCAATGGCGACGAGGATGGGATGGCAATGACCCTCTAGACAGGTTTTGTGCAACCCCAGCCGCTCATAAGGCTCTCCCTTTCTACTGAATGATGCTTTTTCATGGGCGAAAATAGGGGGATTTAGAAGCAACTAGAATGTAAACACAAATGTGCCTGTCCCAATCTCAGAAAGTGATTGATGTGTGTCCAACTACCCACCTGCCAGTGTATTTATGACAATATACTACCTTTTGAACTGTGTGTGACTTGCCAACTTGCCAGAAGTTCTATCAAGTGTGTTTTCAAGGCCCAGTGCTGTGCATATAGTGACAGTGTGTGACATCCCAGAACAGTACTGCCAGTGTTTATGTGTGTGTATTAGCCAGACCCTACACTCAACTCTACTCAACTGCTACACTCATTTGCACTAACACTGTTAATAAAAAAAAAAAGGAAAAAAAAGAAGGAAAAATGGCTTTGGCACTAACAGTATTCTCCATCTTTGACACTACTGACACATCCAATATTGCCCCAAGGTGGAGGAAATATGTCCACAGGTTTGAAAACAGAGCTCTAGCACTTGATATCACCGACCCTCAACGCAAACTCGCACTACTGTTAGACTATGCAGGAGAGGCAGTATATGACGACTTCCAGACGTTAACCGTCCCAGCACCTGAAGAACAGGATCCGCGTAACATCTACGTACGGTCTCTTGAAGCCCTAAATGAGCTCTATGCGCCAAAAGTTCAAGTCGAGTATGAAAGGTTCAACTTTCGCGAAGCAACACAACTCCAAGACGAAAATCTTGACCAGTTTGTGACCCGACTCAAGAAACTCGCCGCGACATGTGACTTCGCCGACACTAACTCCGAGATAAAGTCACAGATCATCCAGAAATGCAGATCATCAAAACTCCGAACGAAAGCATTATCTGATATGACAATCACTCTCGAACAACTCGTCAAACATGGCAAGGCAATGGAAAAAGCGATCAGCTACGCGATGGACATCGAAAAGAAAGAAATTAGTGCTATACAACGAGGCCGTGGAAGCTACAATAATCAGCAATTCAACCCACACTCCAACACTCAACACAGCAACACTCAACGCAGCAACTCTCAACACAGCAACTCTCAACACAGCAACTTCCAACGCAGCGGACAACAACGTGGTACGTCACGAGGACGTAATGTCAACAACGGAGGATATCGAGGACGTGGACGTGGTTCCTATACTCAAACACACAACCCTACAGCTGAATGTGATCACTGCGGTGGATCCTACCCTCATGAAGGAGGACGACCAAAATGTCCAGCCTACAACGCTGAATGTCGACAATGCGGTACAGTAGGACACTACGCGAAGAAATGCCGAGGCGGAGCTCCCCCACCGCGACTCGAGAAACATAACCGTGGCCGTAGCCGTGGTCATCGAGGTCGAGGACATCGAAATGTGAATAACGTGGAGCAGGACGAACGGTACGAGGGAGATATTCAACCGACATCGCAGACTCAGGCCCAACAACGCCAGGACAACGTTTATAGTGTTGAAAATTATCAAGCGAACGAGGACAATTACCTATTCTCGATACACCAAGAACGGAAAACCGTCCCACTCTACTCCGTCAAATCAACACATGTGCCAAAACCAATGTTCATGGTCGAACTCAACGGTAACCCAGTGACGATGTTAGGTGACACAGGTGCCCCTGTAAATATCATCGGCGAAAACACGTATCATAAGCTTCAACCCATGCCGACACTGCAACCAGCCGACACGACTCTGTATCCGTATGGCAAGAATCGACCGCCTATACCCCTGATGGGCATGTTCCCCGCAACGCTTGCAAGTAAGTACGCTCAAGATACAGCAGATGTCTATGTGACTGAAGGCGACGAACGCTCACTCTTATCGCGTTCCACTGCAGAGACTCTGAACTTGATCAAGATCAACCGAGATGCAGTCATATCCGAGATCAACACTGCAAGTCCTACACCCAGCCAGACTTGTCAAGAATTCCGAGATATCTTCACCGGGATTGGGAAACTCAAAGGCGTGCAACTGCAACTCCATATCGACAAAGACGTCAAACCCACTGCACAGCCACATCGTAAAGAGCCGTTCCATCTACGAAGCAAGATCGAGGCCGCGCTAGAAAAATTAGAAGCTTCGGATATCATCGAAGACGCAGTCGGATCAACACCATGGGTATCCAACATTGTAGCAGCCCCAAAACCGAAAGATCCTGAGAACGTCAGAATCTGTGTTGATATGCGGATCGCGAACAAGGCAATAGAACGTGAACGCCACCCTATGCCCACCGTAGAGGAAATCATCCACGATTTAAATGGCGCAATGGTGTTCAGCAAATTAGACCTGACCAGTGGATACCACCAGATTGAACTCCACCCCGACTCCCGTTATATTACTACATTCTCAACTCACACAGGGCTTAAACGTTACAAAAGGCTGAACTTTGGGATATGCTCCGCAGCCGAGGTATTCCAGTACTGCATCCAGACAGCCCTCGCCGGACTATCAGGAGTTAGAAACTTCTCGGACGACATCATAGTCTACGGCAAAACACACGAAGAACATAACGCGAACCTGTATGCAGTATTCAAACGGTTACGTGAAAAAGGTCTGACACTCAACGGAAACAAATGTGAGTTTGGAAAATCCAGCCTAGAATTCTATGGTAACAAGTTTTCAGACAAAGGCATGGAAATCGACCCAAAGAAGGCTGACAAGATCAACACTATCCAGCCCCCGACGAATCCAGGAGAGCTACGAAGTCTCCTCGGAATGGCGAACTACTGCGCGAAGTTCATCCCAGACTATGCGACACTCACGGAACCGCTACGCAGACTCACCCATCAGTCGCAGGAGTGGATTTGGACGAAAGAGCAGGATGATGCACTCTCCACTCTCAAAGAAAGACTCATTGACTCCCCTGCACTAGTCTACTTCGACCCGAATAAGAGGACTACGATTTATGTTGATGCCAGCCCAGTAGGACTAGGAGCGATACTCACCCAGAAGCATCCTGATGGACAGAAGGTCATCACCTACGCAAGTAAAGCACTGTCGTCAGTCGAGCAACGCTACAGTCAAACAGAGCGGGAAGCCCTGGCTGTAGTATGGGCATGTGAACACTTTCACGTCTACATCTTCGGTGCACCAGTCCATGTGGTAACGGACCACAAACCACTGCTTGGAATCTTCGGAAAAGCTTCATCCCGTACATCTGCCCGGCTAGAAAGATGGTGTCTACGCCTCATACCCTATGACATGACCCTCACGTATGAGCCTGGAAGCAGAAATCCAGCGGACTACATGTCCAGACACCCGAGCCACAACTCTGATGAAGACTGTCGTGCAACCAAAGTAGCAGAAGACTATGTCAACTTCGTAACAGCAGAGGCCAAACCCACTGTTGTAGAACTCAAGGATATCATCTCTCAGTCAGAAACCGACGAGACACTAAAGACTGTGAGAGCAGCGTTAGCTGATGACAAATGGCCTAAGACAAACACAGACCCTGATTTGAAGGCTTATCACAACATCAAAGATGAGCTGACTGTTACCCAAAATGGTATTGTATTAAGGTCCCATAGGATATGCATTCCGAAGAATCTTCAGAAGGAAGTAGTGAACCTAGCTCACCGTGGTCACCAAGGGACGACCAGGACGAAACAACTTCTACGTGAAAAGGTTTGGTTCCCAGGTATTGACCATATGGCTGAGGACAAAGTAAAGAACTGTTTCCCGTGCCAAGCTGTGACACCGCAAAGTCAACGTGAACCAATACAAGCCACCCTAACAAGTCATCCATGGCAACAAGTCAGTTGTGATTTCGCTGATGTAGGCAACGGCGACTACATAATGATAATCATCGACGACTTTACTCGTTACCCAGAAGTAGTTCCACTCAAGACACTATCGGCAAATAAGGTGATTCAAGAAATGGATGTGATATTCAGTAGATTCGGTAATCCCACCATCCTAAAAACTGATAATGGACCACCCTTCAACAGTCGTGAATTCTGTGAGTACACCAAGGAAAATGGTATCAAGCACCACCGTGTAACACCTTTATGGCCCGAAGCCAACGGTGAAGTAGAGCGCTTTGTATGCACCATCAAGAAGGCCATGAATGCTGCAAAGGTAGAAGAAAAGAGTTGGCAAAAGGGAATCAACACCTTCCTGAAGCATTATCGAGCAACACCACATGCATCAACAAAAACCCCACCAGCGAAAGGTATGTTTGGCAGAAACATCAAGACCTGTCTGCCAGAATGGAACTGTGGCATAGCAACGGAACTCGAAAAAGAAATGAGGTACAACGACGAGCGTGCAAAGAAGAAAATGAAGTCATATGCAGACAAGAGACGCCACACCAAGGAGACAGATATCAAAGTGGGAGACAAAGTGCTAGTGGTGAAACCAAAAGGATTTAAGAAAATGTATGATCCTACCCCATACACCGTAATAACAAAACATGGATCACAGATCACCGCTGAGCGAGAGGGACATCAAATAATGAGAAACTCGTCATTCTTCAAAAGGATCCCCAAAGACTGTGTTCCACATAAGAACAAGTGTGACTCTGACTACCTCGAGTATGATGATTTAGTGTTGAACCCAGCACTAGCCCCTGAACAGGAACAGGTAGCAGTGCAGGTTGTTCTGCCAGTTGTGGGTCCCGCTGTGCCCATACTGCAAAACAATCCAGCAGGTCCAATAGCTGAAAGACCTGTCCGAAACAAAAGACCACCCGGACACTTGAAGGATTGCGTTGTTAAAAGCAAATATGCCCCACTTAAAGATCTGAGTAATGCATAAGAAAATTTAACAGTAAGATCACTTATCTAAGAAGTTTCATTAGTTAAGATACTACTTATCTTATATCATAGTATATTTCATATATATTCAGTATTGAACAACAGACTGAGAACTTCCAAAGACTATGATACAAAGACTCAAAGACTAATCAGAAATGACTCTGATAGATATCTATGATAGATATATTTTATATCACTCAGTAATGCTCCTCAGCATAAGATCAGTAAGATCATATATTTTTACTAGTTCACAAAGTAGGTTCACAGTAGAACTAAGAGATATTTGATGATGCTATTATTGTATAACACTAGTATAACACCTCCAACAAGACTATCTTGAATGATTCTAAAGATAACTTAAATATTAAGGTTGGGAGGAATGTAGTATTCTAAAGCAATGCGCAAAAAGCGCCACCACTCCCTCTAGTGGAGAACGCCGGGACTACGGCCGCATGTACGATCTGCTGAGCGTGTAGCATTGATAGAAACATAATAAAGCCATCTTCAAGTCATCTAACACTCAAATCACTTCAAAGATGTGGAATGCTCTAACCATCTTGAATTGGTCCTGGTTACAAGTAAAGGACCATGCCAGGACATTCTAGATAAGGCTTTAGCAAATGTTTCCAAGATCAAAAAGGAAAAGCATCACGACAGCTGGGAAAAAATGAAAAGACAGAATTGTGGAGTTTCTCTTCTACAAATCAAAGAACACATAGGTCCATGTCAGAATGTATTTAGACATACTTCCAATCCTCACTTACATTTGTGAAATCCCAGGAAGTGAAGGTTTCTCTCATTCATAGACTTCATGATAACCTTGTCCTCCTTGTGAAGGAGGTCTTTGGGTATTTCATACATGCAGAGACATTGAATGATCTCCCTGGTCGTAGACTTAAAGGTCCGAACATTCAGGAAAAATGCCTTCCAGCACGAAAGATTCAAACTGAAGATGTTCTTCAGAAGTCAACAATGGAAACCCAAATGAAGTTCAGGGAAACAATGAGAACAGCCTATGTGGAGACAGCCAAGTTATCGTTGGACAATAAGTTGCTAATATTGTTGTCTGCATTGGACCCAGGTGTACATGGTACTCAAGCTGCGAAGGAAATTCTCCTCAAACTTCAGGCCTTCTTTCCTACTGTTTTGAAGGATCCTGAGAGAGCTTCCTTCCTTGATGAAGTCAACAAGCTAACATTTGATCCCACACTTGACAGTGAGAAGTCAGTTGATTTCTGGTTGAATGAAGTTTTCAAATCTGGTAAATATTCATCTTTGAGCAAGGTGGTGAAGGCATGCCTGTCCATCTTCAATGGACCTCATGTGGAACAGTCCTTCAGCTCCGTGAACCTTATTATCAACAAAAGTACAAATCGACTTGTCAGGACCTACTGTGCTCTTCAGTTCCTGAGATATCACATGAAGGCAAAGTGTAAGACATCACAGAGATAATGTGTGGTATTCTCCAGTGGACAAGGCAATGGCCTTCAACATGCAGACAGCGCATGCCAGATATCAGAAAAGGATCAGGGAAATGAGAGCTAAATCATTCACACAACTGACTGTTGGTGGAGAGAAACTTAAACAGGGGATCAAGAGAAAGAGTGAAAGTGTCTGTGGGAAGCAGTACAAGAAACAGAAAGATCACTTACATACGAAACAGGATGGGGGAAGGAGTAGGAAAGTAAATAGAGGAGACCACCCATAGAAGAATAATATCTTCCCAAAAAATAAGAGAAAATTGTCATATAATGCAGGTAGGAACTAAAAGAAAAAGAAGGCAGACTAAAACTAAATGTGAACAGTGTTGTGTTATCAAGTATTGAGTCTGAACACATGACTAGGCAAAACTGGAAGTGAGTTTTATTCTCTCCCACAATCTTTAGTAGTACTGGCAGTTAACACCAGATGGCAGTATATGTAATACACAATACAACATCTCCTTTTTTTTTCGAAGATGACTAGGAGAATCCAACTTTATATGTAGCACCAACGGCTAATAACCATTTAAGGTTTTGATAGATACAGTGATATGAGATAGTATATAATACTGTTGACTAATGAAATATGACTTATGAGTATTTGCATAAGGCATTACCATATGGGTTTACTTGAGTTTATAAACTCTGAGATTATAGTGAACTAAACATAAACCATATGTCTAAAATCTGTCAAGCTGAAATCAAATTATGGAGTCTCATTAGTCTTGGTAGCGCAAAGGAGTTTTTATTTCTCTCCCACTCCTAGTCTTTACAACAGTCTTTGTGCTAGATACAGGTTTGGGACTGTTCTCTACAGCCTTCTCAGGCATTGGCACTGCCTGGGGCACACTTGAGGGGAGTTCATTCACTGTTGGTGGTAGTTCATTCAACTGAACACGATTACGGACGTATGTCTTCCTGGGGGTACTGATCACATATGCCCTATCATGCCCACCTTTGTCCTCAACAATATCTGTCTCACCCCTATCCTTTATCCATACAGCACTGCCTGGGTGGAGGGTTGTGAGTGGCCTAGTATTTTGACGCTGGTCATAATTAGAATTCATATTTTCCCTGTACTTGTCCTAACGGACACGGACTGTCACTTTCTCTGGCAGATCCGGTTCCAGTTTAGATGGAAGAACTGGCACCTTGGTGTTTAGGCGACGACTCATCAGCAATTGGGCTGGGCTGAACCCATTGTGTAGAGGAGCATTCCTATAGTTGAGCAAGGCGATGTAAGGATCCGGTTGCTTCACAAGGTCTTTCACAGTGCGGATGGCTCTCTCAGCAGCACCGTTTCCTGAGGGATGGTCAGGAGAGCTAGTTATGTGAGTGAAGCCATAGTCTGTAGCAAATGCAGCAAATTCTTGACTGCTGTATTGGGGACCATTGTCAGAGCACAGTATTCGTCGAATACCATGGCGGGCGAGGAATGACTTCAGATGGTTAATCACACAACGAGATGTAGTCTTCTCCAGCTTGGCATATTCTGGGAATCTTGAGTACATGTCAACTAGAACAATATACTGGTCTTTGTCAAGTTGAAAGAGATCTGTGGCGACTTTGAACCATGCCTGCTCCGGAGGAGTTGATGGAATCAATGGTTCAAACTGAGTTGGTCTGTTCTTTCTGCAATGGTGGCAGCTACTGACTAGTTCCTCGATGTCAGAACTGGCCACCAAATTGCATCACGGGCAAGTTGACGGCATTTAGTTAATGCCCTGATGACCTCCGTGCAGCTTGCATAGCATTTCTGGTCGCAAGCTTGAGGGAATGACTATCCGAGTTCCCATAAGTAGAAGGTCATTGACGATGGTGAGATCAGACTTGTAGGGTGCATACTTGACGACAGATGTCATCCTCCCACTGATGATCACGGATGTGATCGAGACGGCAATCAGATGCGGGGAGGGATGCATGCACAGCATTAACATATGCTGTCACTTCCTCCTGGAGTGATATATCAGCGACAGATGGACCATTTCTTGGAGCTCTTGAGAGTGTATCTGCAGTGTAGAGCTCCTTCCCAGGAACATGAATTATGTCATAATCAAATCACATCAGGCGCATCCTGAACCGTTGGACTCTCACTGGGAGTTGGTCTAAGTCATGCCCTCCTAAGATAGGTACAAGTGGTTTGTGGTCAGTCTCGATGAGAAACTTATTACCGACCAGATAGACACAGAACTTTTCACATGCCCATGTGAGCGCCAAGGCCTCCTTTTCTATTTGGGCATATCGTTGTTCGGTGTCTGACATGGTTCTTGAGGCATAGGCAACAGGGTGCCATTGAGTGCCTTTCTGCTGCAATAGCACTGCGCCAAGGCCATCTCTGCAGAGATTTTGGTATCGGCTTTTGGACTGTAGAGAGCGAGAACTGGAGTTTTAGTGAGCACATCCTTGATTTTCACAAACACTTCCTGTTGGTCCCCAGTCCCAATCGTTCTTGGTACTGAGAAGTTCATGTAGAGGTCGGGAGAGAGACTTGATGTCAGGAGTGAACTTCCCTAACTGGTTGACCATACCCAGGAACCTCCTTAGTTCTGAAATGTCACTCGGAGTATCCATTTCGGTGATGGCAGCTACCTTACCAGGATCAGCTCTAATACCATCTCCAGAAACGATTTGACCAAGGAAGCTGATTTCCGTTTTCTTGAACTCACACTTTTCCTTATTGAGGGTAACTCCTGCAGCTGCAAGCCTGCTTAGAGTTGCTTGGAGTCGTTGATCATGTTCGGCCTCATCGCAGCCAGCGACTAGAATGTCATCCATCAGGCAGACTGTCCCGGGCAGTTCTGCCAGTGTCTGTGATTCCTGCCTCTAGTAGAATTTGGGTGCTGATGTAATACCGAATGGCAGTCGATTATAAGCATAACAACCAAATGGCATAATAAATGTAGTGAGGAGCTTGGATTCCTCTCTGAGCACTACTTGGTGGAATCCACTATTGGCGTCGAGCTTCGAGAACACCTTGGCATTCCCAAGTTGACCTAACACATAGTCAACGGAAGGCAAGATATAACGTGGACGGAGCACAGCTTTGTTGAGTCTAACATCTTTCCCATTAGGCTTAGGAATGACCACAATTGGAGCACACCACTCTGTGGGACTGGTCACTGGAGATATGACATCGAGGTCCTGGAGTCACTTGAGTTCCTTTTCCAACTTAGGCAAGATTGGATGGGGCACACGACGTGGAGTGTGAACTGCATACGGCTCAGCATTGTCCATGAGTTTTATTTCGTAGGGGTGCACCATCTTACCTAGACCATTTACCCTTTCCTTGCCGGGTCTAGTGCGGGTATACGTCGTTAAGCGCCGCGCCCCACTACGGGAGTCTCTGTTACAACGCCGCACGCCTGACGCATCTGACCTTTCATATGCCGGCCCATTCTGCAAGCGTTAGAAAATCGCTAAACCCGCAGAGGGGTGTGTTACTAATTATCAAATTTAAATAACTTAGAGAAATAATTAGATGATTTAAATGATACCAAAAAAAAGAAGAGACTTCAGGCTTTATTTCCGTACCATTAATTATTGATTAGATCGATATTCAATAATTATATTGATATTTCCAAGTGCAGGAAGACTTTTTTTTCCCCTCCATTGACACAAGCCTGTGGCTAGGTTCAATACAGCACTATGCCACTTACGAAGATCTGTATCTTTTTTTTCATCGCGATGACATAATATTTTATTCCTGTTTATAATAATAAAAAGATATGGAGAACACGTTTCTGGAGTTGTTTTGTGTTAAAATTAAGAATTGCCGAAAATAGAAGACTTTCTAACCTATTTACGAAAAATGATGCCTTAAGGCATCACCGGCGCACGCTAGGGGAATGCCTTAAGGCATTACCGGCGTATAGTAGGGGAATGCCTTAAGGCATTACCGGCGCACACATGGGGAATGCCTTAAGGCATTACCGGCATAGAAAGGGTTAAAGAGTGAAGGAAATTTCTCAGAATATGCTGAACAGGTGAATTTTACAAGACCAAGAGCAGTTGAGGCCTTGCAACTGAGCAAATGAGAGGCATCGTTGATGACATAGATATCTTCCACATGAGTGTGGTCCTGATATCTGAGTGTTGCAGGGAAATACCCATGAGCGGTGAATTCCTGCTGCTTTGCACCTCTGAAGATACAATTTGATGGCTTCAGTATTTCCTTCGAGAAATGTCTCTTGAACAGATTGGTGTCAATTAGAGTTGCTTCTGCACCAGTATCAATGCGCAAGGGAACTGAGACGCCATTGACACTGACTTCAACGATTTTCTTCAAAACTGGCTCTTTGTCGGTTATCACCATACCCAAGAAAAACTCTTGTTGCAGTTGAGATGAGTCTTCGCATGAGGTGTCATCAGACATGCTACCTGCAACGTGGTTGACAGACTTTTTCTGGCATACCAGAAAAATGTCTTTTGAGTTTGCAGTGATGACAGACAGAATTCTTTGCAGGACAGGTTGCACGAGGATGTGACCCTCTACCACAAAACTGACATTCTGATGATGTCTGGGAAGTACCATGGGTCTTCTTGGCAATTTGAGGGTTAGGCTTTTTCTTTTGAGGTATGAACTTCTTTTTGACTGCTAGTGATTCAGCAGTCCCACCTATCTCATTTGACTGGCGCTTAGCCATCTCATGAGCACGTGCATTTTCGAAAAAGTTCTTTAGCTTCAAGTCACCATCCCTAAGAGCTCTTGTTCTGAGAGTTGCATCATTTGTGGAGTTCACAAGTTGTGCAAGAGTTTAGAGTTCCTCAATTTGAGCAGCTGTTTTAGCTTGAATATCTATCAACTGGATCTGCTCCTTTACCCTCATAGAGAAGTGATCCATAGATTCACCAGGATTTTGCCTCATGTGAAACAACTGATTGAGGAGATAGATAGAGTTCCTCTGGGGACTATAATGCTTGGTGAGGGCTGCTACTGCTAAAGCATAATCCTAACCCTGAATGCCATTTGCATCTAGTTTCTCCAAAACTTTTCTAGTAGATTCGTCCTGTTATGACTGCCACATGGATGAGCATTTTTTTTTTTTTAAACATTTTTCATTTGTATTTGTCACTCTTCCACACAAACGAGTGTATATACGTGATAATACGATAGATAGCATATGATGAAAGGTACATTGTCGAAGATGTTTGAATAAGCACTAGCGACTTCGCCGTTGCCCTGTATGTCTCATAGTCAAGGGAAAAATTGAAAGTTAAGGGAAAACTACTTGAAAAATGAAACAGGGGACTGCCCATGCCAGGAATTGAACTCCCAATTCCTGACACCCCAGGCGATCACTCTGCTGACTTCTCCACAAAGCCAGATGCCTGAAGGAGGCCAATTACTTAAGGTGATGGTGGGGGAGGGGGGGAGGAGGGTCATCAGTGGAGTTTGGAAAGGGTTACCAGCGAAGGTTGAGATCTCATTGGTTTCTCACGAGAAAAGTAGATCAGAAAACTACAATACTAAATTTTGATTTCGGCATGGCTTGAAATGAATCGTAAGATAAGAAGTTTGTCTGAGTACAATCCTACAAAAAAGAAGAACAGGTTCGAGTTTTTCACTAAACGAGAATCTCACTCTCGTGGTGCTTCAGTCTCCATGCCTATGTCTAGTTCACTCTGTCTCATATTTTT